>CM062814.1:645104840-645572581 GCA_031772625.1 Pinus tabuliformis | reverse complement strand
GGGGGAGCATGTGGTACTTGGACTTAGGTGCCTCCTTCTATATGACAGGGAATATAGAATTTTTGAGTGTCCTGGAGGATAAACGATTGCATATGCACATTTTTATGGAGGATGAAGGAAGGTATATCATGATTAGGATTGGTACAATCACATTTCAGAGGGAGTCAGGATCCCCCCTCAAGCTCAAGGATGTCATGTTCGTTTCAAGCCTAAATAAAAATATCGTATCTGTTTCAGTTTTGGACGACCGTGGTTATGATGTGATCTTCAACAAAGGAAATGCATTCCTAAGACACATAGCCACGAAAAAAAGTGAAGCAGATTTGGGTTCATGTGAAGAACCTGTATAAGCTATATGTGGAAGACTGTGTTGCATTGAGAATGAAGGCAGAGAAGGTGCAAATTCGAGATATCGGTGAAATATGGCATAGAATACTTGCCCATTTGCATCATGGCACTTTGAATATTATGTGGTAGATAACCACATGCCTCCCCAAAGGAGCATTAGAGCAGAAGGATACATGCAAAGGGTGTACCTTGGGGAAGTACACACAATCCACATTCCATGATTTGGACAACAAAGCACATGGAGTCCTTGAAAGGATCCACTCTGATGTATGTGGACCTTTCTTGATAGCCTCCACTACCAGGCACAAATATTTTGCCATTTTTCTTGATGACTTCTCATGAAATTCTTGGATCTTCTTCATGTGGAAGAAGGATGAGACATTTGCCAAATTTGTATAGTTCAAGGCACTGGTTGAGAAATAAACATGAAATAAGGTGAAGGTTCTCAAGAGCGATAATGGAGGTGAGTATGTGTTGAATGAATTTAAAATTTTATGTGTAAAATAAGGCATTCGACAAGAGTTGTTAGCACCCCACAACCCATAGCAGAATGGGGTGACTACGAGGAAGAATTGTAGCATTGTGGGAGAAATGAGGGTGATGTTGCATGATCAGGGCCTACCTCTACCTATGTGGGCCAAGGCATGCAACATAATAGTCTATTTGTAGAACCAGAGTCCTAATCAGATTCTGGGCATGATTACATTGGATGAGGCTTTCTTGGGGAGAAAGTTGAATATGTTGCACTTCAATTTTTTTGGATTAAAATAGAATAGATCATCACACATAAGAAGCAAACATGAACACCATGATATAAGGTGGAAACCCAATGTAGGAGAAAAACCACCTGTTTTCGTCTTCCTTCAATATAAGAAAAACCTATTTACAATCTTGTACTGGCGCAGACTCATACCAGTACGCAGGCACCCACCTGCAGAAGGCTACAACCTTCTCTCATTCTCTAGCTACTACTGGAAGGGAGCTACAACCCCTCGACTCTTGTAGTAGCCGATATATTTACTAGTACGTAAGCGCCAACCTACAGAAGGCTACAACCCTCTCTTGTTTTCCAGCTACTACTAGAAGGGAGATCTAACCCCCTAGCTCTTGTATTGGCCAATATGTTTACTAGTATGTAGGCACTGGCCTACAGAAGGCTACAACCTTCTCTCTTCCTCCAGGGACCGTGTTTCATAAATTTTCAGACTAGATACACCTGGATCACAACACCATAATCTGAAGGCCACATTTCATCCAATTTTCATACTGGAACCATCAACAACATTGAAGCACAAAATCAATCACCACTACAATACAACCATCAACTACACCTACATCATCAATCTCTGAATCACTGAAACTATGTCAAAAAAAACACAGTCACCAGAAAACACAGCAGAACACAGAACTTTGCAACAACAACCAGATCCAACTGCAACTTCAAATATCATACTTCATACTGTATACGCTACTCTGATGAGCCAAACCATCATGTATAAGCACTTTTACCAAAGTGAACCTGCGTACAAATCTGCAAATATTTACTCATAACTTTGCAACTATTCTAGACATCAGTCATACCCAGATCATAACATTTATACAATAAAAGATGCGTCAATAATTCAGATCTAGTCTATCCATGATCAAACCACACAATGATTATACATTCCAAGCCTTATGATCTTGATCCATCATTCATCATCATCCACATAGGTGCATCCTTGGTTCAGATCAAGCAAAGCATCACAAACCCATAACCTTCATACTGGATCTCTCACTTCATCAAATATTCAATCCTTTCACACTTGCACTATGGCCTAATGATCTTCTTCTCCTTATATAGGTTTAGGCCTCTCTCAATACCATGGTCCAAAACCACGTAGGACCGATACCTTGGACCCAATACCTGGGGTCAATACCTCAGACAAATACCAAAATACCATGGACCAAATACCATGGGCCAAAACTTAGTTTTCCAACATGTACGTGCCTTTCCTTCTGTGCAGTTGCGTTTGTGCATTATACTTGCCTTTGTATATAGTGAACCTGCGTGTATACGCGACTTGGTCAATGGTGAACCTGCGTATACCTTTTTGTATAGCGTCTTTGTATACAATGAACCCGTGTGTATACTCGGCTTGGTCAATGGTGAACCTGCGTATACCTTTCTTTCTTCATTCTTTGTTGTTTACCTGCTATACTATGATCTTTCATCTGAGAGACTTTCCATCAAGGACAACACCTGTGTCATACATGTATCATAATGCCAACAATCTCCCCGTTTGGACTTGATGGCAACAACCATACCAAGTCACTCTCCCCCTTTGACATCAAGGGCAAAGGGCGGACCAAGATATTCTCTCCCTTGATATACATTCTGTTGTCCATACTCCCCCTGAGTACAAGCTGAAATCTCTAATTGAGCTCCCTCTTTGTACATGCTAAGATGTATCAATCCATCCATGCTCCCCCTAAGCACATGTCGAGTCTGCAAAAATATTTTTCAAAAGAATAACATGACTCTACAACTCATCTAAGTGAGTATGACCTTCCTATCACCAATGAATCATACATACATCAATCTCCCAACTAAGTTGGGATACACCATTTTGACTCATCCACCCAACCAATTGGGGGTATACCAAATGTTTATACATAACTTAAAATAGAAATTATTACATCATCCTTCCCAGGCATAGTGGGGGTACAAATTAGGTCTTTGCAAGACCTTTACACCAAATGATATTCATGACTTTTATAACAAAGACCAGCAATCTAAACAAGACCATGATAGTCATCAGCAACTATCATACACCATATATGATCTGCACCATAAGCATCTGTCACCAACATCCGGACTTGTAACCTACAATATCATTCTCTTGACCAACCAACAATAAGTAGCAAGATGTATCAGTTAGCCACATAAGCATCATCAACAAAGACTTCTAACCATAATGCCAACAATGCATTATTCGAAGCATATGCTCCCCCTAAACCTATTCCATCTATTCACTGTCAGATCTGATCGTGCATATATCAGCAAGAAGTATCAAGGCATCATCATCAATCAGATATACATCAGGTTAACTTGTGAGGATCAAAAGCTCTTTTAAATAACATCTTATGAGAACCAACACATTTCCACACACCATCAACAAATTGTAATCATCATCAAATAGAGCAAATAATTGACTGAATCATATCAGACCCTTTTTCTTGAGTTTGTCCCACTGCTTTTCCTCAAAAAAACATATACGTGACTGTGTAGCTTTGAAATCGCGTATATACGCGACTTGTCTTCATGAAACTTGTGTATGATATTTAGAACACTGAGGTTCCACACCTTTAGCTCCCTCTGAGTCTATCATGTCTGTATACTCTGCTATGCCACATCTTTTTTACTGTACTTCCTTTTTCTTCCATATCTTCAACTGTGATGATGTTTTCTCCTTTTGGTATGGTGCCCAAAATCCTCTCCTGCATTCCTTTGCTATATGTCCAAGCTTGTCACATGTATAACATCTCATATGTTTAATATTCCTTCTATAGCAGTCAATGGGTTTGTGACCAAACATATTGCAAGAAAAACAATATCCCTTAAAGTACCTGGAACGTGATGATCTTTCTGTGTGATGGTTTTGAACCATTCTACTTCTCCATTTGGCTGCAACATGCCGAAAATTATGACATATAAAACATGAAACATTTTTCATCGGAGGAAATAACCGTCTATCACTTCCATAGTTAGGAGTAAAAGATTTTCTTTGAAGAATTTCTTTCCTTGGTTGATGATGGGGTTGACCTCTTATCTCCTTGCTAAGTATTTCAGATTTTACATTAGAGTTCCTTGCCTCACCTTGTGGGCTAGATTCACCTTCAACAGATTCATAAAAACCAAGACCATTTTTGATAGCAAGCGACCTTTCACTACTAAGAATATCATCCAAAATCTTAGTACTGTCCTGAAATTGTAATAGTTTATCTTTTTCTTCTATTTTATCTTTCAAGGTATTTACCTCAACCTGATGTTGTTCTTCCTTTTCCAGATATTGCTTCTTTAAGATTTCTTCAGATTTTCTTCCTTCTTCCACTTTTTGCCTTAGTTTGAGAATTTCATTTTCTTGTTCTTCATTCTGCTCCTGCAGCATTTGACGTACTCTGAAGGCACACTCTAGCCGAGCCTTTAAGCTGATAACTTCTTCCTTGAGGGCACTCTCCCTTTTGTTAAATATATCTTGTTGATCTATGATTTTATCTGATGCTTCATTTGCTTGTTCATCTTTAATCTGAGGTGATTCAAAATCTGAGTACTTGCTTCCACCTAATGGCAGGTTCTCACTGTTCCTTTGAGCTGTCTTCTTCTTCTGACGTGCTTTCTTTCCCATTGTTCTATGGATCTCCTTCAAGCGATCAAGCTTCTACCAAAGGAATTGCTCTGATAAAAATTGTTGGAAATAATACTGAGAGGGGGGGTGAATCAGTATTAGTAAATCAACAATTTTTCATTTCCATACTTGGATTCATATGCACTACTTCAGTTAAGGGAACTCATGTGAACATGCAACTGTGTTTAATGCAACTAGCGTATATCCAGTAAACTTATGATTTAGTTAATCCATTATATGTTGATCTTTAATCAGTGCATCATAACTTCATTAACCATATAAACAGTAAATAGGTGCGGTAAAACAGAACAGATTATCACACATAAGAAGCACACATGAACACCATGATATAAGGTGCAAACATAATCTGGGACAAAAACCACCTGCTACCGTCTTCCTTCAATATAAGAAAAACCTGTTTACAATATTGTACTGGCGCAGACTCATACGAGTACATAGGCACCCACCTGCAGAAGGCTACAACCTTCTCTCATTCTCCAGCTACTACTGGAAGGGAGCTACAATCCCCTAGATCTTGTACTAGTCGATATATTTACTAGTACGTAGGCACCGACCTACAAAAGGCTACAACCCTCTCTTGTTTTCCAGCTACTACTGGAAGGGAGCTCCAACCCCCTAACTCTTGTACCAACTGATATTTTTACCAGTACATAGGCACCAACCTACAGAAGGCTACGACCTTCTCTCTTCCTCCAGGGACCACGTTTCATAAATTTTCAGACTAGATACACCTGGATCACAACACCATAATCTGAAGGCCACGTTTCATCCAATTTTCATACTAGACCCATAAACAACATTGAAGCACAAAATCAATGACCACTGCAATAAAATCATCAACTACACCTGCATCATCAATCTCTAAATCACTAATACCCTGTTAACAAAACACAGTCACCAGAACACAGACCAGAACACAGAAATCCGCAACAACAACTAGATCCAACTGCAACTTCAAATATAATACTTCATACTGTATATGCTACTCTGATGAGCTGAACCAGCATGTATATCTACTTTTACCAAAGCAAACCCACATACAGATCTACAAATATTTACTCATAACTTTGCATCTATTCTAGACATCAATCATACCCAGGTCATAACATTTATACAATAAAACTTGTGACAATAATTCAGATCTACTCTATCCATGATCAAACCACACAATGATAATACATTCCAAGCCTTATGATCCGATCCATCATTCATCATCATCCACATAGGTGCATCCTTGGTTCAGATCAAGTAAAGCATCACAAACCCATAAACTGCATACTGGATCTCTCACTTCATCAGATATTCAATCCTTGCACACTTGCACTATGGCCTAATGATATTCTTCTCCTTATATAGTTTTAGGCCTCTCTCAATACCATGGTCCAAAACCACGTAGGACTGATATCTTGGACCCAATACCTGGGTTCAAATCCTCAGACCAAATACCATGGACCAAAACTTAGTTTTCCAACATGTACACACCTTTCCTTCTGTGCAGTTATGTGTGTACGTTATACGCGCCTTTGTATATAGTGAACCTACATGTATATGCGACTTGGTCAATGGTGAACCTACGTATACCTTTTTGTATACGCGACTTTGTATATAGTGAACCTGCATGTATACGCAGCTTGGTCAATGGTGAACCTATGTATACCTTTCTTTCTTCATTCTTTGTTGTTTACCTTCTATATTGTGATCTTTCATCTGAGAGAGTTGCCATCAAGGAAAACACCTGTGTCATACCTGTATCATAATGCCAACAAAAGGCAGGAAAAGGACCATGGAAGTTGAGATACTTGTGCAAGATGTAAGGGATAATGTGGGTGCTCCTTCAAATCAGCGCAGGTAGAGAAGGTCACCAGATCATTACACTGGCTACATGGCTCTAATGACTGAGCTTGTAGATACTAATCCATCCTCTTTCAAAGGAGTGGTAGAGCAACCTACATGGGTTTATGCAATGGTGGAGGAGTTCGAATCCATTTTAAATAACAGTGTTTGGGCGGTGGTCCTAGGACCAGCAGACAAATTAACTATAGGTTCGAGATGGATCTTCAAGCAAAATCATGCAGCAGACGAAAGCATAGAAAAGTACAAGGCTAGATTTGTGGCCAAGGGGTACCCTCAAGTTCAGGGGATTGACTATGAGGAGACCTTTTCTCTTGTAGTAGGGTACTCATCCATCATATCAATCCTTCCTTTGGATACACAGATGGGGTGGAAGATCCACCATATGGATTTGAAAACAACATTCCTCAATGGAGTTATTGAGGAGGACGTGTATATCAAGCAACTAGAAGGATTCAAGAATTTTAATTGGGATTCTCATGTGTGTAGACTCAACTAAGCATTGTACAGTCTTAAGCAAGCACCCTGTGCTTGGTGCACAAAGATTGATAGCTATATCACCGGTTTTGGCTTCACCAAAAGTGAAGCAGATGAAAACCTCTATCATATTTTGGTAGAAGTTAAGTTGTTGATTATTGACTTATATGTTGATGACTTGATTTTAATTGGTGATAAGCAGTTGTTCAGATCTAGCAAGGAGGACCTTGCAAGAGAGTTTGAAATGAAGGACATGGGTCTCATGCACTACTTCCTCAGATTGGAAGTATGGTAAGGTGACGGGGAACTGTATGTCTCTTAGGGAAAGTATGCTAACAAGATAGTTTAGAGGTTATGCATGGACAGTTGCAAACCCATGGAGACACCTCTAGCAACCAACTGGAGGAAAGAGGATGCCACTTCAGGTGAGGAAGTGGACACTACTGTTTACGACAGTTGGTGGGTTCATTAATGTATCTTGTGAACACATGACCAACTATGTGTTATGCAGTCAACTAGCTGAGTCAAGCTATGGTTAGGCCAACCAAACTATTTTGGAGCATAGCTAAGCATGTTCTACGATACCTTAGAGGCACTACATAGTTTGGACTATGGTACAAATGGACATAAGGAGTCAAGTTGTGTGGCTTCACAAATGCAGATTGGGCAAGGAATCCATTAGACCAAAAGAGTACATTAGGTAGAATTTTTAGTGTTGGGTTTGCAGTGCTTCTTAGTACATCATGAATCAAAGATCCATGGCACTCAGCTCAGCAGAAGCAGAATACAGGGTTGTGACTCAAGAAACATGTGAGATGATCTGGATGAGACAGATACTTGTTGGATTGTTTGGTCAGATGATGGACCCAATTGTGATCTACTATGATAATCATAGTTGCATCAAGCTCTCTGAAAATCCTATTTTTCATGATCTATCCATGCATATAGATATCTGGTATCACCATTTACGGGACTGTGTGTAGAGGCGGTGTTGATGTTGTTGGACCTACCAACGTTCAAGGGGTCTCCCTGATATGTGATCCCAATTAGACCTCACACCGTTTGGGATAGGAGCCCCATCCAGAATATGGCTCAGTTTTTAGTTTCTTAAATATTTTCCTTGGATCTAACTGGTAGCAAGAGAGAGGAATGCAAATGTTCCTTCAAAAAGAAAGTAAGTGTGCCTGGTGAGTGTTCAGTTGTAGGTGTGTCAAGGTTATTCTACTGCGGAGGAAAAATAAAGTGAGCCTCTAAGAGAGAGGTAATAGTGCTACTCTGGTAGAAACACACACGAACGAGAGATATACGTATAACATCCAGCAAGATAGTCCACAAATATGTGATGAGCATTGCAACCATTACAACACATTCGCAATATGATAAGCAATAAAATAACCAAAATAGTTCAACTACTTTAGTACAAATGAAAACAAACATGAGTCATAAACATTCACATAAACAGTCTTACAAACATTCATAATACATGTATGAAGAAATTGTTAGCCATCAACCTTCATATATTAAGTAAAAGTCCTAATACACATGTATACATCAAACACCACTAGCTCCAATAGTGGAGTGTTGGAGCCACCACTAGCTCCTCAAAAGAACTAGCTTGTCTCTCTAATTACTTGCGGGAGGAGCCAAGGTGAAAATTCATTTTCTCATACAATGAGGGTGTATATATAACCAATGGGGTGATGCTTCAACTCCTTGTGACCCTTTGACTACCCTCATGACTGTTTTACTTCCTATGACTTTTCGACTTTACTTGAATCTTCATATTCTGTATGTGTCCTTTGGACATCCACTTTACAATATATTTTGAATAGATAATTACATAATCCACAATAATGATGTGGCATATGACGACTCATGACATGACATTTCATGACACTGCTGACATGGACTGCATGATGACATGGCAATGTAAAACCATTCTTGTTGCTCCTTGCTATGTGTCTTCTTGAGTATGCTATTGTCTCCACCTCCATATGGCTTAGGGGTGAGGAGTCTTCAGTGATATCAAGTCTTGAGATGTGATCACAAAATTGTGTCCCTTTTCTTTTTGTTGATTAATCATCTTGCATAACCAGCTACAAATATGTCTTTCAACATGTTTCCATTCTCCATCTCCTTCTTCGTCATAGTTTCATGGATTGACAAATTACCTGCATCTCTAATTCACCCATGACAAGACAACATCAGTATGATAAAGCCCTAGTCTAAGATGTTTCATGCTCATCCACTGACTGAGTCAGAACTAGATTGTCGGTTGAGGGAGAGGCTTAGTGACTATGTAGGTGTGCAGCTCAAGAAGTCAGGGGTGAAGATTGAGTCTTGAGACTATGCAATGCATAGTTCAGGCTAGACTAGGCAGGCAGATTACACAGTTTTGAGACTTAGTGAGCTAGGATGAGGGGTTTTGTAATTTTTTAGCCAACTGCACAATTCTGGTAGGAAGATCAGACCTCGTGATTGCATAATTGTGAATTTCAAGAGCTGAAGGGTTGGGCTTGAGCTCAGAGACTGCAAAATGTGTAGTTGGGGCTAGGATCAATTTTGAAGGCCAGGGTCTGAGTTTGAGAACTGAAACTGTGTAGTGCACAGTACTAGGAGGAATGAACTCTACATTGTGCAGCATGAAGAGGCAGGGTTGTAGCGTGAGGGTTGGAATTTCTCAATTCAGAGTTCGGGAGGGTTGGATGAGGCTAAGTTTCTTGGAAAACCTTTTCAAAATTTGACTAAGAGTGTGATCGATGAAGATGATGTGAACAACCATGAGTCTTTGAATGTGATCACACACTTAGAACACTTGATGACTCACCACCATATATCACCCAGGATACATGAAAAACCTACTTCCCTAAGGGCGACAAATTTGCAATGACCTATGATAAGTGTGACACTAAAAATACACTTTGCAACGACCATGAAGACACTTGTGTGCCAGTGCTTAAAAATTTGGGAATGGGTGGGACAAATGTTTACATGGTAAGATCAAATCATTTTCACAAAGATAACCCCTTGAAACTACCAAAACAAGCTTATATGCATCATGTGACACTTACATGCGAAAAGATGACATTTTTGTTTTCTCGCAAAAGGGACCAAAACACATAGAGAAAACACATGGAATGGATTTCAATGTTTGTAATGACAATATACAAGACCAAGGTAGGCTCCAAAATGTTTTGCGGACCAAAATTTTGGAGGTTGTTGTAGCGGTGACAACACTTTGCGACACACTGGTAGAATTCCAGCTTCTCTATCTTGGTTGACTCTTTTGTGTAGGGTATTAGCTCTTCAAGAAGTATTGATTCATCATGCAGATCACTTTAGCTTCCCCACTTACCCTATGAATAAACATGGTCTCATTTTTTTCTTTCTCAGTTGAACACAAGCATAATATTCAACAATATCACAATGTTTCCAAACAGAAAGCGTAGCCAAGTTCGCGAGCTTTATATTTTCATAGTATAGTTTTTCATCTCCTGTGTTGCTTTGCTACTAGTAGGCCTGGATGTACCCCAGTGGAGTCACTACAAGAACACAAACGTTGCTCCGCTGCCAATGGGCCTAGACAATACCCTAGTGGAGTTGCTTTCTTCAGCTCTCTGCGCAGGAACCCTTTCTCTTCTTTTTCCTTTATTTATATATTTAAATAGGATTGTGCATTGGCACTTATTTATTTTATGGGTGGAAGACAGATCCCAACTTATTGAGAGCAGAAGATGTTGTTCTTTCAGAGAATCAAATAGAGACCTATGATTTAGGTTCTCTTAGATTTTTCCCCTTTTCCTCCTCTATTGATTGGATAAGCGTGAAAGCAACAAAACATAAGAACCAAGTGTGGCATAAGATTTCCATAATAGACACAAGGATCAAGGTTTGACCAAAAATCTCCTTACAGACAAATCATATTTTCCGTCGAAACTTCATCGACCAAAGATGGGACCACAACAAAGAAGGAGGATGAAGGTTAGCCAAATGTTGTAGTGTTACAAGACTCTTTTCAATTCAGCCACACACAAAGAATTTGGAAAACACATTCACACAAGATGCTTATTTACACAAAAAATAAACAAAAGACAAGACCAATTAAAAAACAGGAATGAAAAGAAACTATGTATATAGGGTAGGTCATAACCTCATATTGTCATTGAAAATAATGTTTTAAGTCTTGACCATTAAAAGGAAGAGAGTCAATCCTCTCGTCTAGTCATTGCAGACGATATGTGTGTTGGCCAAGCTTTTCATGTATAGTGAATGGTTTGATCCAAAGGGATTGGAACTTAGTGTGTTTTCCTTTGTCTTTGTGGGCTTTGTCCCACTTCAAGACTAAGTCAACCACACTAAATTCATTCTTCCCTGCAGACTTCTTATTTAAGCACCTCTTGATATGACTCTGGTGAAGTGATAATTTTTCTTTTGATTTTTTCCTTTCTTCTTGTAGCTTGTGAAGGCTGTCTATCCTACACTAAACCAATAAGAAATGCTTTTCTTGGGATTCCTGTGAAAATTGAAGGGCAGGAAGGTAGCTGATTGGGGGTAGGATGGCTTCTTTCCCGTACACCAACAAGTAAGGAGACATATTCAGAGAGGGTTTTTGCATGACTCGGTCAACCCATAAGGAATTCATCAAAGCGGAGTGTCGGTTCCTTTATTTAGAGAAAATGGTCTTTTCGATAATGTGGATGAGGTTCTTATTTGTAGACTTAGCAAGACCATTTCCCTATGGATAATAATTAGCTAAATGTTTCAATACAATTACATTTTCCAATGCAAAATCATATAATTTCAATGTTAGAAATACGTTTCATTATAAAAAACAAGTGAAGTTTGAATGTCAAACATGGAAAGGAAGCTGATGACTTCCTAATCATTCACCTGTTTGAGTGGAACTGCTTCTATCCACCGTGTGAAGTAGTATGAGGTAGTGAGAATGTAGTGGTGTTGTTTTGATGAGTGTGGAAATTTTTTTCCAATCACATCTAAGCCCCATTGTTGAAATGGTTCTTCCATTGCAATAAGATGCAATAGGGTAGCTGACTTCTTTCCTCTGCATGCAGACCTATGAAAAACCAGACACTTGCGGGCATAGACATCAACATCTTTGAATAATGTGGGCCAATAAAAACTGGCCCGCATAACCTTGTTTGTAGTTTTGTCACTCGCAAAGTGTCCCCTAGTTGGTCCGTCGTGGAGATCACGCAATACTCTCTTTGAATCATGGGCTTCCAAGCACCTGAGCAGAACTCTGTTATGGTTCTTTCTAAAAATCCCCCATGCACCAATTGGTAAAATAATTCTTTGAGCCTGAGTGCCCTCCTTTTTCATGTGGATAGGTGAGAGGGCAAGGTGCCATGCTCAAGATACTTGTGCACATTCGCATACCAAGAGTTTGTGATGGTAGTGGGGGAAGCTCTCTCAACATTAAACATTTCGATTTCATGCTCCCATCTAGATGGATCTTCTTCTTTTTCATTTGTTGCTTCTGCTGCTAGTCGGAAAAGCCCATGGCCCTTAATCGTATGAATTGGCTTCAACTCTAAGTCATACTCCTACACACCAATCATCCAGTTCGATCCTCTTTCACCCAAATCTTGTTGAGAAAACATTGATCTGACTATTGGGTGTGGCACAAAGATAATACAGTGGTTTTTTAAGAGATAGGGCCATGGAAAATTTTAGGGGCTAATATTCGCAGGTGGGCTAATTTTCCATGATTTTTCCAAAAAACAAAATTGCCAATTTCTATTTTTTATAAAAATGGTTCGCCCAAATTTTACAATATAAAAATATTTTACCTCAAAAATCACCAAAATTATATAGAGAGTATATATAAAATTGTTACAAATATGAATAATTTTACAAATATATCATAGTTTGCATATTAGGGACTAGTAAGATTTGCCAATGTTTTTAAACTTCAAGATAATTTTTCATCCTTCAAATTCTCCCTGGATAGGACCTAAGTGCTTCACCGCCTTGTAGACTTCATATGCTTGTTTTTTAATGGTAGAGTAGTTGAGTTTGGGTCCTTGAATGCTAGCACTCATGGAAGATATTGGAAATTCATTATTCTGATCATCCTTTTTGTGTAAGCACAACGACGAGAGAAGTATCAAAAGAAAAAGTGTAGAGCATAAAATATTTGTTGAAATATGGGTTGTAAAAAGTAGGTGCATCTGTGATAGCTTGCTTGATACAGGAAAACACATCATTTTCCCTCTTATCTCACTTATATATTTCATCCTTCCTTAATACCTCTTGCATGGGTTTCATGATCTAAGCGTAATCAGAGATGAATTTGTGGAGAAAAATTATCTTTCCCAGGAAGGACTGCATAGCTTTTTTGTTTATCGGGAAGGGAATATGTGTAACAAATTTGACCCTTTTTAGGTCTACCTTAATCCCACTCACTGTGATAATATGGCCCAAAATATTACCCTCGGACACTGCAAAAATACTCTACTTGGAATTAAGGGATATCCTGTATTCCCGACATCGCTTGAAAATTTTCTTCAGATGGGGTAGGTGGTCAGGTATTTTCTTGGAAAACACTATAACATCACTCAGACATACCACTACGCTCTTCCTGATCAGTCCATGAAATGTGATGTCCATTACACATTGGAATTCCACACCGGAATTTACTATCTCAAATGGAACTCTTATGAATGTGAACATACCCCACTTCGTGGAAAATGTTGTCTTAAGTTTGTCAAACTTTGAGACCATCTAACACCCTCATCCCACATCTACCCAAGTAACCGGCCAACTGGGGTAAATATGAGATGAGAAGTTATTATGATATTATTTGACCTCCTAAGTCACATTAAGGAAGTGGAATTGACGGAAACACACCATATAGACCTTCAACATCAGCAATAGGACTAGAAGCATCCCAACCTTTCTGCTAACCAAACCTTGATTCCTACTAATTTTTTAAGCTATTAAAACTCTCGATGCTCAAATGCTCTACATGTCATCATCTAGAGGGCTTTGGATGCTCCCACAAGCCTGCATGCCTACGTCCAGGGACTATTTCCTATACACCTATGCCAGAGTCTGAGGAATTTAAGGCACTTTTCAAGCCTAGAATTCTGGCCACTGCCCAGAACTTGTTGTAACTTATGGAATCCATTAAACACATGATGAAAAGACTAATAAACCAAAAACTAACTCTAGGACTAGGCCTAACCATCCCTAACTAGGACTGACATTCTGTCAAACACTTGGAATTAATGAATTCTACAAGTCTAAACAACAAATCTAAGCATAGGGGTCTCATACTTATCTGAGATTCACTATGAGGCATTGTTTCCTTATCACTTTAGTTGTAGTTTCATCCATTAGTCCATGGATATATTTTTAATTCATATACAAGTAAAAACATTATGGGAGACATACATAGGAACTATCATAATACATACTCATAAAAAACATAATAACAACATAAATACCAAGGATATTGTTATCACTGGGTTGGGACAGGTTGGGTTGTATCAACCTTCAACCAAGTGCAACTATTTCAAACCAACTTTAGATTGGAAGTTAGTCCTTCTAATCGGAGAGGGTTCTCTCAAAATATTTATAAAATGACTTGTGATAAACTCAAAATTCAGATGACTAACTCTGATCTCTTTTTGTGATTTTGTAGGTGAGGAAAAATGTGATGACTGCCACCATTGGGCATGGAGTCAAATTAAAATAGATTATGATCAACAAAAGTGTTTAATAGAATCTGAAGCATCTATGGCTTTAAAACTGATACAAATGGACACCCACAGTCATACACAGTAAATGAAGGAAATTGGAGTTGTTTGACAAATTTCCAAGTAATCAAGATACTATCTAAAACTTGAAACAACATAATAAAAGATCATAAGATCCATAACATGAATCTCAGGTACAAAAATAGAGTTTCTGTTGATTTTCTATTAAAATATCAAAATATTACAGAAGGTCATTTTTTCGCACTCTCCATCAACCCCTCTCAGAATTGAAAATTTTCCTATTTATAGAGGAAAATCCCTTTACATATCTTACCACTTGGGCCAAATTCGATTTATTGTTCTAGAGACTTGTTCCTCCTTTTTCTTCTAACTAACAAAGTTTTCATAGGAATTTCTACGTTAATAGAGTTTGAATACAAATAGGAATCACATCTAAAAAAATTAATCCAACTGTTACAATAATTCAAGAAAAGATTACTGTTTGTAATGTTGACATTGTATTTGTGGAAATTCAGAGCATCCTGCTTTTCAAATTCTGTTGTGTTGTCTTTGGGATTTTAAATAAGAAATATGGTTTATCGTGCTGGTAGGCATGTTATTTGTTGTTTGAACCATGTTTGAAATTTCATTCATTGTCCTCAGTGTCTCACTGTCCTCTTTTGTTTATGTTTTGTTTGATGACCATGCTATTGGATAAATGCCGAAAAAACACCCTCATTGTCCCACTGAGCATAAGTGAAAATGGAAATTTAATATTTGTTGATTTGGGCCGTTGCTCCAGGTTTATTCAATCTGGGCCATTGATCCAGGCTTGATTCAATCTAGGTCGTTGATCTGAGCCTGTTGTTGTCACAATCACAATATGCCACCAGAAAGAAAAAAGGAGATCTAACATTGATTTTATGGTGATTTCCCATTATGCCAGACCTAAAATTTCTCAAAACTACAACACATAACCTTTCGGATCCATCACAATTGCAAATTTGAAGAGAGTTCGGCGAAGGAGGGAGTTATGTTTTTGCGATCCCCGATTGCAACATCACAATCGGTGAGGGGACATAAGTTTGTGTGATCAGCAGGGAGGAGTAAATATTGTGATTAGCGGGAAGGTTTTTATCGCAATTGGTGGGCGGGTCTTTATCACAAGTAGTGAGTGGAGTGGTAACAGGACTTGGATATAACGATTGGTGGAAAATTGTGATATATGATATCAACGACGGAAGAAATGTATGTGATATTTCAATTGGTCAAAGACATGTGATATTGCAATCGGTAGGGGAAGGGTTATGTGATATTGCAACCGGCGAGGAGAAAGTGTGATATCAGCAGAAGAAAGACTTTGCATTTTGTGATATCGCAATCGCGAGAAGATGAGAGATACGGTGGATATGGTTTTGTATAAGGGAAAAGGCCGATTTCGATATAAATTGCGGGTCCTAGACTTTAAAAAGGCTTACGACATGTTTTATTAATGTTTTAAAGAAATTTCAAAGGGGAATGGGGAAACATGGCTAGAGTTGGAAATACAAAGGGATTTCGGCTAGAGTTAAAAAAAATGGGTCACTGTGGCTAGAGTTTTTTAGAAAACAAAGGGGAAAATGATGTTTGTGAAATAAAATGGGTTTTTAGAGAATATGGGAATTTCTCCAAAATAATTCAAACTGGACCTATTCTTTCCTTTTTTAATCCTCAATTTGTAAAATACAACAACCTCTTTTGAAAAAGTAGCAGACAAATGAAAATGATTAATAAAACTAAAAATTATTTCTAGATGTTATCATGGATAACAGATGCCATAGCCATATAATCCACATATAAACCAATATAATACACATGAGATAACAAGGAGAAATAACCTCATATTAATGATGCAAAATCCAACCCAGTATGGGACTACCATGTTCCACTCAACCAAAAAATGGATGAGCCAAATCTCTCTTCATCCATTCACCCCCATGCCATATTCTAAGAATGAATGTGAGATATCATAAAACACATCAATCAAAACCATACAGGGCTTCTAGAGGCCAAGCCACCTCAACCCATTAAACAGTGATTCCACCTCATGGTTAGACATCACGAAACCATCATCAGATTGGTCTCTACTCAAGCCTTCTAGGGATCCAAAGTGTTTGTTCCAACCAAGGCTTCCAGGACTAGTAAATCAACCCACAGCTTCCGCTGGGCTTCCAAAGTGCTTGTCCAACCATGGTTTCTAGGACTAGTAACTCAACCCACCAAGGGCTTCCAGAGTGTTTGTCCAACCAAGGCTTCCAGGACTAGTAACTCAACCGAAATTGTTACAGGGCTTCCAAAGCATTTGTCCAACTAGGGCTTCTGGAACTAGTAACTCAACCCAAGCTAAGGAAACATGAGAACCAACTAGAAAACAAGAAATGAACCCGCAACACCATTGCTATCCAGGAAATGGAAAGGCTAGGAAAATCCACTCTCAATCCAGGAAATCCTCCATGCCAGTGACAAATTATGACCAATAAACCACATGCATATGCCATGCATGCCAATAATAGTGAGGAAAAATACATGTAATGTGGTACTTGCAAGCCAAATCTTTGTAGTTGTTGATCCCGATGTCCTCTTTCGCTTTCCTACTTTTACTTTTCCTTCTTGCTTCAAAACTCAAAGTATGCCACACTCCTCCAAGAGTGTTCCAAGAAAACTCTAAGTATCCCATAGTATGAGAGAGAGAGAATATAAGAGAGCTCTACCAAAAATGAACTAGCCAAGCTTACCCACTGATCCTCATAAGCCTTTTTATTAATGAAGGCTCTATTTTCTTCATTTTCCATTATTTTCCTTCAATTTCCTCCTCGTATGTAACCTACGACCTTTCACCTTCCTTTTCTCCTAATTTCCTTTATTTTCATAAATAAAATGTCAATTAATTCTTCACACCTTTCCAAGACCTTAGTCACTACTTTTGTCAATTTCCTTATCCATAATAAACTAAAATGAACACCCACTAGGATGTTTTTCCCACCATTCAGCTTGTAATACGTGTCCCATGACCATGGTCTTATATATTTTTACATAGATTTTTAACCAAGGTTGTTACAAAACCCTCCCCCTTGGGGCAACACCATCCTTAGTGTTCAGTGACACCTATAACCAATGAGACTAGTGAAAACAAAACATACTGCCCATGGAGCTTTATAACAAAGCTCGTTGCAGTGTTTATAATGACCATCTGCTAAAACATGACAAACATATCGTTTAATGGAGCTTTATAACACAACTCATTACAGTCTTTACAATCCACATATACTTATACACATTTGCTTCACCCAAAAAATAATCATATTGTATATGGAGATTTATACATCGAGCTTGATACAATATTTACAATAATACACACATATACACTTATGCACATTTGCTCAACCAACAAATAAAAGGATATGATGCCTGCATCCACAACAAGGGAATAAAAAGGCTCACACCTCCACCCTCAAAGTAATACCAGGATTCACCTCCCTCCCAAGAAATCCAGAATCCACTGTAAGGTCAAATCTACATCCAGTGTCCAACACTATAATCTTGTGCCACTTATCCTTTCAGTGAACAGTTGCCAACTCATTGTTCTAGGGCGCACTCCCAATGTGCATCTGATTCCATCTGGAAATTCTAATGACCAAAACAAGTTCATCCCCGGTCTTCCCTTCTCTACTACACAGTCCCTCATGAAATTTGGTCACCCCCTTCCATGTAGTCACTCACCTTCCAAGTTCTGATGGCACCCCCATCTCGGGCAGTCCATCCCTTGGCAAGTCTTCCTTGCATCCAAATATACAAAATCAAAGGCATATCCCTACCTTAAAACCATCATATTGATCATAACATGCTCATGCAAATAAATGGACACTATTTGGTACCAATGTCCCACAATGGCTCTGCTCCTGAATAATTTACCAGCATACTCTTGTGTTTTCTAATTTCTTTTGTTGTTGCAAATTCTTGCAGTCAATTTTAACTACCAAACTGAGCATTTCATGCTTTCCTGTACCAAGCACATAATTTCCATTAGATTCGAAATAAATTGAAATAACTTCAAATCATAACTTAATGGTAGTTTGTCAATAAGGTACACTTGCAATCCTGTTTACTTCCTATCACAACAATTCAAACTAGCATCTTTGACCAAATCATCATGTATAAACACATCACATCAGATTAGCTCAAAACAAAACCATCATAGATCAAAATCATAATCACATGTAACCATCATAAACTAGAATCATAGATCACATGTAATCATCATAAGCTAGAATCATAAATCACATCCATAATAAAACCCGAAATAAAATATTGATACATATCCTTTAATAATTTCTTAGCTTCTACCTTTGTCCTTATTTCGTACGCACACTGGATCAGTTTCCACACCCAAAAAACATCCAGTTCCTTCTCCTCAACCATGTTCACATACACATAATGTGCATCACACACATATAAGCAGACATGACATACAACACCATCCAATACATGCACTTACTCCTAACGTACCACACATACACCTACACCCAGTGTATGACACAACACAATACATACACCTACACCCAGTGTATGACACAACACAATACATACACCTACATATAGTTTACACCACCACATAATACATACATTTACACCCGATGTAGAACACAATATAATACATATGCCTACATCTAGTGTACACCATCACACAATACATACACCTACACCCGATGTACAACATAATACATACATCTATACTCGATGTACAATGCCACACCATACATGTACCTACACCTGGCATACAACACAACACAATACATCTATACCTTATGTACAACCCCACACAATACATATACGTAGACAAAGTACAACATAATGAATACACATGTCACGACACCATGACTACACAATGCACATAGATAGTACTGCATGCCTACAACATAGAATGTACGACATGCACACAATACCACATGTACACCACTACCATATGTACAAAATGTAAACAATACCACATGTACAAAGAACCACCTACACAACATGTGCACAACATGACATGTACACGACACCACCTGCACAATGTGTACACAATGGCACTTGTACATGTACCACCTATAGAACTTGTACACAACACCATATGTACACATCACGACATGTACACGACACCACATGTACATAACACCATATGCACAACATGTACACAACACCACCTGCAGACAAAACCATATGTACAACATGTACACAACACCATATGTACACATCACGACATGTACACAACACCACCTGCACACAACACCATATGTACAACATGTACACAACACCACATGCATATAACGCCACGTGTAAAATCATGCACACAATGCCATATGTACAATATGCACGCAACACCACATGTACATAGCACTGCATATCAAACATGTACATAGCATCATTTGTACACAACACTGCATATCATGTTGGCATTATGATGCATGTGCTGTCCTTGATGGAAACTCACTTGTAACAGAACAAGTATATGGTAACTAGATGAATCCACAGGTCAGTTCAGGGGTGACAAAACGATGGAATAGAATATTAGAATGATGGATCAAAGGTTTACAGATTAGAATTAGAAAGTTTGATAAAGGTGAATATTTGAAAATCTATACGCGGGTTCGTCAAAGCCAAGTTGCGTATACACGCGAGTTTGGTAAAGAAAAGTAGCGTATGGTTTTTATACCATGGTATTCTAAATACCTAGGGTCCTTACCATGGTATTTGTTGGAAATAATACTGAGAGGGGGGGGGGTGAATCAGTATTATCACATTAATAAAACTTTTTCATTTCCATAATCAGATTCATATATGCTACTTCCACAACTTCTTATGATTAAGTTAACCGATCTTCAATGAGTGCATTAGAACATTATCAACCATATTATCAGTTAACAGATGCAGTAACATAAAGTAGATCATCACACATAAGGCACACACATGAACACAATGATATAAGGTGGAAACCCAATGTGGGAGAAAACCACCTGCTGCAAGTCATCTCAATCTTCTTCTTAATAAGAAAATCCTTTTACAATATTTGTATTGGTGCAGTCTTATACCAGTACGGGAGCTACAACCCCCTTTGCTCTTGTACTAGTCGATCCATTTACTAGTACGCAGGCTACTACCTGCTACAATGCTCCAAAGATTTCCTTTAGCTCTTGTACTAGCTTAGATACTAGTACGTAGGCGCCGGCCTACAATCTTCTCTCCTCCAAGTACCACGTTTCATCAATTTTCATACTGGATACACTGAAGCACAACCCATAATCTGAAAGGCCACATTTCGTCCAATTTTCATACTGGTCCCAACAACAACATTGAAGCTCATAATCAAACAACCTTCTGAAACACCCAATCACTAGATCAATACATATACAATGAGAGTCATCAATCAGATCTAGTCCATCAGATCATTAAGAACCTGATCCATCAATTCTGAAGCTAATCATAATCATTCACTCAATCACTGCTGTTATTAGAACATAATACCAGAAACCAGACATCACTTCAAAACCCAGAACACAGCAATGATAAACATGAACAGCTAAATTGATTTCAAGAGAAGTACGCAGCTTCACCCATGTAATGCCTGCGTACAGTACGCACTGTTCTGAACTGTGCACCTGTGTACCCACGCACTGTGCCAAATAGACTTCCTGCGTACCTCCGCAACTGCAGCGCTTCTGCGCCTGCGTACCGACGCACCTGCAGCGCTTCTGCGCCTGCGTACCGGCGCACCTGCAGCGCTTCTGAGCCTGCGTACCGGCGCACTTTTCTTTCACTGTACCTGCGTACCTTCGGCCATAAATGATTTCAAGACTTCAAGAATAACCTAGACAGTCAGATCTACAGATCTGATCATGCGCCGAAGAGATCTCAGTACATCAGTAGATTCGCCTTCTTTAGATCTAGACCAGATCTAGTCCTCATAAGATATTCAACCAAAAACATACTTAAGCCAAATGATCTCCTTTGCTTTATATAGGAAAGCTCTTCCTTAAAACATGGATCAATACCACGAGCCGACACCATAATAACCCAATACCGTCGGCTAAATACCAAGAGTAAAACATAAGAAACCCCACGTGTGCTTTTCTCTACCTTGAAATGTGTGCACTGGGGGGACGCACCTCCTGAATGGCTGGCCTGCGTATCTGGACGTGGTCCCTTCACGGTGTACCTGCGGGTACGCACTTTCTGTAAGGTGTACCTGCGTACCCCTTATTTTCTTCAATATTTGATAGCTGATCATCAACCTCTGCTGCTGACTTGAAGTACAGTGATCTATCACCTGAATGGGTTGCCATCGAGGACAACACTTTAGCCATAATGCCAACAATCTCCCCCTTTGGACTTGATGGCAAAGCTTACTAAGAACTTGCCTTTTGATTCCTTTGAGCTGTCCTGCATCTATGTATTATGTCACATCTGATATCTCTTCTGTAGATTCATCTGAATGTATATAAGTGAGATGATCTTCTATGAGAGGGTTGCCATCAAGTACAACACATGCATCATAATGCCAACAATCTCCCCCTTTGGACTTGATGGCAACAACACCAAATCACTCTCCCCCTTTGACATCAAGGGCAAAGGGGTATGCTCCCCCTAAGAACATGCTCCCCTTGACTATAAACCAGATCTGCTGAAGTCTTTGAATGAGCTCCCCCTTTGTATATGTCATGGTGCTCCAATCTGATAATGGTCCTTTTGAGAACAAGCTGAGATGTCTGCTCTGCTATATAGTGTTGTTCATGCTCAAGCTCCCCCTGACTGTAAGCAAGGTCTGCAAAAAGATGTTCTACAAGAAGAACATGACTCTATATATCATAAATGACCTTCCTATCACCAAAAGACTCAATACATACATCCATCACCCATCACAATAAGGATCATCCATCCAACCAAGTGGGAATACATCAGAAGTATGAAAACCAAATACATTACATCTTCATCCCATGCATAGTGGGGAAACACAGGCCGTTACATGACTTGAAGAGATGACTACGATAGATAGACCATTACAACATGAGTCTTGCTATGACCTTTACATCAAACATCTAAAGATCATGACAAACATCATCAACAGCACTGTATAATCTGCTCCATAGTATCTGTCAACATCAAGGACTTCTGCATCAACTCATAACCATCCAGATCTATATGAATCAAGATCCATCAAATGAAAGCATCTGCATCAATCAACATATGTATGAATAATCATCCCTGTATCCAGCCAACAATCCTCATCCATATATGTGTCAAGAAACAATAAAGACTCCATGCAAGCATCATTAGAGAATCAATCATAAATCTGATCATGTGACCAACTTATAACCATAGCAAGATGAATCATAAGCATCGTCACCAAGGACCATAATGCCAACAATGCATTCAGGACATATGCTCCCCCTGAACCAGTGCCATCTGTCAAATCTGATCAAGTAAATCAATAAGAAGAATCAGCCAATAAATGCCTTAAGACAGGTACGCACTTCATCTTCTACTCCCCTGCGTACACCCGCAGATATCCTTCTGCTATACTGCGTATATACGCAGACAGTCTTCTATTACAGAGCGTACCCACGCACCTGTTCCATCAGTTGCGCCGCGTACTGCAACTGCAGGGACGCACCCAAAGTACTATCGCGCCGCGTACTTTCACTGCATGGACGCACCTGAAAATACTATCGCGCCGCGTACTTTTACTGTACGGACGCACCTGAACCTTAGTCGCTCTGCATACCCACGCAGTTGTCCTTCTTCTGCTCTGCGTATCGACGCAGGTCTCCTGTTTCTGCACTGCGTACCCACGCAGCTCTTCTGTTAAACACTTGCGTCCTTTTGATTAGGGCCAAATAGGCAGTACACCAGAGTGGCACAGTTGCTCAGATCTGATCATGCGCTCGAGAGATCACCCTTCACAGATTCGCCTTCAACTTCCCTTTCATATAGATCAAGCTTTTAAGACCATAACCCAATATTTCAGATCTAAAGATATTCAAATGCAAAAGATACTTAAGCCAAATGATCTCCTTTGCTTTATATAGGAAAGCTCTTCCTTAAAACATGGATCAATACCACGAGCCGACACCATAATAACCCAATACCGTCGGCTAAATACCAAGAGTAAAACATAAGAAACCCCACGTGTGCTTTTCTCTGCCTTGAAATGTGTGCACTGGGGGGACGCACCTCCTGAATGGCTGGCCTGCGTATCTGGACGCAGTCCCTTCACGGTGTACCTGCGGGTACGCACTTTCTGTAAGGTGTACCTGCGTACCCCTTATTTTCTTCAATATTTGATAGCTGATCATCAACCTCTGCTGTTGACTTGAAGTACAGTGATCTATCACCTGAATGGGTTGCCATCAAGGACAACACTTTAGCCATAATGCCAACAATCTCCCCCTTTGGACTTGATGGCAAAGCTTACTAAGAACTTGCCTTTTGATTCCTTTGAGCTATCCTGCATCTATGTATTATGTCACATCTGATATCTCTTCTGTAGATTCATCTGAATGTATATAAGTGAGATGATCTTCTATGAGAGGGTTGCCATCAAGTACAACACATGCATCATAATGCCAACAGTATTGGCCCACAGGAATGAGCATGACAACGAATATTGATCCCGTAAAAGATTACCACTGGCACTAATGTAGTTTTGACCCGTGTTATTAGATAAGGTCTAAATTATATAAAGAAGTGAAGATCAAAGTGCTAAGTGTGCAAGTGAAAGGGTTTTTGATGAATACTTCAATCTGAAGTATATTTGCATTGTAAGGCCATAATTGTCACTTTGATCTGAAATAATTATGCACTGATGAATACAATTATGGATCAAGATCATGAGACATGAAATGACTTTTCATTGTATGATATGCTCATGGATTGACTAGGTCTAAGTACTGACGCATGTTTTTGTCTATGAATATTATGATGTGGGTCTTTCTGAAGTTCTGAAGAGCTGCACAATTTTAGGTCAAAATTTGCAGATCTATAAGCCTGTGGTTTTTGGAAAAGAATGTATACACATGGGTTCACTTCTACAAAGTCACATATATAAAGTATGGGTTCATGCTCATAAATGACTGATCAACCTTATCAGTGTTGCTGTTTCTCTTGTTTGTCAATGATGTCCTCATGTTGATATGGGTTGAGTGATAATGTCTGAAGTAGAACTGATTGAATGATGAAGTTGAATTTGGTTATTAATTAATTGAATAATGTTAAGATTACTTGTTTATTGTGATTGAAGATTAGAGACAGTTCTATGACTGGTTCAGAGTGTTGCAGTAGATCTGAGTATGATATAGGGTTCTTTTCATAAATTACAGTGGTCAAGTTTTCAATTTTCAGTATATTAAGATCTATACGCGGGTTTCTCTACAGAAAGCCACATATACACGCGAGTTGCCTTAAGTAAAGTAGCGTATATATTTTGGAATCTGAATGATCAGGGTTGTAGTTGATTATGTGTGTTGATGCGGTATTCTAAGTTCAGTTCTATGTACTAGTTACAGTGATCTGACTGTTCCAGTTGATTGGTTGAGTTTTGATTAAGTTTTAGTTGTTTGGGTTTCAGTGATTGGTTGATTATGTGTGTTAGAGATTGATGATTTTATTACAGTGATGATTGAACATAAGTGTTGATATTGGATCCAGTGTGAAAATTCATGAAACGTGGTCCATGGATGTTGCTGAGGGTTGGAGCCTTCAGTGAGGAAGTCGAAGCTTCCTAATAGTAGTAGATGGTGATCAAATCAAGGGGGTTGGAGCTCCCTTCATGTAGGGACTGGAGAAAGAGTGAAGGTTGTAGCCTTCAGCGGGTGGGTGCTTGTGTACTGGTATGATTTTTCACCTATACAAGAATGTAAGAAGTTGTTGATATTAATAAGTTTTGAAGACTAAAACAACAACAACAGTGGTTTTTTCCCACATTGGGTTTCCACCTTAAATCCTGGTGTTCATGTGTGTTTACTTTTGTGTGATACTTTATTTTGTTCTTTCTGCACCTATTTACTGCTTATTAAAACACATGAAAGGTGATAAAGATAAACTTATTTCATACAATGCTTTAGAGAAAGAAAATAATGTCACGTTTGGAAATGAATCACCTGTTGTCATTAAGAGTAAAGGTTTTTTTTTTCTAAAATAAAAATTTTAATTTGGTAATGTTATGTGTGTTAATGAATTAAAGAATAACTTTTTGAGTGCTAGTTTTATGAAACCAGCTCACAAAAAGATAGAAAAGATAGATCAACGCCTTAGAATTCAGCCTCTTCGAGGGGGCAACCTCCTTTACATTACACAAATGAATGATTCTTTAATGATTCAAATGACAAAACCTCCTTTCTATATATAGGAGTCTAAGGAGTCACAATATAACCCAGCCGACCTAACAATAATAATATATAGCCACAAAAATAACAATAGAGGGATTCTATGGGGCATAGTAATAACAATATGGGGACAAATAGGGGCACAACAATATTAATAATGGATACAACTACAATAGTAATGGGGTAATCACTAGTATTATAGGTACCTAACATGCCCATCTCCTTCAAAAAAGTGTTGTCCTCAATGCATGAGTAGTTATGGATGCTTCTGTATAAAATTCTCATCCTCCCAATTGGAATATTCAAAGGATAAGTTCTTCCACTTCATGAGATACTCCGAAATTGATCGATTTCGTAGCTGTCAAGTTCTTGTTTCTGTGACTGCTTCCGGTTCCAATATAATTTTTCCTTCCTCATCAAGTTTTGGCAATATTGTTTGAACTGGGAGCTTGTCGCCTATAACCTTCTTTAAACATGAAACATGGAAAACTGGGTGCACTCGAGAAGCTGCAGGAAGCTCCAATTTGTATGCCATAGTACCAATCTTTTGCAACACCTTGTACGGACCATAATACTTTGGTGATAATTTATTATCCTTCTTAGCTTGCTTGAGGGACATTTGTTTATATGGTTGTAGTCATAGGAATACCCAATCACCTACATCAAAACTTCTTTCACTGCGATGTTGATCTGCCTGTCGTTTCTTTCTATTCTGTGCCAACATGAGGCTATCCTTTAAGAGTTGGAGGACTTGTTTTTGATGTTCGATGTGATGTTCCACTGCTTGAACCTTAGAATTTTCTCATAAATATGATGTGATGGATGGTGGATGATATCCATAAAGTGCCATAAATGGGGTCATTTTTGTTGCTGTATGGAAGGAAGTGTTATACCACCATTCGGCCAGAGGCAACCATTTGAACCATTGTGTCTGTTTATCAGATACAAAGCAGCGAAGATATCCTTCCAAACATTTGTTTACTATCTCAGTTTTCACATCAGATTGAGGATGATAAGATGAGTTGTGAGCTAACTGAGTACCAAGACAAGAAAATAATTCTGTCCAAAAATTTCCAGTGAAAATGGGATCTCTGTCACTTACAATAATCTTTGGGTTTCCATGTAGCTTTTGAATTGTTTCCATAAATGTAGTAGAAATTGTACTGGCTTTAAATGGATGTGATAATGCACAAAAGTGTGCATACTTGGTAAGTCTGTCAACTACCACCATGATGACGCTCTTTCCCTCAGACTTGGGTAAACTTGTGATAAAATTCATTGAAACCTCCTCCCAACGTTGGCTTGGAATGGATAAAGGTTGTAATAGACCCCGGGTTTTAATTGTTTCAACTTTATTTTGTTGGAAAACCAAACATTCCACCACAAACTTTTGAATATCTGATTTAAGGCCATCCCAAAAAAATTCCTTCTTAACCCTGTGGTAAGTTTTTAAAAATCCTGAGTACCCTCCTAAGGGAGAAGCGTGCAATTCCATAAGAATATTTTGTTTGAGTTGGGAATTATTACAGAGGTATAAGCGATCTTTGTACCATAACGAATCATTTTTCCAGCTAAATGTATCAGATGTACTGGAATCTTGTCATAACTTTCAAATAAGTGCCCACACTTCTTCAACATTCTTCCATTCCTCCCTTGCTTCGTTTATCCAATCTGGTTGGAGAATAGAAATGGCGCACAACAATGCTTCCACATCCTCATCCTTTCTTGAGAGTGCATCTACCACCACATTTTGCTTCCCTTTTTTGTAGATGATTTCAAAGTCATAACCCAAAATCTTTGTGACCCACTTTTGTTGCTCTTCAGAGGATAATATTTGTTCTAAAAGTATTTAAGGCTATCATGATCCGTTTTTACCTTGAAGTGTCTTCCCATTAGGTAGGGTTGCCATTTATTAAGCACATGTAGTATTGCCAACATTTCCTTCTCATAAATAGCTTTGTGTAAAAACTTTCGCTTGATTGGACAACTTTCAAAAGCAATGGGTCTTTCATCATGCATTAAAACAAAACCAATTCCATTTCCTGAAGCATCACATTCCACAATAAAGGTTTTTGTGAAGTCCGGTGTAGCTAAGGTTGGTGCTTGGCACATTGCCTCTTTAAGATGTTAAAAGGCCTTTGTTGCTTCTGGAGTCCATGAAAATGCATCTTTCTTCAATAATGTTGTTAGAGGTGTTGCTATTCTCCCATAATTCTTAACAAACTTGTGATAATACCCTGTCAACCTGAGAAATCCTCGCAGATGCTTTATGGATGTGGGGATTTTCCATTCCTTAATGGCTTTAATTTTGCTAGGGTCTACCTTAACTCCTTCATGAGATACAATTTGACCCAAATATTCCACCTCTTGTACTCCAAAGAAACATTTGGATCTTTTTGCATATAATTGTTTCTCCTCCAATAGTTGTAGCACCCTGGCAACATGTTCAACATGATCCTTCCAAGACTTGCTATAGATTAGTATATCATCAAAAAATACTAACACAAATTTTCTAAGGAAGGGTTTGAAAATGGAATTCATCAAACCTTGAAATGTAGAAGGTGCATTGGTAAGGCCAAAAGGCATGACCAAAAATTCATAATGACCCTCATGAGTTCTAAATGTTGTTTTCGGAATGTCTTCAGTCTTCATTCTTATTTGATGATATCCTGAATGAAGATCCAACTTGGTGAAGTAAATTGATCCATGCAATTCATCCAGTAATTCATCAATGACAAGAACGGGAAACTTATCTTTAATAGTGAGCTTGTTGAGCTCCCTAAAATCCGGACACATGCGCCATGATCCATCCTTCTTGTGCACCAATACTACTGGAGCAGAGAAAGAACTTTGACTAGGTTGAATTATACCAGCCTCTAGCATTTCTGCAACCATATGTTCAATTTCACGCTTTTGGGCATAGGGATATCTGTATGGCCTGATGTTTGGAGGAACACTTCTTGGAATCAGATGAATAGCATGATCATGATCACAAATAGGTGGGAGACCTTTGGGAGTCTCGAATACCTTGGAATGATTGTCCAAGACTTTTTGGAGATCTGGAGAAATAGGTGATTCCGATGTGGAAACATCTAGCGAACATAATTGTGCAATTACACCTCTTTGTTCCTCTTTTAGAAGCTTGGTCATACTATTAGAGCTGATTATCTTTCTCGGTTTCCCTGCAATACCCCTTAATTCAACTTCCTTTCCTTCCGTAGAAAATTTCATGAAAAGTTCTTGAAAATTAAAAGCTATGTACCCAAGGATTGTAGCCATTGGACTCCTAATACAACATCAACACCTCCCATTGGAATGGAAAGCATTGGGCTAGTCAATACATATTCTCCCATGGATAGCTTGATATTATGGCACTTTCCAGAGCAATTTATTGTTCCTCCATTTGCAACCATCACTTGAAACTCTGGTGCTGGATATAGGAAGCAATTCAATTCTTTTTCTACCTTACAATGAATAAAATTGTGGGTACTTCCTGAATCAATCAACACTATTACCTTTTTCTTCTTGATTTGTCCTTCTATATTGATGGTTTGAGGAGTGGTAATTCTAGCCAATGCATTACAAGATATGGTCAGATTCATTTCTTCTTTATCTAGGCTTTGTTCCTGGAGTATATCCTCTTCTTTTGACCTTTCTTGCTCCTTTTCTTCTTCCTCTTCACAATCTATGTAGAATAATTTCTTCTCAGCACACTTATGACCTTTAGTGTATTTTCTATCACAACTGTAACAAAGCCCTTTTGCTCTTTTTTCTTCCAATTGTTGTGGTGCCAACCTTATAGGTTGTGGAAGACTAGGGGCAACAACACTTCCATCTTTATAGTTGTGAGTGGTATGCTTCTTGGTTGCCATAATTTTGCTTTCCATTTTCCTTGCTAACCTGAATGCCTTCTCTAATGAATCAGGTTCCCAAAGGTGAACATCATGTTGGATATTATCCTTTAAAGTCTCTATGAACACATCAATCCTATGCTCCTCTGGAATATTTCTTACCCTTATGTTCAATTTTTGGAACTCCTCAATGTGCTCCATTATTGAACCCTTTTGTTTGAGACTTATCAATTGGCTAAAAAAAGTGTTGCTTTTTGTATCCTCATAATGTGCTATCAATTCTTCCGTAAAAATTTCCCAAATATAAAGTTGCAATACGTACCTTTTGTGTGTTTTTCACATTATTGAGGTCAAAAAATTGGTCCATCTGTAATATCCATGTTGCGGGATCCTTTACATCAAACTTCCTCATATCGATTTTTGGAATATGGTGGGTCTTCAATCCAACATTAGATTCTATGAAATCATGATTAACATTTCTTTTGTTCGAATCATGAGTTTCCTTTACTACCCTTTCACCATTAGTAAGTATTTCTTGTAGAAAATTTGTCAAATCTATCTTCAAATCTGCCATGCCTGTCGTCAACTTTGTCTTCAAATCTATCTTCAAATCATCCATCTTAGCTTCCACGCCATTCTTCTTAGCTTCCATGCCCTTTATCTTAGATTCCACGCCATTTATCTTAGCTTCTATTAGCTTTTGTGAGAGTGACATTTGTTGCACTTGGTCTTGTAATTTTGATATATCATGTAGCATTTCTTCCTCTTCTTCATGAGTCATGCTAGAGCTTTCAAGTTGTTTACTAGGTGTTTGCAATTTCTTTCCTCGGGGCATCAGTTACTGATAATAGTGCTCTACTATGCCCTTTGAATTCCTTCAAAATATTTTTTCAAACCAAGCTTAAGCAAAAATTAAAAAAAAATCTACACACCTTTTTTCACTTTGTAGGAGCTCAATATTGCCTCTGATGTATCTATGTAATTTCAGATCGTCCAGTTTTGAAATTGCACTCTACAGTAGCCCTCTGTGTCCTCTTTCCAATGCCACTAGTATGATCCAAATTGGATTCTCCAAGGAATATTTATGCCAAATCTCCCACAGTGACCTGATTATAGACTAGTTTAGTAGAACGAACTTGTATGACGTGCCACGTGTCCTTGTTTCGACCTTTGGCTCTGAAAAATATATACAAGAAACTGCAGTCTGTTCTCTTTCTGTACCTTCTTACGAAGTTTCAATTTGATTCTCAGAGAGAAGGTTATGATGATTTTCCCTAGGTCACCTGTTTGGAATGTAATTCAGGAGTCTGCAAAAAGACCAACTTCCTTAGATCATATCTTCACAAATATAGCGCGAAAAGCTCTGAAATTTGGACCCGGGATTTAGTGCAATTTCATCTCAAATTGGTTTTGTTTTTCTCTTCTGAAACATCGTAGAAAAAAAGTTATAGCGAAAATGCCACAATGACCTATTTGGAGTAGCGAAACCCTAGAATCCAAAGCACTGATACCAAATGTTATGAAACCAGCTCACAAAAGGATAGAAAAAATAGATCAACGCCTTAGAATTCAGCCTCTTCGAGGGGGCAACCTTTTTTACATTACACAAATGAATTATTCTTTAATGATTCAAATGACAAAACCTCCTTTCTATATATAGGAGTCTAAGGAGTCACAATATAACCTAGCCGACCTAACAATAATAATATATAGCCACAAAAATAAGAATAGAGGGATTCTATGGGACACAATAATAAAAATATGGGGACAAGTAGGGGCACAACAATATTAATAAGGGATCCAACTATAATAGTAATGGGGTAATCACTAGTATTATGGGGACCTAACAGCTAGCCAAATGTGTGATCAAGGAAATGAGGTGTTAATCCAATCAAAAGAATTTTTGGTTCGTGAACTTGATAGAGGAAAGACCATAATAAAAGGAACAAGAACCCCGAGCAATCTGTATATATTGAAAGGTGCCCAAAAACAATGTTACCTAGGAAAGGTAGAAGAAAATTGGTTATGGCATAGAAGGTTGGGACATCTAAGCTTCTCTCAAATAAGCAAATCAAGCAGGCTCAAAGTTGTTCATGATCTACCCTACACTACCATACCAGAAAGTACCATATGTAAGTCATGTCAATTCGGTAAGAAAACTAGAGTTCAATTCAATTCTAAAGAATGATAAGCAAGTAAGCCTCTTGAACTTATACATACTGATTTGTGTGGACCAATAAGAAAAACCTCACCTCGTGGAGAAGAATACTATATCTTATTCATTGATGACTTTTCTAGAATGTGCTGGATCGGTCTGTTGAAACACAAAGATGAAGAATTTGATAAATTTAAAGTATTAAAGGCATTAGTTGAAAATGAATTAGATCTAAAAATCAAATGTCTCAGATCTGACCGACGAGGAGAGTACATATTAGATGAATTCTTTGATTTCTGTGAACAACATGGCATTAAAAGACAATTTTTTGTAGCTTAAACTCCTCAACAAAATGGTGTGGCAGAAAGAATGAATAGAACTGTTCAACAAATGGCTCATGCTATGCTTGATGAGTTTGGAATTCCTGACACCTTCTGGGGTGAAGCTACACATACTGTAGTAAATATTCTCAACAAGGCTCATGTTCGTGTGAATAGTGATAAAAGTCAGTATGAAGTTTGGTATGGTAAGCCTCACACTATAAAGAATTTTAGAGTTTTTGGAAGCAAATGTTTCATTAAAAATAATGATGAAAAATTTGGTAATTTTGAAGCTAGAGAAGATGATTCAAGGAATACTTCTTGGTTACTGATCTAAAAGTAAAGGATACAAATGTTACAATAAGAGACTTCAGAAAATTGTTGAGTGAATTGATGTTTTGATTGATGTAGCATGCATAGGGCCCAAAAAGGTAACATCAAAAAAAGAGGATGATGGTGATGAATGCTTTCCCACATCAAATCAAAATTATATATAAGAAACTAATGAAGCAACACAATAAGATACATCAGACAAAGAAAAGGCTCCATCTAGGTATGTTCAAAAGAATCATCCAGAAACTCAAATTCTAGGAGAAAAAGAATCTGGGGTACAAACAAGAAGAACACTTGTAGGATCTTCTAGTTATCTAGATTTATTATCCACCATTGAACCACAAATTGTAAATCAAGCTAGTAAAGATGAATGTTGGTGTTGGCTTGTATGGGCCTGACCCAAGTTCAAAGGTGATTTAGCCAAACAAATCCCGGTACTACTGGCCCTTTTGGAAATAGTCTGTAGAGCCTAGACTAAGGTCTCACTCGAAGTAGTATGGGAGGGTGCTAGAACTAGGTTTCCATGTCATATGAGCTCTGGAGATTCACGCACATCCCTACACGCCTCTATTAGTCCCTCGTAACTTGTGATGCTGCCTTCATGAACCCTACTCAGGGCGCGATCCGTATTATTACCCAATTTCCTTACTATTAACTCTTCTTCATGGGTTACATACTCAACTTCGCCCTGTGCACTCAACTACAAGGGTCTGTGCACTCAACTACAAACTCTACTAGGCCTCTGCGCACTCAGCTGCAGAGCCTCTTCCTACTACTACGACCCAATACCCTTAGACTATTACTATATGCTTTAACCATTCGTACTTATCTCTTCCTCTTAGCTATCTTTACAACTTAGAGCCTTGCTCTATTTATACAATCCCATGGTCCATGGATCATGGGTAGGCCAACATGTCATTAAATTACATTACAACACTTAGGGCGGACAACCTTATGACTCAACCTATACTTTGTGCTCTGCGCCCACAATTCATGGAGTCTTACAACATATTTGACCAAAAATTGGGCTTTGAGCCCCAAAACATGATGTGGGGGGATCCAATGCCCAACAATCCCCCAACACAAACATCGTGACTCTCCCTTGAGTCACTCTATTGACACAGTGATCTTGGCGTGGAGTCCCTCCAACTAGTCCTGATCTGCTCGGAGGTCCGCAGTACACTGCTTTGCGGTTTGTTGGTCCTACTGCACGTGCTCTTCTGATGCTTCTTTATGAGGATCAATCCCTGCCTTAGCACGTAGAGCCCCTGCATCTGTGTGAGATTGCCCTCGATATCTACCATAATGGTAAAGGCCTCATCTATCCATGGCTGGATGCGTGCTTTGAGAAGTGCCTCTTTCTGTCTTGTGGCATCCACCTACTATTTCAGTGCCCTTCTGCAAAGCCCAAACCTCTCCTGGTAGCTGCCATCTTGTTTTAACTATATGTGGTCTTTCGCGGACTTAGGGGCTCGAATATTGCTCGGCGCTCAACACTCTGTGCTCTAATCAACTACTCAAATCTCAAGTGAACAAGTGTTGTCTTGTGGCTAGCCCCTAGAGTTTTATAACACCTTTTGAATTCAAATTTGATCGTTCCCCCCCAATTCCAGGCCATCAATGCTTTCTTGGTGGTAGATTGTCCCAAATCTTGCCCATAATTCGCATCTTAAATGCCCACCGCCCACTCCATTTGGCCTTAAATCGAACATCTCGTCATGAAAAGTGACACTAACGGTCACTTCCTAGCTAATCCACGTGACAGAAATGTCCCTTGTGTACGGTCGCGAACCCTGTGACATTCTGTTACCTCACGCATTTGCCAGAGTGCGCAGCCCCATGGCTAAATATTTTATAGTCTGGTGCTTCCTTTTGACTACCTGGAGCGCTAAGACTGTGTTTCCTACGGCTAGTCATGTGGTCACACCACTTGTGTGGGCCTTCATTTCACCCTCCAGTGTAGTCCGTGGAAGATCTTCATTTGTCCCTGTGATAGTTGGTGTCGTGTGCTTTTCTTTACATAGTGTGTCCCCTTGGATACTGTGTTTGGTGATATGTAGACCTAGCCATGGCAACAGGCTAACTAATTCTTGGCAATAGTCTTCTAAATTGTTTGCACCTTGCTTCACTATCCTTGGTCTATTGACGAGAAAAGCTTGATTGATCTCGTTTTCTAGCCTCTTGACCTCTACGTCCATAAAAATGCTTTTCTTCCTCAGTCGTACTCAGTCTTTTTCAAGTTCGCGAAGTCTAAGGTTCCCTTGCCGAATGGCTTCCTGAAGTCTTATGTGTTCGACCTCGCGTAACTAGGTGATTTCTTTGTCTTGGGCTGCGTGCACTGTCACTTCTACGGGTGCTAGTACGTGTGGATTCTTCTTTGCATTCTCTTTAGAAATTATAGTCCCTACTCTATTCTTCCCCTTTGGAATCGTTTCCATGGTTAGGGTTTTCAACATGGTCGTATAGGCCCATTGAACCATTGGTATGCGCAGGTCCCAATCAGTGCATCTCGCCTGGTGAACCTTGTTCAGTACTTCACACACCCTATCAAATTCTTCTTCATGGATAAATGGTAGCACGCTTGCCTTTCCTACTACTGTGTTTTATTCTGATTCTTTATTCTAGGAGTGGTGTGCGCTTGTGCGGGCTGTATAGCATATGTCCGTACCCATCGGGAAAGGTGGGCACGCAAGTTGTTTTGCCCCTGGTGACTGGCTCTCATTCTGAGCTGGGGTTTTCCAAAGTGTAGGTGCATCATCCTTCAACACCCGCGCCAATTCTCAAAACTTCCTTGATGCGTACCCCACCATCGTGCAGTCGTTGCACGCAGTGCCCACTTCAGAGCATCGAATTGCTATTGTTCTGGTACTGCACTTTCAAATTGTTCAGGAATTCATCCACCACTGTCAACCCATCATATGTAGGTAGATCCCTTGCCTCTATTGTCACACAGTGCAGTGATCTGTTTCAATTAAACGTTGTTACTTCATGCGGCCGATTCTGCCATTGCTTTATCTCTTCGTTTGAATCCAAAGTACAGGAGCTTTTGTGCTCCCACGAAATCCTTCCATCTGCAGCCGGATTCACCCAATCCTCTTCTCACACGGTTATCTTGTAAATACAATCGATATCGTCAACACTATCATCGTCGCACACCAGTTCAGTGTATCGCGCTCCTTCGGCTGGATCTAGTGGTACTATTACGCGTAATGACTTTTTTTCAAAAATCATTTTGTGCTTCTTCAGATTTATGACTCCATTCATATCCGTGGCCCAGTCTATTCCTAGTAGCATGGGATAGGGATTACTGTCATCAACGATCTCTATTACTTCAAAATCCACCTGTGCGCTCGCACCTTCAATATCTACTGTTACCCCTTGCAATCTTCCCATGGGCAAGATATTTTGTTGGTTCGCCATTTGTAACTAAATAGGAGACCATTGTAGTGCGGGTCTGCCCATGCGTTCCCATGTTTTTTTTGGCAGTACATTCACGTTTGATCCGAGATCCAAGATTACCTAATCCATTTCATATTCATCGATTTGCGCAATCAACCTCATTTCCCTTCCTGTGTGCAATGCATGCTTTCCAAGTTTCCGGACCACGCGCGGTTCTCCTGACCTCACACACCTAGTGATAAGATCCTGTAGTCCTTTTACTGCCTTGCTATAATGTAGCAATTTCATGCATGTCTCAAAAAAGGTAGTGAGCATTGAAGGATCCATCCCTAGTTCTAGTTGATCCTTACTACCTAAAGTGGAGGCCTCCGTGAAGCTCTTCTTCGCTTCCATGAATGTCTCCTTTGCGCATTCTAAATCAAATTCAGGTTCCTTTGTAGGATCCTTTCGAACCCACACACTTTCTTCTAACTGCTTATATTTATCATCACCAGTGGTCATACTACTCCTGAGCATCATGTTTACATTCGGGTCTTCTTCACGCGGCTCAGACCTCATCATCTGCAAATTTTGAGTCAGAGGGGTCTGAAGTACCCCTTTTTCGCATAGTCTCTCTATCAATATAGGGCAGTCTTCTGCCTCATGATCAAACTAAGCATAGTACAAACATGATGTCCTTGTCGGGTTTGTATAATCATGGTCATAGTGCCCTGGCCCTCTACAATTGTAACAAATTAGCTATCCGCGACCCCTTCCTGGTCCCACTCCACCTCGACCTCAACCGCACCCCTAAAATCCAACATGTGCCATTCCTGTATTTGGGTCGAGGGCTCACGTTTCAGTTTTCACCCTGTAGGCAGGAGTTTGATCCATCATTAGTTCGTAGCTTCTATAGGTGCGTTCATCATGGCCTACTGACTTGCAGAAATTACAAAACAATTGCTGGGACGTCTGCGTATACTTCTGCAATAGATGATAATTATCCATAGTGTGTTTTCCTCCTATCTGACAGATCGTGCACCATAATGTAGGCATCGTGCTTGGTCCTGCCTATGCCTCGGGTCTTAACGGCATCAGACCTCCTCCTGCCAAGTAATTTGCGAACACTGAACAATGGTCCTTGTCATGCCCCTGGCCTTTGCATTTTATGCACCATACCTCCTCACGCGCCTCTGGCTGAGGTGTCGTATCCTATTTCAAGCTCTGCATCTCCAGACATAGATTTTGTAGTTGCGTGTGGATTTTTTGGATTCCCAGACCAGGGTCTTGTATAGGGGTCTCATGCAATCTCATTGCCATCTCCAAAGCTTCGGCATGGGTGGAAATTTTTTACTGTGACAGAGTCGTCCTTAAGTGCAGTGTTAGTGATGCTACAAACCATGCGCAGTGTTGTCCATCCGTTAATGTCATGTTGGCTTCGCGAATCATACCCTTTAGTCTTTGGTCCAAATACTAGGGGGTCTCACTTGGGAGCATTGAGATCTCCTTAAACCCGATGATTAATTGTGTTTTCGACTTTGGCCTGCTAAATTCCCTGTTCAGCATGGCCTGGAGTTATGCGATTCCTGCATTCAAATGGTCATTAGAATGCTTGATGTACCATGTTAATGCGCGATCTTGCAACACTCTTACCAGCGTAACCTTTTTGATATTGTCATCCATGACTCCTTGTGCTTCCCATATCACTCTTACCACGAACCAGAATTGGTCTGGATCTTCATTCCCTACCCCTCTGAATACCACTAGTTTGATTGCACTCGCCATACTGAATTGCGGTGGTGGAAGAGGTGGGGTGGGTGGAGATGGAGGTGAGGAGGGTGAGATGGGTTGCAGTGTAGGGGGAGGTGGTAAGCACAGAATTCGTTGTCTTATCAGATTGACAACGCTTCCTGGAGAGACTTTCACAAGCTCTTCCTTGCTTTTCAGCGAGGGGGAAATTAAGGGATTGGTTTCTAATTCTTCACTACTTCTGCTCCTGTATATCTTCCCATTTCGCATAGTCCCACACATTAATTTACTCGCATAGCCTACTTTTCACACAATATCATATTAATCCAAGTGTTCAAATATTTAATATACTTACCTCACGGTCCCTTGAGGAAACATCACTCTGCCTCACTATAGCTGACGGTTGTATCTACCGCAAACTCAGTGATAAATCCTCCTATAATTCGATCGAGCCAATGGTCCACAGATCACACGATCTTATCTCTTGATGCTTCTAGTCTACGCACTACTTACGGAGTCCACACGACTGGTTTGTTAAGCCTACACCTTCCCTGATTGTCTGCTAGCTTCATGATCCACTCATACAGCTCAAAAGGAAAGGATGCAAAGAAAATTTCATGGATTTCCGTATACAAGTAGCACTCCAACCACTGTTCCTTAGGTACTCACGGGTTTCTGTTTTCCTGCGCCATGAACTCGTGAATATTCTTGTCCAACCACCCTTAAATTTCTTTCTTTGTTGGATTCAAGTGGCACGACATCAGACATCCATTATGCAGATCTCAGTCCCAGCAACAGAACCATTTGTTGGCTTGTATGGGCCTGACCTAGGTTCAGAGATGATTTAGCCAAACAAATCTCGGTACTACTGGCCCTTTAGGAAATAGTCCACGGAGCGTGGACTGAGGTGTCACCCAATGTAGTATGGGAGGGTGCTAGAACTAGGTTTCCGCATCATGAGGGATGTCTGATGAGCTCTAGCAGTTCGTGCACGTCGCTACGCACCTTTATTAGTCCCTCGCAACCTCTGATGTTGCCTTCGTGCAGCCCTACTCGGGGCACGATCCATATTATTACCCAAGTTCCTTACCATTAACTCTTCTTCTTGGGTTACAAACTCAACTTCACCTTGCACACTCAGCTGTAGACTCTACTAGGCCTCTGCACACTGCAAAGCCTCTTCCTACTACTATGACCCGATACCCTTACGCTCTTACTCTATGCTTGAACCATTCATACTTATCTCTTCCTCTTAGCTATATTTACAACTTAAAGCCTCACTCTATTTATACAATCCCATGGTCCATGGACCATGGGTAGGCCGACATTTCATTACATTACATTACAAAACTTAGGGTGGACAACCCTATGACTAAACCTATACTTTGTGCTTCGTGCTTGCAATTCGCGGAGTCTTACAACATATTTGACCAAAATTTGGGCTTTGAGCCCTAAAACATGCTATGGGGGGATCCGATGCCCAACAGTTGGGTTAAGGCCATGAATGAAGAACTTGATCAAATTGAAAAGAATGATACTTGGGAATTGGTTCCAAGGCCTCATGATAAAAATGTTATTGGGACAATATGGATAGTCAAAAATAAGTTGAATGAAAATGGAGAGGTCATTAGGAACAAAGCTAGATTTGTTTATAAAGGTTATGCTCAACAAGAAGGTATAGAATTTAGAGAAACATTTGCACCAGTAGCCAGACTTGAAGCCATAAGAATGTTTCTTGCATTTTCAAGTTTTCAAAATTTCAAAGTTTATCAAATGGATGTAAAATCTTCTTTTTTAATGGAGATCTAGAAGAAGAAGTGTATATTGAAAAACCAAAAGGATTCATTTTGGGGAATGATGAAAACCTTGTATGCAAACTCAAAAAGGCTTTACATGGGCTAAGACAAGCTCCACGAGCATGGTATTATCGTCTTGACAAATATCTTCAACAATAAGGTTTCACAAAAGGATCCATAGACAACAACTTGTACACAGAAATTGAGGGTGATAAATTGCTAATTGTTGTTGTTTATGTTGTTGATATCATCTTTGGTAGTAATGAAGAATATATGAGTAAAAACTTTTCTTCTATTATGCATCAAGAATTTGAAATGTCTTTACTTGGGGAATTAACCTATTTTCTTGGTCTATAATGCAACAAGCAAAAGATGGCATCTTTCTCTCACAAACAAAATATTGCAAGCATATTCTAAAGAAGTATGGGATGGAATATTGCAAACCTGTATGTACTTCCATGATGATAGGATATAGCCTTAGTTCTAATGATTATTCTTCCACAGTAAACCAACCAGAGTACAGGTCTATGATTGGAATTTTGTTTTATGTAACAGGTACCATACTAGATATCATGCATGCAATTGGGATTGTTGGACGTTTCCAAGCCAATCCAAAGGAATCATATCTTCAGGTAGTAAAGAGAATACTCAAATATCTTCAAGGAGCCAAAGACTTCGGTTTATGGTATCCTAAAGATGCAAATCTTACCCTTCATGCATACACAGATGCATATTATGTTGGAAATATTGATGACTAGGAAAGCACTAGTGGAGGTGCATTTTACATGGGGCCTCGATTGGTATCTTGGTTCAGTAAGAACAAAGTTCCATTGCCTTATCTACAACAGAAGCAGAATATGTAGCTACTGCATCTTGTTGCACACAACTTCTCTAGATGATACAACATTACAGGATACAGAAATCAAATGTTCTCCACCCATCTCCATCCTATGTGTTAATACAAGTGCTATTAGTATTTCGAAATATCCTGTTATGCACTCCAAGACCAACCATATTCCTATTAATTATCACTTTCTATGAGAACAAGTGCTTCAGAAAAAGCTTAAATTGGAGTATGTTCCCTCCAAAGAACAAGTTGTTGATATCTTTACTAAACCCCTTCCTAGAGAAGCATTTGAATATCTCAGATAGAAACTGGGAGTTGTCTCTACCTCATTTTGTTGTTAATTCAGTTTGCTCAGTCTACAGGTGAAAATTCATAAGGTTGTTGGCTATACGTGGGTTTTGTGAAGTATAGTTGCGTATAGATGCAAGTTTCTTTGCAGACAGTCGCGTATGTTTTTCTTTGATAGAAAAATAATGACACAAAATCAAGCTCAGCCTTTGTCATGCTTCTGACAACTATGATTTCATTTTTCTTGGTATGTTGTTGATGGGTACAGTCTATTGATATGGTATTGAGTTATGCTTTTCTCATTGATATTTATTTGATTGATGAAGATTCTTTGATGAATGAGATGTTGAAAATGAACAGGTAGCACAAGTTCATGGGGAGCATTAGCCTTACAAAATATAATGCATTATTGGCATTCTTGTTGCTGCATTATGCTACTATTAATATCTTTTTGGTTTCAGTTATTAATGTCCTAACTGTCATTTGATGTAAAGGTTATGTGGAGACCTATGATGTAATAATTTTCATATTTAGTCATGTATGGAATTTTGAGGTCATGCCAAATATGTAATCCCACTTGGTTGGGTGGTTGAGTCAAATATGTATCCCCAATTGGTTGGGTGATTGATGTAAGTACTTGGTGATAGAAAGGTCATAAATTCATGTTCTTACTTGAAAATCTTTCTGAAGATTCAACATGTTCTTAGGGGGAGCATGGACAATATAATGAAAATCAGATTCAAAGGGGGGGCTTTGGTCTTCCCTTTGTTGTTGATGTCAAAGGGGGAGAATATCTTGATGTTTGAATAATGGTTATTTGATGTATCTAGCAGGTTTCTGTATATTGAGGTGATCAACACCAACATGGTTGCCATCAAGTCCAAAGGGGGAGATTGTTGGCATTATGATGCATGTGTTGTCCTTGATGGAAACTCACTTGTAAAAAAACAAGTATATGGTAACTAGATGAATCCACAGGTCAGTTCAGAGGTGACAGAATGATGGAACAAAATATTAGAATGATGGGTCAAAGGTTTATAGATCAAAATCAGAAAGTTTGATATAGGTGAATATTTGAAAATCTATACACGGGTTCGTCAAGGCCAAGTTGTGTATACACGCGAGTTTGGTAAAGCAAAGTAGCGTATGGTTTTTGTACCATGGTATTCTAAATACCAAGGGTCCTTACCATGGTATTGGCCCATAGTAATGAGTGTGACAATGAATATTGATCCCATCAAAGATTACCACCGATACTAATGTAGTTTTGACCCGTGGTATTGGATAAGGGCTAAAATATATAAAGAGGTGAATATCAAAGTGCTAAGTTTGCAAGTGAAATGTTTTTTGATGAATACTTCAATCTGAAGTATATTTTCATTGTAAGGGCCATAATTATCACATTGATCTGAAATAATTATGCACTGTTGGGCATGGAGCATGATTATTTAGACGTCTTTGTTTCAACCAGATGTATACCTCAGGAAGATTGTTCACCCCTCCACGTTGGGGGGTGTGGGGGGGACTTGTCCCCCCCGCGGGGGTTCAGGAGGGATGATCCTCCCTGGCTGGGGGGTCTGGGGGTCAGCTGTCCCCTGGAAGGGGTTTTGGGGGCAGCGCCCCCAAAGTTAAAAATAGATGTAAAATTTCCTTATAAAAGTATAGTAATTTCTAGTCAATTTGGGCCATTCATTAGGCGGATGATCTGACGGTAGAACTCATGTTTAGTTTAGGGTTTTTTTCCCTAGAAGGCAACCCCTCTCTTTGTATGAGGGTATTGTATTGAGGATGTGTAATACATGTGTATTCTCAGAGCGAGAAACAGAGAGGTGAGATTGTGAGAGAAAACAGACGATATTACAACAAATCTGTTGTAGGTTGTCTCTCTTCACTTTGCTGGATAATAGAAAGGAAGGACTGGATGTTTGGGGTGGACGTAGCCCAAACTGGGTGAACCACATATATCTGTGTCTATCTGGTTTTACGTATTTGTGTTTTTTCGCATATTATATGTCTTGCATTTCTTTGTTATATATAATGTTTTTCTAACATGCACCGATGAATACAATGATGGATAAGGATCATGAGACCTAAAATTACTTTTCATTGTATGTTCTTCTCATGGATTAACTAGATCTAAGTACCGACGCATGTTCTTATCTCTTAATATTATGGTCTGGGTCTTTTTAAAGTTTTGAAGAGTTGTGAAATTTTAGGTCAAAATTTGCAGATCTATATGCTATTTGATTTCAGGAAAAGTGAGTATACAAGTGAGTTCACTTCTGCAAAGTGGCGTATATAAAGTATGGGTTTCTATTCATAAATTACTGATCAACTTGATCAGTACTAAAGTTTCTTTGTTGTCTATCAATGATGTCCTCATGTTGATCTGGGTTGAGTGATAATGTCTGAAGTAGAATTGATTGAATGATGAAGTTGAATTTGGTTATTAATTGATTGAAGAATGTTAAGACTACTTGTTGATTATGATTGAAGATCAGAGACAGTTCTGTGATTGGTTTAGAGTATTGCTGTAGATCTAAGTATGATATAGGGTTCTTTTCAAAAATTGCAGAGGTCAAGTTTTCAGTAGATTAAGATCTATATGCGGGTTTCTCTACAGAAAATAATGTATACACGCGGGTTTCCTTAAGTAAAGTAGCATATACATTTTGGAAAATGAATGATCAGGGTTGTATTTGATTCTGTGTGTTGATGTAGTATTCTGAGTACAGTTTTGTGTACTGGTTACAGTGATCTGGCTGTTCTAGTTGATTGGTTGAGTTTTGATTAAGTGCTAGTTGTTTGGGTTTTAGTGATTGGTCGATTTTTTGTGTCAGATATTGATGATTGTATTACAGTGATGATTTAGCATAAGTGTTGATATTGGATCCAGTGTGAAAATTCATGAAACTTGGTCTATGGATGTTGTTGAGGGTTGGAACCTTCAGTGGGGAAGTCGAAGCTTCCTGCCAGTGGTAGCTGATGATCATATTAGGGGGGTTGGAGCTCCCTTCCAGTAGGAGCTGGAGAACCAGTGAAGGTTGTAGGTTTCAACAGGTGGGTGCCTACGTACTGGTATGAGTCTACACTAGTACAAGAATGTGAGAAGTTTTTGATATTAATAAGTTTTGAATACTGAGACGACAGAAACTGTGTTTTTTTCCCATAGTAGGTTTCCACCTTAAATCCTAGTGTTCATGTGTGTTTACTTATGTGTGATACTTTATTATTTTCTTACTATACCTATTTACTTCTTATCTAATGCTTGATAAATCTTTTACATTCTGGTTCAAAGTTTAACAAATAAATAATTAGTTATTTTACAAGTTTACTGAGCATACAATAGTTTCTTTTACAATAGTCACGTATATACACTAGTTGGGTTCATTCAAGTCGTGTATACATTTCAAAAAAAGAAAATTATTATTGTGAGTTTTTAAAACATTGATTCACCCCCTCCTCTAAATATTTTTCCAACATATCCAACATGCACACAACACCATATGCACAAAACACCACATATCCATCATGGGCGCAATACAATATGTACATAGCAGTGAATATCCAACATGTACATATGACCATGTATACCTAACACTGCATATGCAATATTTGCAAAACACTATCTATACCACCTTGTACATAACATTGCATAACAACATGTACACACACTATATATACAAAACATCATTGCAACATGTACAATATATACAACATATGCAAAATAGTAGTACCACACATCCAAAACCACACTATCTCTATCAAACAACCTTACTTTTAGTGTCTCTCTTCCATCCATGCTGATCCTAGCATGCCACACATCACGCTGTTTTCATTTCGCTGATGTATCTCTCAGCATTATCTTGTCCATAACATAAACATAGACATAGTATAATCACATAATATCAATTCATATTGACGTGATACTGACCTCAGATATCTATCAGGCTACTCTTCCCACTTGATTCCTCATGAACTAGGAACCTCTTCATGCCATTCTCCTACATAGGAAATCATTCCTCCACAAGAATGATCCATGACAACCCTGTCAGACAGTGACATAGATACATACATTTATACATATAAACATCAATATAAAGCTTATCATGATCCTGTCAGACAACAACATTCATACCTACACATATATACATATAAATATTAGCATTAATAGTCATGATCCATTATGACCCCGTCATACATGTCATACATACATGCATACATGTATACACCTATAGACATTAACATAATCATGATCGCAACATAATCACTAGATATCATAAGGTCAAGGTTAAGAGAACTTCCTTTTATCTGTGCACACCATGCACAACATTGAGAAAAATCGTTCTCAATATAGCCAAGGCATCTGGCACCTCAAATCTATTTACTTCACCTTTCATATTACCCTTCTCATGACTATACTGCCACTGTCTATTTATATCCATGGACTGAACCAAACCAATCGATTGTCATATTCTTACCTTCAACTTCCCTTACTCATGTACCGAGCTTAATTTGAGTTGTACATTACCTGCTAAATTTCATTCAACTCTCCCTTAGCTCCATTAACTTTCCTCTTTCCCAACCAATTCCTAAGACTCAAAAATTAAAAGGAAAGCACAATAAATAAACAAGAAGAAAACCATGAAAACAAATAGCAATACGACACCATAAAAAATTGCATGATAATGCACTAGACATAACAAAAATTCAAATCAAGGGCAAGAAAATCATAAAATACCAAAAGCACAATACCAAAAACATACACCATGAGTCAATTCCCATGGTTCCTAATGCTTCCAAAGGAAATCTCAACCTAAGCCTTCTTCATAATTTCATGGCAGTTTCCTTTCCATGCAATCCCCTGCATCATACTTCCATCAACACATAACTTTTTGTGCATAAACAAACATTAAAATACACTGATTACCTTACCTTGTTGTGCCAAGCATGTTTCTTGCAACTGAACACATCCATGCCATATCTCAAGGGACTTCAATTCCCTTGACATATCCTCTTGTAACTATGTTAATATACCTATCAAGTACATGTTCATGACTATATCACGTATCCACATAATGTTAGACAAAATCAAGGTTAAGAAGACTTCTTATATGAAAATCACTCATTTGTTTGGAATTAGGGTTTCCAAACATAGGAAAAGGAATTATTGCCCAAATCCTTTCTTCTACCCTTTTACTTTGATGGAATCAAGGCTTACTATATGTTGTCACATCACCCAACTCTTAGTTATATAAACAAATCAACTATTACCTTGTCATGCTAATACCAAGCATTTTCCCTGCAACTCTTCACACATGCCAACAACACATTCCAAATATCAAGACAATCATATCTATCAATTTGAAATCAATCTTTACCAAGACTAACAATCATGTCATAATCCATAGTCAACTGATAATCATTAGACATAATACTACAACTGTCACCTACTACACTCAAGTACATATCAACTGTCTCAACACATATGTGTTAGTACAACCATCTTAAAACAAGATCATTTGAACACATACTCATATTATTTGATTCATCAAACTTTCAACCAACTTGCAAACATACCATGTTAAATTAATCAACTAGATGACATAATCAAACAATCAAGCACCAAATATACAACATAAACGAACTCATACATTAATGTATCTCAGGGGAGATTATCTTGTCTACACAATCAATCTAGATTAACATGAAATAACTTTATGACATATCAACTCAAACATAAATAAGGTCAGTATATCCATAATAGTCATTAGATAACATGTTCACATCATAAACTCATAAACAATTATCATTCATACATAATAATCACATCTGCACAGTCAGTCTAGATTAGTATGACATAATATCACAACATATTAACTCATACCTGAATTTCATAACGCTAACTATTTTCATAAACCAATCCAACTTAGTATGATACATATAAGATCAATATCTTAATGTAATAACCCTAATCATCAAGTTACTAGCATATAACAACAACAAGTTATATATCATGGTCATCAACAAAATATAATCTAATCATCAAGCTAACTATCATATAACAACAACAAGTTAACCTATAATATACTCATCAAAAACATATAACATAATCATAAAGCTAACTATCATATAACAACAACAAGTTATATATTATGTTCATCAATAACATATAACCTAATAATCAAGTTATCTAACATAAAACAAAATAGCAATGCATACAACCACAGGTTATTATCATTCATGACTATCCGACACGTGCATATGACTACACTAATCAACTAGCATCTATCATGTATGTAACCATAACATCAACAAAATGAAAGACATACACATAACCATAATGCATATAACAATCCTTAACATACATACATGCATGCACAACATACAAACGTGTATGATGACATATCTTGCCTCGAGGTCCATTGCAGAAACTTCACTTTGATAATCTGCATCTCCTATTCTATCTTAGCCAACACATTACCATCATAACATACCAATATCATCATTATTACATAATTGCATACAATGAATTCATAATCCATGTCTGACCTACCATACATGCATAACCATAACCATGACAATGCACGCATAACAACATATAGACACTAACATGCATAACAAATGCATATATAACCATGCACCCATGATGACACATCCCACAATAAAACCATCAATCTTCACATGGTGACATCACTACAACCATGATCAAAACGATGCAAATGAAACAAACATATAGATCACAAGGATGTAACACATGTGCAACCGACATGAATGCATGACCAACACACCGCCCATCTTGTCCGAGGGGTGAACCATGCTCTGATACCAATCTGTAACACCCTCCTCCCACATCTACCCAAGTAACTAACCAACTGCGGTAAACATGTGATGAGAATTTACTATTATATGATTCGACCTCCTAATTCACATTAAGGAAGTGGAACCGATGGAAACACACCATACATACTTTCAACATTAGCAAGAGGACCCATAGGAACCATCCCAACCTTTCTACTAACCAGCCCCTGAGTCCTATTGAGTTTTTAGGCTATTAACACTCTGGATGCTCCCATGCGATGGGTTAACATCCTAAGAGATCTGGATGCTCCCACAAGCTTACATGCCTGCGTCCAGGGACTATTTCTAGTAGACCTGTGCCAGAGTCCAGGGAATTTAAGGCAATTTTCAAGCCTAAAATTCTAGCCACTACCCATAATTTGCTGTAACTTCTAGAATACAATTAAACACATGATGACATGACTAATAAACCAAAGACTAACTCCAGTACTAGGCCTGAACATCCCCAACCGGGATTGACATTTTGTCAAACACTTGGCATTAATGCAATCTACAGGTCTAAACAACATATCTAAGCATAGGGGTCTCATACTTATCTAAGATTCGCTATGAGGCATTGTTTCCTTATCACCTTAGTTGCAGTTTCATCCATTAGGACATATATACATTTTTTATTCATATACAATTAAAAACACGATGGGAGCCATAAATAACCACTATCATAATACATACTCATAAACAACATAATAACAACAAAAATACTAATGATACAATAGCCATAGAATCCACATATAAACCAATATAATACTCATGAGATAACTAGAAGAAAAAATCTCATATTAATGATGCAAAAGCCAACCGGTATGGGACTACCACATTCCACCCGATCATAGAATGGTTGAGCCAAATCTCTCTTCATCCATTCACCCCCGTGCCATATTCCAAGCATTAATGTGAGATCTCATAAAAAACATCAATCAAAACCATCCAGGGCTTCCATAGGCCAAGCCACCTCAACACATCAAACAGTGGTTCCACCTCATGGACGGACAACAAAAAACCATCATCAAATTGGTCTCTACCCAAGCCTTCCAAGGCTCCAAAGCGTTTGTTCCAATCAAGGCTTCTAGGACTAGTAACTCAACCCATAGTTGTCGTCAAGCTTCCAGAGCATTTGTCTAACTAAGGTCCATGAATAGTAACTCAACTTACCAATGGATTCCGGAGCGTTTGTCCAACCAAGGCTTCCAGGACTAGTAACTCAACCAAAGATGTTACAGGGCTTCCAGAGTGTTTGTCCAACTAGGGCTTCTAGGAAATAGGAACTCAAACCGAGCTAAGGAAACATGAGAACCAACTAGAAAACAAGAAATGAACCCACAACACCATGGCTATCTAGGAAATGGAAAGGCTAGGTAAATCCACTATTAATCCAATAAATCATCCATGTGAGTGACATATTATGACCAATAAACCATATGCATATTCCATGCATGCTAAAAAAAGTGAGGAAAACATCCATGCAATGTAGTACCTACAAGCCAAATATTCTCTAGATTCTAATCCTAATGTCCTATTATGCTTTCCTGCTCTTCCTTTGCCTTCTTTCTCAAAACTCCAAGTATGCCACACTCCTCCATTGTGCTCCAGGAAAAATCTAGGTATCCAAGAGTATGCGAGAGAGAGAATAGAAGAGAGCTCTACCAAAATTGAACTGACCGAACTTACCCACTGATCCTCATAAGCCTTTTTATTAATGAGGCCTCTATTTTCTTCATTTTCCATTATTTTCGTTCAATTTCCTCCTCACATGCAACCTGTGACCTTTCACCTTCCTTTTCTCCTAATTTCCCTTATTTTCATAAATAAAATGTCAATTAATGCCTCACGCCTTTCCAAATCCTTAGTCATTACCTTTGCCAATTTCCTTAGCCATAATAAACCAAAATTAACACCCACTAGGATGTTTTTTCCACCATTCATCTTGGAATACATGTCCCATGACCGCGGTCTTATATATTTTTACATAGATTTTTAACCTAGGTTGTTTCAGACTAGAACATGCTTGTAACCAGAATACCCATGTAACAAAGAAAACATCTTTGACCTCGATACTCTCTGCAATTCTGCTCCATAAATGACACAGGGTAGTTATATTTTTCCAAGGCACAGTTTAAGTTGCGGAAATCAACACACAAACATATTTCCCCATACTTCTTTCTTACTACGACAAAATTTAATACCCAGGTCGAATGTCGCACTTTATATATGATTTGAGAATCCAATAGTTTCCTTAACTCCTTTTGAATTAGAGGCTCAAGCGTCATATATACCTTTCGCAGATTCTGTTGGAAAGGCTTGGCCCCTTCTTTAATCATAATCACATGCTAGATTATTCACCTTTCATAAGTTTTGAGGCCATCTTACATCCACACAAAAACATCTCGGTATTGCTTGAATAAGCGGATGAATCCTTGTCAATGCTATTGTGTGCAGAAAGTACCGAGATTAAAAAACTTAGGATATTTTTCTATTCCAAGATTTATTTCCTCGTGCAATAGCGTTGAACTATGGATTTTTGCATTAATTGGACCTTTGAAGTGGTTTTGCAAGTCATATATATTTTTCGATGATACCACTCCTTTCAGCATGGGGTTCTCTTTGTTTGCATGAGCTTCATCCTGCAACACTTTCTTGTGCCTATCTTCATCAACATTCTTTAATACATCAACATTTTCCATAAAGTGTAGTATCTATTGGTCATCATTGAAAATGCTCAAATTAGTAATATTGTTATGGACGGAAGGCTTATAAATAATTTCTAAAAAAAAACCATCCCTAAGCAGTGATAACCTAGCAACAACATTTTCCAATGCATTCATAGTTGTGTTACGCATCCTAGGAACATAAACGATATTGAAAGCTTGGAAATGAGAAATCAAATGTCATGCCTCTTGTTAATAAAATTTTATATGAGGTGAAAGACAATGTATAGTATCATGTACCTGTAGTATGACAAATTATGAGTCACCTACTGCTTTCATAATCCCAACATTAAGTTCGATTGTCCTTTAAAATCCCAAAATGAGTGCCTTATATTCTGCGATGTTATTCGTGCACTCAAATTCCAAGTAGCTTGAGATCATAATTTTTCTCTTTCACGAGTCTACTAAAACATAAATTTCTCCAGAGCCTCTCGTGTCTTCAAACCATCAAAATACAATTTCAAAACATCATATGTAGAAGGATTATGTACTTCACTAGTACTACTACTACTATTATTACTACTTACTATACAAATGTCATTTTCGCTAGTTGGACTAAGAAGGAGTTCCAACTATGTATCAGGTGGGAATAGGGATGGATGAGAAAGATAGCACCCTAGATCAGTTTATAAGAATAAATTTCCAAAGATAAGATCTGTAAAAGCCACAGGTTCATTTTTACCTTCAAAGGGAGTGATAGTATGTTTCATGTAAGACTCTGAGTTAACCTAGATTTGACTATTTCTTCCCTTGTACAGAATCCATAAGTGTGACCAGTCTATAGAAAAATACCCTTGTAATTTAATGGACTAATCTCGGCTCAACAATTCACCGTATGCTTCCATAATGTCCACAATTACTATAGTTATACATTGGTGAACTCGTTGTTTGGATGATAAGTGTATAATCACATTTTTGAGTTCACCAATAGCATGGACAGGAGTATTTTCTAGTTGAATGGTTTGTGCATCTGTTTTATCTCATTTTGCATTGATTTTCTTTGCTACAGATAAAGGAATTATGTTTACAAATGCACCGGAATCAACTAAGAAAGTGTGCATAGTATAATTGAAAATTTTGAAAGTTAACAATAATGGAGGGAAGATTGTATTTGCATCCAATGTTGAAGTGTTTAGTACAGATTCTAGAGAACCATAGGACTTACCAGATCCCTTCTACGAAGAAGCATTGTTACATGAGGTAGATTGTTCGAGTGCGCGGATAAGCAATTATCGCTAGCTCACGATATTTGTTATTTCAAAGAGTGAGATATTCGCACGAGATTTCTTCATATCTTCAACTATGTTGTAATCCATTCAGTGAGACATTACTGAAGTGTTTGGTCGAGTTGATTTATTTGCTACTTCCAAAATGATGGGATTACCTTTGTTGTTCACAGAAATACTTTACGTTGTAGCCACATTTCTAGACTTTCTTTGAGTGTTCTGGGATGAGTTGATGGGTGATGTGATCTTCCTCGACAATTTCTCTTTCAATTTTTGCTTCGTCAACACTTGTACGGAGGCCAGCCCTTGGCTTCTCAAGTTGTATCAAGTATTCTATTGTTGAGTTGGGGCCTTACTTAGTGGTTGTTCTTTGGCACTCTTCTTCTTAGCTACAAGAACACAACTGAGTGTATTCACTGTGTGTATGACATTTGTAGTTTCTCGAGCTGCAAAATTCTCTTCCTCCTCTTCCGTCAGCACAGCCTAGTCATTTGAAAGTACTGTATGAATGAAATGTGCAACAAGAGTGTTCATGTTGTCATTCCATTGCGAGCACGTTTTTTCTGAATGATACTCTTGATGAAATGAACAATATTGGTCCATGCCCATACTCTCAACATTTGGCACAACGTTTGAGCTTTGAGAAAACTTGGCCGACTCATTGTTGCTACTGTAAGAGTTTGCATCCCTTCTCAGAAAGTTGAATTTAGGGGGCTTGTTGTTCACGGTCATCTCACTTGACCTTATTTTTAACTCTACCAATCCATTGGATAGAGACTTGATGGTGCAGGTTAAGCTCTCAAGATCGGTCGCTTCTTTCTCCTTGGACTCACTTAGAAAGCCCCGAGACCTTTTACCCATGTCTTTGAAGTCTTTTGTTAGTTCATCATCTGCGATGACTCCAATCGCACATAAGTCCTTTTCAACTGTAATTGATTCTTCTTAATTTTCATCTAATGTTGACTTCACAATTCTTTTCACGCACTATGCAATGCTTGTTGGTAAGGAAGATGTGTAATATTCAATAGTGATGGAGTCGTTAGGTTTTGTGTCTATGGGAAATATATTAAATATACGATTAAACCTCTAATTAAAATCCTTCACTTTCTCTTTCTACTCCATCTTAAGATTTCCCAGCTCTCTTAACAGCATGGCGGGGGTTTTATCATCATAAAATTTCTCAAGAAATAGTTTCTTTAAACCCCTCCAATTCTGGATTGAGTTCGAAGGAAGGCTATGAGACCATACAAATGCTATGCCATCTAAGATACATGGAAAAGGACTGCATGAAACATTATCATAACCCACCTCATGCATTTGTAGATGGAGGTAAAAGTTGTCCAAGTGGTCCTCCACCTTCACTACATTGTTAGGGTCATACTTTGTAAATAGCTTCTCTGAGTGCCTCGACATATTGTGTAACACACCCGGTAATGCAAGTGGTCCCTGAGTCATCCAGTCCAGATTTTGTTCTACTATATATTCATCATTGTTTTTCTCCTCTTCGTTAGAATCTAATGGATCTTCTTATTCTTCTTCACTGCCTAACCCATAGAAACTATCATCTGAGATTACAACATTGTCATCGTCACCACCATCAAAAGATAGAGGATTCTCTAGTTTCTCTGTTTTTTTTGTAGTCTCTTCCAACTATTCAAGGGTGGCGAGAACCAAATATTCAATTGTTTAAACCACTATCATAGTAGGGGTGGTCATGTTCTTCTTTGGAAAATTCGGAAGATTATGTACTCTGGGTATTAATCAAATGGCTCTTGCATACTTACAAGTGATAGGGTGGATGGCCCAGATCTCATCATAAGAGATTTCGTAAGTCTATCTAAGACTAGGTTGAAAAGAATCACCAACTTCAAGAATATGAACATGGGAGGTGCTGGAATAGTGTTGCCTTGACTGAAAGAAGTAGGATTTGGGTAGGTGAGATTATTAGCCATAAACATCTGGATGCCCTCCTTCTTGGGCCAAAAATGTTGATGGTGTTGGACCCACCAACATTCAAGGGGTCTCCCCGATATGTGGTCCCAATTAGACCTCACACCATTTGGGATAGGAGCCCCATCCAGAATATGGACCGGTTGTTGGTTTCTTAAATATTTTCCTTGGTTCTAACTATCAGCAAGAGAGAGGAATGCAAGTGTGCTTTTAAAAATCAAGTAAGTGTTCCTGGTGAGTGTTTCATTATTGGTGTGTCAAGTTTCTTCTACTATGGAGGAAAAAGAAATTGATCCTCTAAGGAGAGGTAATAGTACTACTCTGGTAGAAACACACATGCACAAGAGATATATGTCTAACATCCAATGGAATAATCCACAAAGATGTGATGGGAATTGCAACCATTACAACACATTCCAATATGATAAGCACTAAAATAACCTAAATAGTTCAACTAATTTAATACAAATGAAAACAAACATGAATCATAAACATTCACAAAATAGTCTTACAGATATTCATAATCCATGCATGAAGAACGTGTTGGCCATCAAGCTTCATGTATTGATTAAAATTCCAAGACACATTTATACATCAAACACCACTAGCTCCAATAGTGGAGTGTTGGGGCCACCACTTGCTCCTCAAAAGAACTAGTTTGTCTCTCTAATGCCTTGTGAGAGGAGCCAAGGTGAAAAGTCCTTTTCTCATGCAATGAGCATGTACATATAACCAATGGGGTGATGCTTCATCTCCGCGTGACTCTTTGACTACCCTCATCACTGTTTGACTTCTTATGACTTTTCAACTTTAAATGACTCTTCATATTTTGTATGTGTCCTTTGGACTTCCACTTTACAATGCATTTTGAATAGATAATTACATAATCCATAATAATGACGTGGCATATGATGACTCATGACATGACATGTCATGACATTGCTGACATGGAAATGTCAAGCCATTCTTGTTACTCCTTGTTATGTGCCTTCTTGAGTATGCTCTTATGTCCATGTCCATATGGCTTATGGGTGAGGAGTCTTCAATGATATCAAATCTTAAGTTTGGATCACAAAAAGGTGTCCCTTTGCTTTGTGTTGATTGATCAACTTACATAACCAGCTACAAAGATGTATTTCAACATGTTTCCCTTCTCCATCTCCTTCTTCATCCTATCATGGAATGATACAATACTTGCATTTGCAATTCACTCATGAAAAGATGACAACAGTCCAATAAGCCACTATTCTAATATGTTGCATGTTGGTGTTGGGATGGGGTCCCCCGGGTTAGTTTTGTGGTTAAAAGCCCAAATTTTGATGTAAATTTTGGTAAAAATATGTAAAGTCTCCGCAATTTGTGGATGTGAAGCATGTAGATAGTTAGAAGTCAAAAAGGGGATTTAGCCCCTTGGTTATGTAAAGTCAAGTCAGTTTTGAGAGTCACCATGGCTTGCAGATCATGGGATTGTATGTAAAAAGCTATAAATAGGTGTGTCTTAGGAGAGCCTAAGGTATGATTATGCTTATGTCTCTGTATGAGGAAAAGGGAAAGTAAATAGCGGGTAGATGTAAGGGAAAATGCTCCATAGATGAGTGCGCGAAGGCCTAGAGTGGAGTCTGTAGCTGAGTGCACAAGGCAGTTTTGAGTCTGTAACCTAATATTTAAGATCACTAGAAGATTGTTGAAGAAATTCATGTGTTTATTTGTTTACTTATGTTATTTATGTTTGTGATATATGTTGTGATGGAATAACGTCTTTATGAAATAATGATGTATTGATGTGCGACCCTATTGGATAAGTCTTATTAACTATACGCAATGCATATTAAGTACTTATGCAAAGATTATAATACATTCTATTATGTTTATTGAATACTTAAGTAGATCTGTGTGAACTCAGATCTAGGGTTGTTTTATGGTGCATGTAAGTGGATGATTCATTTGTTAATGGTCCACAAAGACCTATCATTGACCTTTGTGAAGGTCTAAAGGCCGTTTAAAGGAATTTGCAGTACCAAGCCCTAAGGGGTTATAGATCTGCACGAAGGCAGATATAGGGTAATAAAAGACATCACACTGATCTCTGGATGCCGAAACTTGGTTCCAACATCCCCCCATACTGCTTTAGGTGAGACTTCAGCCTGCGCTACGTGGGTTGATGCCGAAAGGGCCAGTAGTGTAGGGATTTGTTTGGCGTCATTAACTATGAACCTGGGTTAGGACCCACTAAGCCAATAATTGGTTCTGTTGCCGGGAATGGGATTTTCTTAAGGAGATGTGTGATGTTGCACCACTGGAATCCAACCAAGAAGGAAATTGAGAAGTGGTTGGATAGAAAAATTCAAGAATTCACGGTGCAAGAGAACATAAATCTACACTTGTCAAAAGAGCAGTGGTTGGACAGATATTTGTACACAAAAATACGCAAAATTTTCTTCTGCACCTTCCTGATCGAACTATACGAGTGGATAGCTAAGTTGGCAGACAACCAAGGAAGGTGGAGACTTGATGGTCCAATAGTGTGGACTCTGGAGTTAGTGCGAAGGTTGGAAGCTTCTGAAGACAAGATCGTGCGCATTGTTGACCACTAGCTCGATCGAATTATATGAGGATTTGTTACAGAGTTCGCGGTTGATACCTTAGTCAGCTACAATGAAGTAGAGCGATGCTTCTTCAAGGGACCATGAGGTAAGTATCTGATATCTTTGAATACCTGTATTAATATGCTCTTGTGTGAGAAAGGGTTATGTTGTTGCCTTGATGTTCGGATCTACGCAAAGTGGATGGATCTTCAGAAATCGAGAAAAAGTAGGCCCTGAATATAGCCCGTTGATTGGACCTCCTTCGAGTGACGACGAGGGAGCAGTACAGGACTCACCACAGAGTGTTGTCCAGCTGATAAGATAGGGTTTTCCGTGGATATATCATCCATCCAATCCACCTCTATGCTCACCTCCACAGCATTCACCTTCACCCACATCACTGCCACCACCACCATCGTTCAACATGTCGAATTCAATGAAGCTACCGATTTTCAGGGGTATAGGAAGTGAAGATACACATCAGTTATGGTTTGTTGTGAATTCTATGCAGACTGCACAATAGATCATTGATGATAACGTAAAGAAGGCGCACTTGGTTACTGCTCTACAGGATCGCGCTTTGACATGGTATATTAAGTACTATGTTGATCATCCTTTAGAAATGCTAGCAAATACTAAGGATGCTTTAAACAAGGAGTTTAGTAAGCCTAAGTCTGACTCGCAGTCAGTCATTGGATTTAAGGAAATCACAATGAGGGCTGGTGAGATGCCTTGGGAATTAGATCAAAGGCTTAAATGTGTGATCCGTGACTCTAATATGAAACTCACAGATGGTCAGCACCACAAGTGGTTTATAGCCTCGCTTTTGCCCCACCTAAGGATTGCTTTGTCATAGAAGAAGATATGAACTCAAGCGGAAGCCTTAGAAATCATGATGAGATTGCACGAGACACCTAGTCATGATGTGAATTTGGGAGTCCAATGGATTCACTCGTAGTTGCTTAACCTCTTCTTCGAATTGTAGAGCTTGAAAAAAGAGAAGGAGGCTAGGCCATAGGTGCACGAGGAATTTTGGTGCCTCAAGTGTAAGAGCCAGGGGCATGATAAACACCAATTCCCTGTCTTTGCAAATTATATTACAGGGGGGGATCGATTCCCCTAAGGTAGGAAGCTCCAACAGGACCAAGTGCAAGGCCCGCACTATGGTGCACTATTTTTTAGGTGGTTGGAAAACACATAACATACAATTTTCATTTGCTGCAAAAGTTCATTTAGACACCACAACAATTCTTCTGCGATTTCTGCAAATCGGTGGGCCACGATGAGTGCCACTATCGCAACTATGAGTTGATGATGGAAAGATGCCCACCTACTGAATGCAAGCAGAAAATTGGCCTCTAGATCAAGGCACAGGAGGAGTGCATGGAGGTTATCAAGGAAGAGGATGGGGCTGAGGAGGAGGAGGACCTGGTAGAGGTCATGAACAGGTTATTTGCTATATCTGTGGGACACGAGGGCACTACTAGTGGGAGTGTTAGAATCAGACACGCTCATCCTATCAATACTGCAGCTAGTTTGACCACACTATAGAAGAATGCCCTGTACTGATAGCTAAGATGCAAGAGAAGAAGGAATAGCACAACCTACTTAGAACTTAAAAATGATGAGAGCTGAGCCCCACAAGGAAGATCTGAATGTGAATATCGTGCTGCGAAGTGGAATAAAAAATGGGGATGATGAGGGAAAACAACCTGAAGAGAAGGGATGGCTCTGGAAGGCCTTGGAAAAGGAAGTCAGGTTCGATCTAGAGCATGCGAAGAAAATGTTTACGGAGGCCCAGAAAAGCTTCATTGGGGCATCTACCTCAGGAAGCCAGAGCAAAGTACTAGAAACTAGCACGCCTATAGAGGTTGATCCCTCTATACTCACCACATTCTTGGAAACCTGCATGAAACTTCTGCGTGATAGCAAGGCCAGGAAAGGCCTTCAAGAATTGATAAACAAGTGTGCTGGTAAAGAAAATGCTCCTGATGGACACCATGTTGTAAGAAAATTGGCAAACATAAGGCAAGAACAAGGTGCAAGATTAGGCTCACCACGCAGATAAGAGATTATGAGATGGACTAGGTTATTTTGGATCTGGGGTCTAACGTGAACGTTTTTCCTAAATAGGCATGGAAGAGAATGGGGATACCTATGATGTAGTGGTCTCTGACCCAACTTAGAATGGAAATCTAGCAGAAGATCATCCCTATGAAATGACTACATGGAGTAATAGTAGATATAGAAGGTGGGAGCGCGCTAGTTGATTTTGAAGTAATAGACATCATTGATGACAATAATCCATACCCCACACTCCTTGGAATTGACTGGGCCATTAATATGAATGGAGTCATCAACTTAAAGAAGAGGATGATTTCATTTGAGAGGAAATAGCTTCGGGTTGTAGTACCATTGGACCCTATAGAAGGACCAAGCTATACTGAACCGATTTGTAACTATGAAGAAATTGATGATGACTTGGATCAAATCTACAAAATAATAGCACAAGATCAAGACTAGATTAACCCAACAACTGATGGAATTGCATGGGACTGGGAAATTTCTTGTACCTCAGATTCAGATCAAGAACTAGAGCATTGGCAGAATAGGTTGCATGAAGTATCTACATTGCACTGCAACAATGATGACTAAATCGCTACATTGTGTGTCCTCAAAGGTAAGAAAATTACCCTATTATGATGGTTTAACTGATGTAGATAAGTTTTTGGATGCCTTTGAATGAGAAGTCCCTAAGTATTACCACTTGCAAGCATTAGATTTGGTATTGCATGCTATGTCTGCATGATGGTGGGGTATGCACAAAGACAACTTTGATGAATGGCGAGATTATAGAAGGATGATGAGGTTGTGATTCGATCGTCCAAAAATTTGACTGACTGAGAAATACGATCAAAGAAATGATCCGCGCGATCATTTAGAGAAATGGACTAAAGTTTATGGAACGGAGTAGCAACCAGAGTGGGTGCACTTATTTTGTCATACTTTGGATACTATCCCTATGAATTGGTACCTGGAAATGTAGCTCTGCCATGGCATTACGGAGTGGCATATATTAAGGGAACGATTCTTAATGACCTTTAGTTTCAAAGATGGGTTTCAATGCATTGAAGAAGCTCTGCAAGAGGTTAAGGCAGTGATATTCAGAATTATGTAGGATCCTTGGAGTTGGTTCAACCAGATTGGAGCACCCAGCTGCGCCATGCACTGGAATGCTATAATGTGACCGCTAAAGGGGAGGCTGAAGATCCAAGAAATATCAATATTCCAGTGGCAGAAGGCCATCGCGAGGTTGAAGGTCCACAACTTGGAAACCCGGACATCACTACATCATTGAAAACCAAGCAAGTAAAGATTGGTACTAAAGAAGAGCCAAAATTTGCGAAGATTAGGAACTACTCGGATGATGAAACAATGGATAAAGTTGTTGAGTTACTCCGCGAGTACCAAGATCTTTTTCCTACAAAGTTTTCAGACCTAAAGGGCATCATAGGTGAATTGGGTGTGATGAAAATCACTTTGAAGTTGGACGCGATGCCCATTAAGCAGAGACCATATTGCCTTAATCAAAATACAAGGAAAATGTCTACTTGGAGTTGGATAAGATCCTAGAAACAGGAATCATCGAACCTATGGAAGAATCTGATTGGGTAGGCTCAATGGTGGTTTAAGAGAAGAAACAAAAGGAAGAAATAAGGATTTGCGTAGACCTAAGGAAGCTTAATGATGCCTGTGTCCATGATCCTTTTCTGACACCATTTACTAATGAGGTATTGGACAATGTTGGAGGGCAGGAGGCCTACTCATTCACTGATGGATTTTCGGGATACCATCAGATCAAGATCGCGCTAGAGGATAGGAGAAAAACGACCTTCGCAATTGAATAGGGTTGTTTTTAGTATACTATCATGTCGTTTGGGCTCAAGAATGTGCTTGCGATATTCTCTCGCATAGCGTTTAATGAGTTCATTCATAAGTTCTTGGAGGTGTATTTTGATGACTAGACAGTGTTCGACTTAGTGAAGCGCCATGTAGAAAGTCTGCACTTGATGCTGGATACATGTCCCAGATACCAGATCACGCTGAACTTGAAGAAGTGTCTATTATGTGTCCCTTTTGGGATCTTGCTAGGTCATGTGGTGTGCAAGTAAGGGTTGATGGTGGACCCTGCCAAGATCGTGGTGATAGTAAATTTGGAGGCCCCAAGAAATGTCAAACAGTTTTGCACAACGCTCGGACATACAGACTATTACAAAAAGTTCATCAAGGCTTATGCTCAGATTACTGCGCCCATGGAAAAATTGTTGAATATGGATGCTACATTCTGTTGGGATGAAGAATGTCAACATAGTTTAGACATCTTAAAGGAGAAGATGGTGATTGTGCTGATTTTGGTCTTCTTGGATTGGAAAAAGAAATTCCATGTACATGTTGATGCCTCTTGCATTGCATTGGGAGCAGTGCTAACACAAGCCGGTGAAGGAGAGATGGACCACCCTATAGCCTTCACGAGCAGGAAATTATCAAAGGCCGAGAAGAATTTCTCAATGACAAAGCACGGAGGATTGGCTATGGTATACGTGGTTCAAAATATTAGGCACTACTTGTTAGGCGGACATTTCAAAATGTACATAGATCACTCTACCTTGAAATACCTTGTCAATAAGCCTGTGTTGGGGGGAAGGATCTGTTGATGGTTGCTGCTATTCTAGGAGTATGAATTCGAGGTGATTGTGAAGCCAGGGAGGTTGAATGAAGGACTTCACCATCTGTTTTGGATCAAGACAGGAGAGGAGCCTACTAATTTTGAGGAAGGGTTACCTAATGCGCAGCTCTTCGCGATGCATGTAACATATAACCACTTTGCGGATATTATTCACTTTTTGACTACAGGAACAACACCGGAGGGGCATACAAGTTAGAAAAAGAAGGAACTAGTAGTGCACGCATTGGATTTCTCAGTGATTGTAAGAAATTTGTATAAGATGGGTGTAGATGAGATATTACAAATGTATGTGCCAGATTTCGAATGGAGTAGCATCCTCGCTGAAGCTCATGGAGGGGTTGCGAGAGGAAATTATGTAGTAAAGGCTACAGTGCAGAAGATTTTGCGTGTAGGCTTATGGTGGCCTACGTTGCATAAATATTCTAAAGCATATTGTAGGGCATGCAATGCATGTCAATGAATGAGAAGACCATCTGGAGGGACGAGTTGCCACTGAATCCTCAAGTATCGTTGTAAACATTTGAAAAATGGTAAATTGATTTCGTTGGGCCAATTCACCCCCTAGGAAAGAAGACAGGTGCGCTCTATATCATCACCGTGACGGAGTATCTAACCATATAGATGGAGACATAGCCGTGAAGGATTGTACAGGGGCTATAGCAAAGAAGTTCTTGTTTGAGTATGTGTTAACTATTTTTGGCTGCCCAAAAGTGTTTATGAGTGATCAGGGTACGCACTTCCTAAATGAAATGATTAGCGCGTTGACTGAAGAATTCCAAGCTTATCATCAGAAGAGCACACCGTATCATCCTCAGGCTAATGGAACAGTTGAGGCCTTCAATAAGATCTTGGAGAACGCATTGATGAATATTTGTAACGTGCAGTAGAATGGTTGGGATGTGTGCGTACCTGCAGTGTTGTTGGCGTAAAGGACTACTTGGATAAAGCTAACAGGACATACCCCTTTTAGATTGGTATATGGCATCAAAGTTGTGATGCCTATGCAGTATATCATGCCGAGTTCGCGCATTGCAGCTTTCACAGGTATGGTGGATCGTGAAGCCTTGTTGGAACAGCTCATGTAGCTGATGGAGCTTGAGGAAGACAAATTCTTGGCTCAATTCCATTAGCAAGTATAGAAGGAACGTGAAAAAGCATGGCATGATCGACACATCAAACTACACATTCAAAGTAAATGATATGGTTTTATTATATGATAGCAATTTCACTAAGTTTCTGGGGAAATTTCAGATCCACTAGCTTGAGCCATATGTTATCAAAGAGATTACAGATATAGGCACAGTTTAGCTTGCGAATCTGAATGGAGAACCTTTTCCGGGAAGGGTGAATGGCAGCCGATTGAAGCCATATATAGGATATTTAACTCAATGACTATATGACGATGGGACAATCTTAGTGATTTAAGCAGTTGTAAGGGAGCACGAGACTATAAACTACTCTGACAGGATTGGAGGACTCCGTGGCAGACGAGCTGCGTGAAAAATGGGGAAGTTATAGTATAAGAAGTTGCGTGAAGGGAGCAATGCTACGAAGGGAAGTGCCACGCAGCATAGTAGGAAAGTGACCGTTGGAGTCATTGTTCATGATTTAACAGCTAGAGGACGGTTAAGGGTAGCAGGCGAGAGGCATTTAAGGCCAAAATATTTGAATATCTGCCGCCAAAACAACATTAATGATCAAATTTTAGAGGGAATGGTCGGATTTGAGTTCAAAAACCCCTATAAATTATGCATGTCGGTACAACAGAGAACACTTTGCACACTTAGAGTTTTTGAGCTGTGTTGTTTGTTGCTCATAAACCACTTGTTCTTTGAGGATTTGGTTGCGAGCTCGACATTTGCCAATTTACTAGAGTTAAATTAGAAGTTCATCCTTGACACCATGTTAGGACCAAGCCATGCTGAGAATGTGGCCATTGGGGGAGATTTCGCATCTGAAGGAGTTGCTCCAGAGGTGGTGAGTATGGAAGCTATGGCTCTTGTGCCTACAACATTGAGGTTACCTAGGCTGAAGCCTACACTTGTTCAAGAAACCTAAAAGTCGAAGAAGGATAAATAGAAGAAGTCGGTGTTAGTGTGCAAGTCACCCAGAAAACATTTGCAACTCAAAAGCAAAAGAAAGACAAGCAGCCCGAGAGGGTTGTTGATCTGGAAGTTGAGGAAGGACAGGGCACTGAGGACATCGATGCTGAGGGAATGGAGCCCATTTCAAAGTTTTCATACTATATCCTTCCATGCAAGGGGAAAAAAAGGGTCACCAAGGACCCAGACACAGATAATTTTGTCCTCTCTATGCCCCTACTATCAGAGCAGGTCCCCTTTGAAGGTTCACGCCTTATGCGGATCCCCCTACTGAAGATAGAAGATTGGGACATGGCAGACCATGAGCGGTTCCCTCACCTTGCGATAGAAAATTATATGAAGAGTGTTAGTCGGACTCATGTGTCATCGAGCTAGAAATGATGGAATGGATCCTTGGAGTGGAGAAATTTGGGTTATTGAACCTGTTGTGGGTGCCCCATTACCACCGCACCACTATCAACATGACTTGTGTGTGTCATTTTCTTACTCTAGTACATGATGGGTGCTTATGGCAAGGAGGGCCTATACCCATCACTGACATTCTCATCCACAGGATCATGCACCTACCACATGAGGGCTTGAATCCGACCAAGGAGTTTGGTGGAAAGGCAGGAGAAAAAGATTTGGCAGACAAAATGAAAAAGGAGTTTTCACTTGTGAAAAATCTGCGCAGATATTCAATCACATTTATTAACGATCCCGCGGTGCAGATTACCACACAAATTTAGGAAGGAAAGGTAATGAGGAAGTGTTGTGAGGACGAAGTTCCAATGCCCGTGGTATTGTTAGCTACACAATGCGCAAAGGGTGTGCAGTTTAACTAGTCAAGGTACCTATGCAGCGAATTCCTCACGAATTTCCGCGAGGTCCAGGATGAGACCAAACCATTCCACTATGCGTGGTTGCTGCTCTCCATCGTGTTGGTCGCATGGGAGCTGCTGGAGGACAACTAGTTTCCTCTGTTGAAGGAAGGGTTACCTGATGCCACATAGTTTGCCTCCTTATGGGCCACAAAGGACCCCGCGTGGGTCATCGAAACAAATATATTCTGGGTGTTGATGGAATCAAGCCTTCACATGGCCATCAACCAACACCCAAGTTTTTCCCCGACCTTGTACAAGAAGTTGTCAATGTATGCCATGTTCAAATCTGAATTCCATCGTGTCTACATTCAAGCGCGCAAGGACCCACAACAAAAATGGTATGATTTACCATAGTTGGTTACAAATGACAACGTATAGGAGGTAATCAAGCATTGGCTAGCAAAGTGGCATGCCCCGTCAAATTTGGATGATGGAACCAGTAAGGGCATGGGAAACTCAGTTGAAAAGAAAAGGAAGGATGCATCAAAGCAGGTTGTGCAAAAGTTGGCCACACAACACAAGAAGGAAGTCATAGAGAAGGCTCGGATGGAGAAGGAGCATGCTGCTAAGGAGCAGGCTAAGGAAGAGTAGTGTGAATCACTAAGAAGTGCTAAATCCCCTTCACCCATGACCGAGGAGGAGGAATAGTCTAAGCAGGGTGGCGGAGGAGATGAGGGGCAAAGCACCCCATTTCAGCTAAGGAAGCGCGAACATGAGCAGCGGGAGGGTATCTGCAAGAAGAAAAAGTTGGAAAAAATGTGGGTTGATCCCATGATATTGAAATGGGATGATCTCAATGAGATTGGTGACAAATTCCAGGATACTACAACTGAATTGTTGCAAAAATTTGAGCAACAATACATGCAGGCACTGGGGAGCATCAAACTAGCAGGATATAAGTGGGCACAGGTTAAGAGAGTGTAGCACAAGTAAGCCTAGTAGTGGGGACGAGTCAGGCTACAAAATTGGTTAGGACATTGGACCTTTGCATGTTTACTCTACTGGAAGGGTCCCTATGTGCAGAGTCGGTAAATGACCGAATCATCTTAATTACTCTTAAGAGAATCGGGCTGAACATTGCAATACTCCCCAATGAAATTATTCATGTGTTGTAGGCAAGGGTTATGGAGAAACTAAGAACTCGGGAGGAGCACACTCTCAATTTGATAAGCGAATATAGGGTGAACAATGAACAAATGATTTCCTAGAAAATGCAGGTGTTAAAGGAAAAATATGCAATCCAAGCACAGAGTTCCAGGCTAGAGGTTGAGGTAGCAGAGGCATGCAGAACAATGTCAGAGTTACACATCCCAGAGGACACATAGCTGGAAGCCAAGATTCGAAAATTCGTTGTAGGCATGCGTGAGGTGAAGGTGGAAGTTGGGTGAGTTCTATTCAAACTCAACGTGAAGATCATGGAGCTGCAGCTCAAATTATAGCCTACAACTCTACCTGAGATTAGGGAGCAGCGCAGAGCCACCATCGAAGAAGGGATGGCCACTTTGGATGATGCAGTCAATGATTGCACGATCTTATTTGAACAGGCGATGGAGTTGGTAATGAATTTGTAGGAAAACCCAAACCTACAGATCTTGAATACAGAGATTCAAAAGCTCCAGAAGTAGTACAACAAGGTCAGGGTGATGACACGCTCAATTTCTACAGCGCAACGCCTCGCCAAGTTGCAGGAGGGGAAGCAACTCCTCGCATAGGTAGAAGCAGCTTAGAAAAAAGAGGTCATGCTTAAGGCCAGGTTGGGACCTTGGTTAGAAGAAGCTTACCAAGTCTCAACCAACATTTAGGAGAAGTTGACGGGCTTGCAACAAACACAACAAAAGATCAAGCTGGTTGTGGAAGGACCAACTACAGAGCAGCTCATAGAAGAGGTTAAGAAAGTAGCTAGATAGAGCATTGCCGAGGTTGCAGTTGTGCAGGTGGAGTTGGGAGATCTTCACAGCAAGATCACCGCACTAGCCAAGTGAATCGAGGGTGAGTCATGACCTTTGTGTTGGGGGCCTATTGGGATGGGGTCCCTCGGGTCAATTTTGGGGTTAAAAACCCAAGTTTTGATGTAAAGTTTAGTAAAAATATGTAAAGTCTCCACAATTTGTGGATGCGGAGCACGTAGATATTTAGAAGTCAAAAAGGGGTTTCGACCCATTGGTTATGTAAAATCGAGTCGGTTTTGAGATCCACCCAAGGCCTACGGACCATGGGATTGTATGTAAAAAGCTATAAATATGTGTGTCTTAGGAGAGCCTAAGGCATGATTATGCTTATGTCTACGATTGAGAAAAAGGGCAAGTAAACAGCAGGAAGATATAAGGGAAAAGGCTTCACAACTGAGTGCACAGAGGCCTAGAGTAGAGTTCGTAGCTAAGTGTGTGGACTCCTATAGCTAAGTGTGCAGGGCAATTTTGAGTCTGTAACCTCATATTGAAGATCAATAAAGAAGACTGTTGAATAAATTCATGTGTTTATCTGTTTACTTCTATTATTTGTGTTTGTGATATATGTTGCTATGGAATAATGTCTTTATGAAGTAATGATGTATTGATGCACGACTTTATTGGATAAGTTTTATGGTGAACTCAGATATAGGGTTGTTTTATGGTGCGTGTAAGTGGGTGATACATCTCTTAAGGGTCCGTAAAGACCTATCATTTACCTTCTCAAAGGTCTAGGGGCCGTTTAAAGGAAGTTACAATACCAAGCCCTAAAGGCTTATAGATCTGCATGAAGGTAGATCTAGCGTCATAAAAGACATCACACTAATCTCTGGATGCGGAAACTTGGTTCTAGCATCCCCCCATACTTCTTTGGGTGAGACTTCAGCCTGCGCTATGCGGGTTGATGCTGAAAGGGCCAGTAGTGTAGGGTTTTGTTTGGTGCAATTAACTTTGAACCTAGGTCAGGACCCACTAAGCCAACAGTTGATCCACTGACTGAGCCGGAACTGGGTTGTTGACTAAGGGAGAGGCTCAGTGACTGTGCAATTGCGCAAATCATGTAGTCCAGGGTGAAGCTTGAGCCTTGAGACTATTCAATGCGTAGTTCAGGCTAGACTAGGTATGAAGATTGCACAGTTTTGAGACTCAGTGAGCCGGGTTGAGGGGTTTTGCACTGTTTCAGTGAACTGTACAATTCTAGGAGTTAGAGCAGACATGCTTGATCACATAATTGTGCAGTTCAGGATCTCAAGTTCTGGGCTTTAGCTAAGATACTATGCAATATGTAATTGGGGCTAAGCTAGAGGGTTGAATTGCACAAGTTTGGAGGCCAAGGTCCCAGCTTGAGCACTGAAACTACATAGTGCATAGTCCTGGGAGGTAGGAACTACACATTGCGTAGTGTCAAGAGGTAGGTTTTCAACTTGAGGGTTGGAACTACTCAATGCCCAGTTTGGGAGGGCCAGATGATACTAATTTATTTAGAAATATTTTTGGAATTTGACTAAGTGCAGGACCGATGAAGCTGATGTGCATAATGTGTTAGGTGTAGGAATTTCACTTAAGCAAACTCCTCAACAGTTAATTGTCAACTCGGGGGTTTCGTAAAATTAGAGACGAAGCACAGGCAATGCCAGAAGTGGTATGAACTTTTCCTATTCCTAATCCTACTTCTTAAATGAAATGTTGTAGAATCAGACAGAAAACAATCTTAAAGGCAATTGACACCAAAGCAATTCTAGTGCTGGAATGTAAAAGAATAATTTGCGAGGAAATCAAGTAAAGGAACTTTCACACAATTGGAAGCAATCTTAAATGCTGAAATGAAATACTATGTTTATCTTCAGTATAGATGGCTAACAACTTAACAAGTGGGCCCTTGCAAAGATATGTTTCCCAATTGATCTTCCTTCTACACCAAGCAACCTATTCTTGTACTATTGCAATCTGCTTGCACTAGTGCAAGTACAATACTTATGTGAAAAAAGTATATTTTACCTTCTTTACTGAAGACTTATGTCTTTGTGGAGGTGCTTTAAGCCTCAAGGCTTAGAGCACTCTGTTCCTATGACAAGAGACCAACTCTTGCACCAAGACAAAGCTTCCTTCACCAAAGTTTCCAATTTACTTTCGAAAGAATTAAAAGACGCGTTGAAAAGAATTGCAATTGCAAGCTATATTCTGAGATAAATTACACATGAAAAATAATGCTTCAATTAAATGATCTTTGCAATGAAAGTAAACTTCATAAAGAAAAAACATTCGGAATAATCAAGGTAGTAGTTAAAGTAATTTGCGTGCATCAAACTAACTTTAAACAATTCACTTATAACGTTTATGTTCCTTTTTCTTAGGTCATAAAATGCAAGTGTAAAATATGGTGTTTTTAATAATGTCATTCCTTATTTCACGTAAACATTCTTAGATCCTTCAGAAGTATAACTATTAACATTAAGAATTAACAATACTTTTTCTTGCAAGAATAAATGAAATTATAAACAAGAAAATGAATGCAACACTTGCTGTGAAGTAAATGAATAAACTGGAGTGTAGGAAACTACATGCACTGGTACAAAAAGAATCTTCCTGCACAACCCAAGTAGAAGCAAACTAAGAAAATAATTGCAGGAAAAGAAATTCAGGAAGGAAATTGCAAGAAAGTAATTGCAGGAAAGAAATTGCAAGAAAGAAATAAACTCAATTAAACTTCCAAACTTTGGATCCGTTCACACTTCACTATGAATTGAATTTAACTTAGAACTTCTGAAATAAACATAAGAACAATCCAAGCCATGCAATTGCAAATGAATAAATGTTCGCACAAACATTTTAAATGGCGAAAGCACAAGGGTAAACGAGCTGGGTTGGCTAGGCCCTAGCCAGCCAGCTCATTTCCCGTTTAGGAAATGAAATGGTTCAGCGCTTAATCACACATGAAATAAAAATTAGACACAGCATGAAGAAAACATGGTGTGTTTCTTGTATTAACTTGATCAGCAAATATACATGATAATGCGAGTCTAGCCCAGATTCGAGGGTGATAAAAAATTGCAAAGTAAATGAAATTACAAACTCATAGATCGCTAGCTTGGCTCTACCTAAGGTCTACATTATATACAGTCTCTCAGCCTTAGGCATATTGTGCTAATTACAATAATTTCCTATTCATTCCTTTCGGTTGAACGACCTAAAAAAAACATTGCAAAACTGACTAATGGTTATAATAAAGCACGAAATTTTATGGTTGTAGACCATATTCTTGGTAAGTATCCCTAACTATACACTACCAATATCCAACCTCAAATAGTCCGCAACTGAACTATCATGGAGATTACGGAGCAACATCGTTGGCGGTGCAGGAATCTTCATGCATTGATCACGCTAAATAATGATTAGCACTTAGTTCTTCAATTACTTTTAGGAAAGTTAAACATAAGTTACAAGAGATACTAAAAGGTATCAAATCTATGTAAAGTAATTAATAAATCACTTAATAAATATTAATTGTGAAATATGAAGTACATGTAGGAATAGATGATTATCTTGAACTAGTGCAGGAATGAGAGGGTTAAGTAGAGATAAAATAGAGGTTAAGGCTTATGGGAATAGGGTAAAAATAAAGAAATTTGGGACACCAACATCCTCCCATCCCTAAGCTATTGTGTGTCCTCACACAACTTTTTACTTTCTACAAAGAATATTCAAAAATGGGTGACCAACTCTCAGTCCTATACTTCAATACTTATCCCTGCTTTCACTACCTTTGGCATTTTACCTCAGGCTCCTTTCAATTGATTAGTCACCTTCTTGAGGCATTTGTAGCACTTGGAAGCTCAATACTTCCATACTTACACTTGTTGTTTCTACTTCTTGACCTCTGTGAGCAGATCTACCTCACCTTGCTTTTGCCAATTTTTCTCCTTCATGACCTGGTTCAAAGCCTCCAGGTCATGAACTTGCTACTCCAATTCCACTATTCAGTTGTTGAGGTAGAGGGTAGAGGGCTCCATGCTCAGATCCTCTAGTGTAAATACCTTCTCTGTAATGGACTCAAAGCAAGTCCCATTATTGTCAAGATTAAGGTCATCCAACATTTGCATTATGACATCGCTAAGAGTTTCTGCGCCTGGGGTTTCCTTATCGCTGAGGGTTTTGGTGCCCTCTATAGCCTTCATGCCAAGGGTTTCAGTAACTTGTGCACTTAACTCCATAAGGTTTTTAATGCCCTATTCTTCCAGTTCTTCAGGGGATTCAGTACCCTATTCATTTAAACCAGCATGGACTTTAGTATCCTGTTCATAAAAAACATTGAGGGTTTCGATATCCTGTTCATTGAAATTGTCAAGGGTCTCCAGGTGCTATGCCTCATCATCCTTGTGACCCTCTGCCTGAACTTCACCTGCAATCGGTCTCATATTCTTCTTTCTTAATATGTGAACAAAGGTAGACAACAATATGTCATCTTCCTTTTCCATGCTTTCTTCGTTTACCATACTGTGGGCCGCTACATCTGTAAGCACTGAAAGGTTATGGTCTTTAGGAAAAACTTGAGGTGATTCATCAATCACAATCGAAGGGCTTGAATGATACTGATTTGTCCCTAGAGAGACAGTTTTCTTCTTTGTCAGGGTTCTGATTTTTCTTTTCTTTGCTAAGGGAAGAGTGTCTTCGATAGACTTCTTTTCTTCTTGCACTGATGTGCTTTTACCCTTTTTCTTGGTAGGGGATGGTGTCTCTACCTTCCTTTTCTTGCTTGCACTCATGTTAGCAGACTTTTCTGCACTCCTCGCCCGAAAATCCTTTAGGAATGCCTTCCAGGTCACTCCCTTCTCTTCCAACACTTTCTTGATGAGGATTGTGATAAGCCCATGATGATATAGCTTATATGCGACTTGGCTTGTGTCCCCACTCTGCACACCTTTTGCCATTTTCTCGAGACTTCGGAGTAGGTAGTAAGGAAAATTAATAAGTTTCCTTGACTCAAAGTGCAACAACAACCTGATATGGTACACGAACGCTAATGTGTAACGTCCCTTGTAGGTTAAAAATTTATGTAGTATGTAAAGGAGTCTCACCATTTTTCGAGCATGGCGCTCTGTGGAAGCCCTTTCTTCCAGTCAAATTTGAGATTTTTGTCAATCACAAACTAACGCCATCATTTCTTTTCAAGCTGCTCCTTTTTGAACCACTGCTCCCCTGTAGTTGGCAAGAATGTAGCTCGCGCAATGGACTCCTCTGTGACTTTGAATTATAATGAGACAACCCTAGCTCGGCCTCCTTCAAATTTCTTTGCAAACTCCAACACCACGGCCATTTCAAAGCCATCAAACTTCTGCAACAATGGAAGGAATCCATATTCTTGGAATAGTGCAAGACTGTTCCAATATTCCGTAGTCTACTCTATCTCCTTCAAGGACGATGACTCATTCCTTACAGGTGCTATGTTCGAATTTGTCACAATTCCCTATCACAATCTCAAAAGGATTTCAGTGAGTGATACCATTGGTTGGTAAGAATTTTATGCCATAGGTTCATCCATCCTCCGTCTTTTCAGTCCCATCCAACCGATCATGTTTAATGATAAAAGAACAGTTCCTTGGATCAGATGCAAATACATATCATCCTGCTACAGGTGAGCAATAATGATTGGATGTGGTGGAGGCTTATGCTGCAGTGTTGTAATAGTCATAATGATCGGGTTATGAGGTAAGACAATGATGAACAAATGATGGGAGATTGTTTCAGGAGGTGAGTATGAGTTTTCAGAAAATTTTTACTATCCCATGGTCTACCTCATAATTCAATTAAGACATATTTTAGTACTCATTAAAAAAAATTAGACTTTAGAACCCAATATATCTTGCAATTTAAAAATTTTCCTAAGTCAATAAATGATAAAACAAAGTATTAATTAAAATATATAATGTTATTATCTATCAGTGCAAGAATCACTCATGTGCATAGTAATAAAATTCCATAAACATTCTTCATAAGATGCTCCTGGACTGTGTGAAATTTGTTATGCACTTGCTTCCACAGCGGGCCGCGCTCCTCCACTGATCCTGCTTGCACTTCACTGTGCTTGCACTAACTACCTACACTGCGCATCTTGCACCAGGCATTTTACCAAAATAACAATTCTGATAGAACACAATTATGTAGCTGGACTTTTAAAAGAATTTTCCTCAATATACAAGAAAAGTTTTATTCGCCATCCTTTGGTGTTTCATGAGCATTCCTTCTGGATTGACTGCATCAAATTCTGCAATCAATTTATGAGGGAATAAATAAGTGGGAAAGGGGTAATTTTTAGAATGGAAAGGAACATTACAACAGGGATTCCAAGAATAATATCACCAAGGGGGATCAATGAGAATGGGATGTGGAAAAAATTCAGGGGAAAAAGAGGGATTTTATGAAATCGGGTAAGGGTAGTTTTCTTAGAAGAAAGAGGAGGGTAATTCATTATGGGATTTGGAAAAGAAAAATAGTGGGAATTATGAAACGTGAAAATAGAGGAAAGGTAGAATTTTATCTTCAAGGTCTACTTGCACTGGTGCTGAAAAAAGTAATTGCAGTGGGAATTAAGCATTTACTTGGATAAAAAATTCCATTCTAGGTACCCCAAACTTGGGTAAGGGTTGGGTTCCTTGAACCTACTTCTTCTTGGTGGTAGCCAGCATATCTAAAAAATCAAGTAACATTCCCTTTTTATTGAAATTTTTATCTTCTTGCCAGCATGCTGGTTTTCAGGTTGATCCTTCTGCAATCATGTCAGTCAACTGATTTTCATAATTACAGGAAAATAAATTACTTTTATTTTTGTCATGTTTTTCTTTTATTATTTTTCAATGAGGAAAATAAAGAATCAAATCTTCAACAAGTTGGTGTTACCACCTACCAACTCCTTTTCAGATTGCTGTTGGACTTGCTGTATAAAATCTCCTTTAGTAAGGGGCTGAAAATATACCTTCAATCTACACCCATTTACCAGGAACACAAAATTCTGCCCATCAATAGTTTTAATCTCTACCGCTCCATTTTCAAACACTTTAACCACCTCATAAGGTCCCATCTAGTGTGTATGGAATTTCCCTTTAAAATATTTGAATCTAGAATCATAAAGGAGCACCCAATCACCTAGTTGGAATTGCTTCTTCTCGATGGACTTTTCATGCCACTTCTTGCGTTGTTTTTGAACAAAGATGTTCTATTGAACAACATCCCTTCGGAATTCATCTAACTCATTCAACTATAGAAGACGTTGTTGTGCTTCAGAGAGATCTAGCCCTAATTGGACTGCAATCCTGAAAGTCTTGATTTGGAATTCTATTGGCAAGAGGACTTGTTTCACATACACCAGCTCATATGGTGTGTGTCCTGTGCTATTCCTTCAAGTGGTTTGGTATGCCCACAATGCTTCCGTAATTTTTCAGCCCAATCCTTTATGTGAATATTTACTATCTTTGTGAGGATGGACTCAATCACCTTGTTTGTGGACTCCACCTGACCATTTTCTTGCGGGTGATACAGTGTAGATTTCTTGTGCCATATTTTGTACTGCTCCATCACACCCTGTACTAGATTAGAAATAAACTGTGGTCCATTGTTAGAAACAATTTCTCTAGGCACACCAAATCTAGTAAAGATTTCAGTAAAAAGAAAATCAACAACAACTCTTTTAGTAGAAAAAGAAGTATCTTTAGCTTCTACCCATTTTGTAAAGAAATTTGTACAAACCAAAATATGCTTTTTATTTAATGATGTTGGATTTATTGGTCCTACGAAATAAATGGCCCATTTTTCAAAAGGCTCAATCATAAACTAAGGACATAAAGGCATTCCATTGGTTTGATTAGGTTGGCCAATTCGCTGACAACTGTCACATCACTTGACGTTCTATTTGGCATCCTTAAATAAGGAGGGCCAAAAATAGCCAACTCGTAACACTTTGTATGTAGTCCGCTTATTGACGAAGTGACCCCCACAAGGTTCATCATGGGAAGATTTTAAAATGTCAAACACTTCTTCCTCTCTTACAAATCTACAGATAATGAGATCTGTTTCGGTGTAAAAGAGGTCTCCTTGAATCCAGGAATATGCAGCACTTTTCTGTATGATATTCTGCTTTTCACGAGTTGGTAAGTGAAGTGGTAATTTCCACTGACTAAATAGTTGGTTATGTCAGTAAACCATGGGGATTTTTTTGACACAACAAAAAGATGTTTGTCAGGAAAATCATCATCAATAGGAATTGCTTCACAAGGATTATTTAAGCTTGAAAGATAATCTACTACTACATTATATTTTCCTGGTCTATCAATAATGGTAATATTAAATTCCTGTAACAATAATAACCACCTAGTCACTCTATCACTAGTTAAGGGTTTATTCATCAAATACCTTATTGCGGAATGGTCAGTATGCACAAATACTTCATATCCTGTAATATAATGTCTAGATTTATTAATGGAAAAAATTACAGCTAAAAACTCTTTCTCAGTAACCGTATCATTTAGTTCAACGGGTGACAAGTTTTTACTAATGAAATAAATAACATAATATTGTTTGTCTTCTTCTTGTCCTAAAGCTGCACCAATAGCAGTATTTGAGGCATCAGAGGAAATATGAAATGGCAGGGACCAGTTTGGTCCTCTCAAAACCGGTGCCTAGACTAGTTTTTCCTTCAATGTCTCAAAGCATTATTGGCAAGCTGTGGACCAAGAAAACTCATTACTTTAGCCAAAAGTATGAAAAGGGGGGTAGCTATCCTATAGATATTCTCAATGAATCTCCTATAGTAGCCCACATGTCCTAGAAAACCTCTCACTTCCCTTTGAGTTTTGGGTACCGGAAGACTCAAAATAATTTCTATTTTTGCAAGGTCAACTTGCATACCTTTGTTAGAAATAAGATGGCCAATAACCACCCCCTCCTTGCACATTAATCTACAATTTTTTCACTCAAGGCGAGATGAGCTTCTTGGCAGCAAAGAAGAACTTTTCCTAGATTCTTAAGGGCTTCTTGAAATGAATCACCAAACACGGAAAAGTCATCCATATAGATTTCTACACACTCAAGGTCAGCAAAAAAGGCCAAGACCACCCTTTGAAACGTAGCCGAGGCATTACATAGACCTAAGGGAAGCACTTGATAAGACAATGTATCCATGGACATGTAAAAGTGGTTTTGTCTTGATCCTCGGGTGCAATCTATATCTGGTTATACCTACTAAAGCCATCTATAAAAAAAAGTACTTCTTACCAGCAAGGGTATCAAGTACCTGATTAATGAAAGGAAGGGGGAAGTAATATTTAAGAGTGGTTTTGTTCAATTCTCTGTAGTCCATACAAATGCACCATCTCCCATATTTTTTCGGGACTAATACCAATGGAGAGACCCACTGGCTATCAAAAATAGGATAGATAAAATCAGCATCTAAGAGTTTTTGCAATTCTTCCTTTACAACATCTCTTAGAGCTAGGTTCATATGCATTATGGTTGTCGGATAGGTCGGGCTCCATCCTAAATATAGATATGGTGGGTGCAAGTTCTAGGAGGGATGCCTTTCATATCTTCATAGCCCCATGCAAAGGCATGAAGATGGTTTCACAACAAATTCACAAGCTGCTCTTGCTGGGAAGAATCCAAGTCTAAACTGATATGCAAGGATTTACCTGGACTAATATCAACAAGAGTGGTATCATGCTCAAGATTACATAGAGGTGTCGCTAGAGATAGTGGTGAGGGAGGTAGAGAGTCATGACTTTCCTGAAAAGCTAGACTAAAAATCTGACTCAATGACTCAAAATTGGGCATGGTGTCTAGATTGTTTAAGAGGTCTTGAATCTCACCCTCCTGCGAGAACTCAACATTCTGATGTATCAAGGAAACAAGCTGAGTCTCCTCATCACTACTGTAGTCTAACCATAAAGTGTCGCAGAGCTTCTGAATGGAACTAGCAGTGGATAAAAGGTGATCTTCTACCTAGAATCTCCATGGGAAATATACATGTCACCAGAATGACATCCGATATAAGCATCGGCCGTAGCAAGCCATGGTTGTCCCAAGATCAAGGGATGTCCTACCATAGGATTCTTTCACTGAAGCATAATGAAGTCTGCGGGGTATTCCCAAGAGTCTAGAGAAATGACCACATCATCCAACACCTCTTTCGACTTGATTTTGGATCTGTCTGCTAGTTCAAGCACAGTGGGAGTAGGACGAATATGGACCAATCCAAGTTGATCCATGGTTTTCTTGGTCATAACATTAATGGCTTCCCCCAGGTCTATAAGTAAATTGGAGACAAAGACATTACCTATCTGAACAAAGACATCAAGGTTTCCGGGGTTGGTATATTTCTCCATGTGCATACACCCCACCACTAACTCTGCTGCTCTACCAACAAATTGAATAGTTTGAGGTTCTAATATTCTCCTTCCTGGCTTCTTAAGACAGAGTTCTCTAATGATTTTTATGCAAATGGGGATCTATTTAATATCTTGGAGTAAAGGTAACCTTATGAAAAGGTTCCTAAGCTCAGAAGCTAGGCTACACTTAAGAATGGGGTCTTTCCTCTCCACAACTAACCTCTCTGGATAGGGAGGTCAGTTGGAAGAAGATGGAAAAGGCTCAGAAGGTACGGGGATAGGCTGGATGGTGTCATCTTTTCCAGAATGGTCAGGAGTTTCCTCCTCATCTTTATTGTTGATAACACCATAGGTTGCTTTTGATTTTCTGAGGTTACTATCTTCCCTGATCTCAATTGGAAGTCATTGACTCCAACTAGCATGGACTGATATCTGAATGAAGAAAGAGGGTTCATAGAATGGATCATTTGTACTGCTTTGTTATTAGGGTTGGGTAGAGCTTGGGGAGGCAGCTGAGAAGGTCGAAATGGTGGAGGTAAAGACAATGGTGGCATTGGTTGACTCAGCTGAGGTAATGATGGTTGTGGCATTGGGTAAGGTGCATATGTAGGAGGGTATGACTGCATAGGTGCAGGATAAGAATGGTGTGAATGATGTGAACGGTTTGGCCCTCTCCATCCTTGTTGCCAATATTGGGAGGGTTGTCTATAATGATATTGGTTCTCATGCTGCCAATGTTGAGAGTGACTAGTGTTAGGATAGGAATATGAATGTACATTACAACAAAAAAAAAGCGTGGAGGTTCAAGAGCCATACCTTCACTTACCTGAGGCTAGTTTCTTCGTGCTCCAATATCATGCAGTGATTTGGCTTCAGGTTGTCCTCCTTCAAGTATAGATTTTAGCCCAGGTATGGAGGGACATTTTTCTGTGGCATGGTTCTCTGTACAAATTTCACATTTATTAGTTTCTTTAATATTGAGAGGACATTCTCTTAAAAGATGCTTTCTTCTACATTTTGGATCGAAAATAGACAATGACTCTTGTTCCTCTATAATTTTTTGCTGAAACTTCAAAGAGTCTATTTGTTTACTAACAGTAGTCATTATTTAAATTTTCATATTGTCCATTTTGTTTTTTAATCCAATAATCATAGCATCAATAGATTCGATTTTCTTATTTCTATTATGAATTCCTTTACCAGATCTATATTGGTTCCTCAAGAATTTCCTGCACAAGTCATAGATTTGATCAAAATATTTTTGAACAATATCCCCTTCTCCTAACAGATTTAGATTATTCCTAGCATCATCAGTAAGCCCCTGTAAGAACAAGTTTCTAATGGTACTTATATCAAATTTGTGCTTTTACCTTTGGAGGATGTACAGGAATCTCTCCAAGTAGTCCTCTAGAGTCTCATCATCATTTTGCACAATAGTAAAGATTTCAGCTTGAATATCTCTAGTCTTACAATATTCCTGATATTTTGATAAGAATACTCTCTTCATTTTTTCCCTAGAAGATATAGTGTTTCCTCCTAGTCCCATGAACCAGCGGAGTGCTGCGTCCTTGAGAGTTGCAGGAAACAAATTTAACTTCTGGACATTATATGAATAATCATAACTTCTACAAAAAATATCAAACTCAAATAGGAAAGAGTCTGGGTCTTCATGTACCTTACTATAGAAATGAGTAAGAGCTAATGGTGAAATATTTTTCATTTGTACTTGTGTATTAGGATCCACAATTGGGAATCCAAAAGTGGATTGTTCCTCATTTACCTGATTTTCACTAGTTCCTTCTACATGGTCTTCCTAATCTGCTATTTTTTTTCTTCCACACGAACTGCTCTCAATAGGCTAAGAAGGATGACTATGGGTTCTAATATTCCCCTTCTTCCACTTTGTGGGTTGTGTCACACCTGGACCACTGCTGCCAAATCCCAAGTAGATTATTCCTGCGTGATGAGTTTGAGTTTGTTTGGACTTTTTGCCTGCAAAAGAAGGCCCAATATGAGATTTGGTTTCATATTTATCAATATTTCTTTGGCCCCTAGTGGGCTTCAGACCCCTGCCTCGTTTAGGCATTCATCTCAAAAAAATGACAAAACAAAATTTCAATAAAAATGCTACAACTAAAAAATAACTGGACACCTATAAATTCCTTCAAGAAAATAGAAGTACACTATAGAAAAAATAATAGCAGACTTACCCCTATTACAAAAAATGGAAAATTCTTACCAAATCAAATCGCCTCCCTGGCAACGATGCCAAAATGTTAGGTGCAGGAATTGCACTTAAGCAAACTCCTCAACACTTAGTTGTCAACCCAAGGGTTTTGTAAACTTAGAGACGAAACACAGGAAATACCAAAAGTGGTATGAACTCTTCCTATTCCTAATCCTACTTCTTAAATGAAATGTTGCAGAATCAGACAAAAAACAATCTTAAAGGAAATCGACACCAAAGCAATTCTAGTGCTGGAATGTAAAAATAATAATTTGCGAGGAAATCAAGCAAAGGAACTTTCACACAACTGGAAGCAATCTTAAATGTTGAAATGAAATACTATGTTTATTTTTGGCTTGTATGGCTTGACCCAGGTTCATAGGTGATTTAGCCAAAGAAATCCCGGCACTACTAGCCCTTTTGGCAATAGTTTATAGAGCGCGGACTGTAGGGAAAATTTTAAGAACCCCCCCTAAATTTACATGTATAATAAATGGGCGAATCTCCATGGTATATAGGAAAAATGGAAGGCGATTTTATCAATAATATGATATGTATATATAATTTTTTGGCGAATCTCTCACCAGGCATGGCGAATATTTTACTCAATTATAAAATCTTGTGTTTATTGAATACACAAATGAAATCATTGCATTTCTTTAAAATATCTTTTGAAATCAAAATTACCGAAATTACATATGGATAACCTAGTGGGTGTAGGATAAAATTCACCCGTGCCATTACAGAAAGCATGAGAAAAAACCAAATACTATATATAAAACCAAGAAAAATTCAAATTCATCACTTCTAGGGACCTCGTAACCACCTTGCCAATACACAAGTATGTTCCTGTTTGCAACTAGAAAAATTACCCAAATTACAATCTGTTTGCTCCAACATATGTTGGAAAGTTATAGAAGGATGACTAGTGCAATCAATCCATTCCTTTTAGCTCTAGATTTGTTTCAGTTTAAAACGGAAGTATACAAATATACTTGTCCAATGTCTATGCTTTAACCATTCACCGTTTTTACAATATAAATTCTTAATTCTATTTAATATCTTCATTATCATAAAAACCAACCTATATCCATCTTAACTCCACATCTACCACTCTTAGGGGGATGAAATCTATTTATCCCTCTGAGCACTTGGTAGACCCAGAATTAAGATGGATCTAAGATGATAGAATTTCCCCTTTAAATAGTCTATGCTCACATGAATACCATGGTATTACCATGGGTCAATACCATGGGTTATCATAAACCTAGAGCTTAAAAATTACTATTAGTGATTTATAAAAATTAATAAAATTAATAGTTGATTTTTGTTTTTTTATTTTATTTTATTTTATTTTAACCAAGCTAAAATGTTTAACATACATTAAATTACAACATCCATTTTTACTCTTGATCGGATCAAATATTTTTCCACTCTATGCTAGTTTGCATATCACGATATTTGATACCTCTCGGGGGTTAGTAGATCCAGAGTAAAGATGGATCTATGCTGGTTTAATTCCCCCATTTAAATAGGCTACATTCCAGGTGAATACCATGGGTCAATACCATGTGCCATTTTGGTGAATACCATGGGTCAATACCATGTGCCATTTTTATTTTTATTAATACTAATATTAGGGTTAATAATGTTTTTTTTGCATGGTATTAATAACAATCTAGTCCATGGTATTTGTCCCATAGTATTTTGCCGATAGGTTTCACCTAAATATAACACATTTTTTGAGTGTTCGTAAATATAAGGTAACTTATGGAGTAAATATAAAAAAATGTTTTATTTGTTTACCATACCTCTCGCTTATTTATATTTTTATTAATTTACCATACCTCTTTTACAAATATGGTATTTGGCCCATAGGATTCACTTAAATAAAACCTCTTTCTTGAGCCTTCATAAATAGAACGAGGGTTATGGACTAAATATAAAAATAGGTTTTATTTATTTACCATGCGTCTAGTTTATTTATATTTTTATTTATTTACCATACCTTTTGAGTAAGTATAAAAAGACGTTTTATTTATTTACGATACCTCCACTTTACTTATATTTTTATTTTTATTTATTTACCATACCTCGACTTTACTTATATTTTTATTTGTTTGCACCCTTGCATGTATATAAGGTGACTTATGGAGTAAATATAAAAAATGTTTTATTTATTTACCATACCTCTCATTTATTTATATTTTTATTAATTTACCATACCTCTTTTATAAATATGGTATTTGGTCCTTTGGCCCATAGGATTCACTTAAATAAAACCTATTCTTGAAAATGGGCGAATGGAAGGTTGTAACTCCTAATTTCAAGGGCTAAATTTACCTTTTTTACCCTCTCCCTTAAAATAAGGTGGGCTATTTGAGGTGATTGGTAAAAATGTACTATAATACAAAATATTCGCCCACTAAAAATTTAAAACCCCTTAATTTCGCCAAAGGGCGAACATTCACCCCTAAAATTTTCTATGGTGGACTGAGGTCTCACCCGAAGTAGTATGGGTGGGTGCTAGAACCAGGTCTCCTCACCTTGGGGATGTCTGATGAGCTTTGCAGTTTGTGGTTTAACCCTGTGCATATGTCGCTACACGCATCTAGCATTCATATAAGTGCGCGTGATAAAAAAAAAAAATAAATGTATAGAATGTAATATACAAGCAGATGCACAAAAATTGGAATCAAATTCTCTTTATTATTCTTCGTTCAAGGTTATAGACTTGACATCGCCCTACACACTCAGCTGCAGGGGTCCATGCACTCAGCTGCAGACTCTACTAGGCCTTTGTGCACTCAGCTATAGAGCCTCTTCCTACTACTACGACCCAATGCACTTAGACTCTTACTCTATGCTTGAACCATTCGTATTCACCTATCTCCAGTTCGCTATCTTTACAACTTAGAGCCTCGCTCTATTTATACAATCCAATGGTCCACGGACCATGGGTAGGATGACATTACATTACATTACATTACAAAACTTAGGGCGGACAACCCTATGACTCAACCAATACTTCACGCTCCATGCCTGTAATTCGCGGAGTCTTACAATACATTTGAGCAAAACTTGGGCTTTGAGCCCCAAACATGTTGTCAGGGGATTTTATACCCAACAAGCCCCTAACACAAACATCGTGACTCGCCCTCGAGTCACTCTGTCGGTGCGGCGATCTTCGCATAGAGTCCCTCCAACTGGTCCCGAACTGCTCGGAGGTCCACAACACACTGCTCTGCGGTTTGCTGGACCTGTTGTAGGTGCTCTTCTGATGCTTCTTTATGAGGATCAAATCCCTGCCTTAGCACGTAGAGCTCCTGCATCTATGCGAGCTTGCCTTTGATATCTACTGTAATGGCGAAGGCCTCGTCTATCCATGGCTGGACGCGTGCTTTGAGAAGTGCCTCTTTCTGTCTTGTGGCATCCACCTTCTCTTTCAGTGCCCTTATACAAAGCCCAAACCTCTCCTGGTAGCCCCCATATTGTTTGAACTGTATGTGGTCTTTTATGGACTTAGGGTTTTGAGTATCGCTCGGCGCTCAACACACTGTGCTCTAATCAACTGCTCAAATCTCAAGTGAACAAGTGTTGTCTTGTGGATAGCCCCTGGAGTTTTATAGTGCCTTTTGAATTCAAATTCGACCATTCCCCCCAATTCTGGGCCACCAATGCTTTCTTGGCGGCAGATTTTCCCAAATCTTACCCATAATTCGCATCTTAAATGCCCGCCGAGCGCTCCATTTGGCCTTAAATCGGACATCTCATCATGAACAGTGACACTAATGGTCACTTCCGAGCTTATCCATGTGGTAGCTCTGTCCCTTGTGCGCGGTCGTGAACCCTGTGACATCCTATTATTGTGCGCATTTCCCATAGTGTGCAGGCCTGTGGCAGAATATTTTATAGTACCGTGCTTTCTTTCAACTGCCTAGAGTGCTAAGACTGTGTTTCCTACGGCGAAGCAGGTGGTCGCACCACCTGTGGGGGACTTCATTTTTCCCTCTAGTGTAGTCCGCGCAAGATCTTCATTTGTCCCTGCGACAGCAGGCGTCACGCGCTTTTCTTTACGTAGTGCGTGTTGGCATTATGGTACAGGTATTGTCCTTGATGGTAACTCACTCAGATGAAAGATCACAGTACAGTAGGTTAGCAACAAAGAATTACAGATCAATCTACACAAAATGAAGAAAGAGAGGTATACACAGGTTCACTGACTACAAGTAGCATATACGTACACACGCACTTTCACAGAAAGAAAAGCGTGTATACCTTGGAAAAATAAGTTTTTGGTCTGAAGTATTTGGTCCATGGTATTGGTCCAAGGTATCTGGTCTGAGGTATTGACCCTAGGTATTTGGTCCAAGGTATTGGTCCTAAGTGGTTTTGGTCCATGGTATTAAGAAAGGCCTAAAACTATAAAAGGAGGAGAAGATCGAATATCTGATGAAGTGTGAGATCTAGTATGCAAGTTATTGTCTTATGGTGTTGTGCTTGATCTGAAGTAGGGATGAACCTTAACAGTTGATGGAGGATAAGATCTAATGATGGATGGGGATCTTAAGGCTTGAAATGAATTATAGTTATATGGTTTGATCATGTTTATTCTAGATCTGTATATTGACGCATGTGTTGTTCTGTAAATATTATGATTTGGGTATAACTGAAGTAAAAAATATTCCGTGAACCAGAACGAAAAAAAAAAAAAAAAAAAAACTGAAGTAAAAAATAGCTACAGAATTATGAATTAATATTTGCAGATGTATATGCTGGTTGGCTTTGAGAAAAGCGCGTATACACGTAGGTTCGACACATGGAAGTAGTGTATACCTTATAATATATGCTTCAATTGTTTCTGTTTGCTATTGCAGAGCTTTGGGTTCTACTTTGAGTTCTAGTTACTGTATTCTTGTGACAGCGTTCTGAATGATCAGATTGATGGGTTGTCAAAGTAATTGATTGATCCGGTTGTAGTTGGTTCAAAAAGTGATTGATTGATGCAGATGTATTTGATGTTATGATGTTGTTGATGTATCCAGTCTAAAAATTTATGAAACATGGTCCTTGGAGGAAGAAATAAGGTTGTAGCTTTCTATAGGTCGCAATCCACGCACTAGTAAACATATTGACTAGTACAAGAGTTAGGGGGTTGTAGCTCCCTTCCAGGAGAAGCTAGAGAACGAGAGAAGGTTGTAACCTTCTGTAGGTAGAAGCCTGCATATTGGTATAAGTCTGCATCATTACAAAATTGTAAACATATTTTCTTATTATTAAAAGAAGATAGAGACGACTGTAGCAGGTGTTTTTCACCCACATTGGGTTTCCACCTTATATCTTGGTGTTCAAGTGTGTTGCTTATGTGTGATGCTTTATTCTGCTTCTACTGCACTGTCTAATAAATATTTGATATATTGGTTAAATTTCAATGCATGATAAATTGGGTAAATAAAAAATTCTCTGCATATACGTTGGTTGCCTTAAGTACAGTTGCATATACACGCTAGTTCACTTAGCTAAAGTAATGTATACAAATCTGTTTGGAAAATTATACTATTGATCTGATAATACTGATTCACCCCCCATCTAAGTATTATTTCCAACAATTGGTATTAGAGTCGGTCCTTCAAAAGAAGCTTGATCGCTTGAAGGGAGATCCATCATCATGAGTAATCAAGAAAGCATGGCATCCATCAGACCGCCAATCTTTGATGGGAGCAACTTTGTTTATTGGAAGATAAGAACCACAGCCTATCTACAATCACTTGGAACAAATGTCTGGGAAATCATGGAAGGAGGATATACATTTCCATCAACAATTCCTACAAAAAATGTAAACTTTGAAACAAGAACTGATACTATTACCTATTTTTTAGAGATAGCAAAAAAGTGACCCGATTTTGAAAAGGGGTGATGCAGAACACACATGTTTTTTTTAGAGCATAGTTTTTGGCACTATAAATTTTTTTATGTACATTGCGTTTTATAATGGTAGTGATTTTGATGCTGATTTAAAAAAGTGGTAATTCTACACCATGCCCTTTTTCTTAAAGTTTTTTTTTTTTACTTTTAATTTTATAATGTATGAAATATAAATAATTATTTTGTAAATTTAATAATTTTTGAAGTGGTCATCTTCTTCATATTTTCTTGATTTTTTAAATTTTTTTTAGTGAGGTTTTTATTGTTTTGCATATTTAAAGAAGATGGTCGATATTTTGAATTTTCGATATTCTACATATTTATACATCGTTAATTAATTTTTCAATCCACATGAAATAATTGTCTCGAAAAAACAATATTTTTTAACAATTGACATAAAAATAACCATTTTTAACATAAATATAATTAAAAATAGATGTTTTGATATTTTTTTGCTAGAAATGACATGTCAAAATCACAATTTTTATAAGAAAATTTTAAATAAAAATGTTTAAAATATAGTTTTCTTTATGAATTTCATGTCAAAAAAATAATAATAATCATTTTTTTTTCAAAAAATAATGATTAATTTAAAAATTAATGTGAAAATCACATAATACAAATAGTGAATGCATAACAACCTTAATTGAGTGTATATTCTTCTCATAAAATTTCAGAGTCAAAACATTACAAGTATAACTAATTAATAGTTACAAAAAATGAGCTTGATTTCCAAGCATAACTTAAATTTAATCAACAATGTCACCTAATCCAAACTTTTCGTCCTCAAGAGTTTCATCATTGTATTCTTTCACAATATTTTCTGTTTCATTTTGCTCATTTTCCTCTTTTAATGGATCTTTGATGTCTGCGAATCTCCCAATGTATTCCTTTCCAATCATTCTGTGTAATGGTGGTTGGGGTTCCTTTGCCTTTTTTGCCACACGTGATTCACTAAAGTCCCTTTTCTTCAACCCAATTTCTTGCATTGCATCTGGAAGAAATTGAAGAGCATTAATTCTTTGCTAAATGAAATTGCACTGTATTGGATCCTTTTCAATTGCAATTCAATTTATTCATTTTTGAAGGCAACATGCTAGTGTTGTACCTAATTATCAAACACAAAAGAAATAATGAAGTAAATTAGTACAATAACATATTAACTAAAAAATAACATATTGAAATTCAATTCCATACATTAAAACTTACCTAAGCCAGAAAATAAATGCAGGTTCCAATCTCCTTGATTTGAACATATGTCTATAAGATAGTTAATCAATAACTGTGGTTTTTGATAAATGTTAACTATCTCTCCTTTTGCTTCTTTGTCTTCGTATGTTAGTTTTTTCACAACAGCATCATAAGTCAGTATTTAGCTATGACTCTTTCCATCTACCCGATTAAAAATCGTAGACATATAGCTATCATCTTTTGCTCAACTATCAATATGGATGAACTCACAATCATTTATAAATAGTTGATCTTCATGGTTAAGAAGATTTGACTTTTGCTTGTAACATGAAATAGTAAAAGTTGAATTAACTTGTACATAAATGAATTTTTCAACATTAATCAAATATACATTTTAAACGTCTTACCATATAAGCTGCATCCTTTAATTTGTTTTTTCCTTGAAGCTTGACAATAACATTACCAATTGTGTGTCTGAATGAAATGTCACAAATCTCCACAATGGTGATGACGTGACTTCTTGAAATCCCGGACCACTTTACTAAGAGCTTGATAAGTATAAGGGTCACTATCATAGTCAATATTTGGAATATTGAAACCATGGGGAATATCTACAATAACTAGGGTATAATCCCTTTTAGGTATGAGTTTAGCAATGTCTTCACAGTTGCCTTGTATTACTTGATATTGAATAGTGTCTAGCCCATTCCAAATGAAATGAGTAAGAGTTGGATAAAGTTCAACATTCTTAATACGTTGCTTCTTTAGTCTTTCGATCTTTATTTTTTCAATAAAGGTTATGACACTATCCGGTGCTCCATTATCATCCTTCTTCATCTTTTATAAAATAAACATATATATGTGTAAGTTATAAATTAAAAATATTACACAGATAAATAAAAATGAATGTATAAATCAAGATTCCTTTTTAAATGCAAGATAAAAAACTTTTAATGTTGATATAGAACTTGAATCTGGATAGTTGCATACAACATCATCCCAACTATCTTCATTCAACAATTTAATCCTTTGTTCTTGAATTTTCATGTAAACTTTGTGACTGCATAGATAAAGTAACAAAAAGTTAATATAATGATATGTATAAAAAATACTACCAAGAAAAATATGTTATATTTAAAAGAAAATTATAATCTAGAAATAAATAAAAATAATTCAACAAATTTACTTTTGAAATTCCTCAGACATTTCCTCCAATGATAATTCCCCTGACCTCACACGAGATAATATTACTTTGACAATTTTTTCATCTTTTACTCCTTGCAATGCTCTCCAAGGTGTGATAGTCATTTCTTCTGGAAGCTGCTTCATTTCAGGACCTGATTTACTACTGCTACACATCAATGGCTTAGACTTTTTGATCTTACAGTTTTTAATGTCAATGTTTTCCCACATGCTAAAAATCTCATTAATCAACTCCCATATATCTCCAGTTCTAAGTGCCAACTGGAAAATGTTATCAATACCTCTGAATAAATCACTTAATTTGTCGCCTTTTCCACCTTTTGAATTGATTTTATCTTCAATTGGATAGCCTATTTCCATACAACATTACTTTCAGAAATCTATAGTAACATTTATCCTATCCCCACCACATTTCACTATGAATAAATCTAACCCTTTGGATAAAATTCATAGACATCTTATGCTCATTATCTGAATTATGATCCCATGCCACTAACTTTTCTTTTGCATCTGATAAACCAACATAAATGATACATTCCATTATTTCAAAATGTGGGTTATTGGGATATTCCTCCATAAATTGTCTTTGAGCTTCTACAGAATGGTTCTCCCCAAGCACAATAATTGTATTCAAAACATTTTGACTTATCAAATGCTTCTTTGTTGGGAACTTGAAGTGGATCAACAAGAAGCACATAACTAACCACATGAGCATATGGACTGTACCTCATCAATTTTTTCAAGCTGTGAACATGCAGATTATGTGTGTTTCTGATTGATATTGACATTGTCTTTCACTTGCCTTATAGATTTGTCTGACATTATGCTGAAATGTACAACCACCCTCAATTAAGTTTCTCTTTGTCAAATTCTGTCGAATGGCATTTTCTTTTGTTTTGATAATGCCATCCTCTAAATCAGCTCCTGGTGTAATGATTTCTCTGCTTTCTTTTGAAGTTTCACTAGGTTCTTGACCGTTGGTAATGACTACATCAAAATATTCAACTTTTCTTTTCTTCCTCATAACATTATCATCATTAACTGTAACAGATTTATTCTTGGGCATTGTTACTTTTGGTCTTTTGTGACTCTTCTTAGTTCCAATGTCATCTTCAGTAACGGCAACATATTCTTCACTGTTAGTTTCAACTTCATCATCTTCAAAAGTAACTTGTCTACCCTTGCTAGATTTATCCACTAGAGGCCTTTTTTTCTGATCCCTTGGATGTAGTTTTGTAGCATCATCAATTACTATATTTTGCTTGTTTGTTATATCTTTTTCTGACACTGAGTAGAAACTGCTGACAACTTTCATAATATCATGTTCTATGAATTGAATGCCTCCCAACTTAATTGAACAACTTTCAACAAAATTCTGCCAAACAAAATATCATATGTCAATAAAAACAAAGTTAAAAGAATATATTGAGACAGTTACAAGAACAAAAAATACAAATATAAATAAAAATACTTACAATATTCTGTTTCATCTCATTTACAATTTGTTTACACAACTTTGTAGATACCTCTCTCGTGTCATACAATGAATATGATAACTGGTATTTAATCCTTTCATGTGACTTGGGTGGTTCTGTAAGTATGTAAACAACTTCAGTGTTTGGTACCGAACACATGTCTATGACTCTTCCCATCACTTCATAAATTCCAATATCATTCGGTATATCAATATATAGATATATATTCACATTTTGGCTTTCTCTTTCTTTCACATACTAGATTCTTGATGGAAGTTTCACTTCTTTTGAATTCTTCCAATATGAAATCATCTTCTTATCATTTGCAGCACTTGAAAGATTTGTAGCCATCAGCTTAGGTGGAATTCGTTTACCAATGTTTTTTGAATATCCACCTATAAGAGTCTTTGGTCCAGAAATATTCACAGAAATCTTCTTTGATGCCATTTTCCTGAAAAAAGAAACACATAAATCGGTAAATAACAAAAACATATTAACTTTTATCATCATTTACATTCGTTAAACTTTTTAATATACCACCCTACCGTACTGATACTAGGGATACACAAACTAATAAAAGGACTGTACCCATATATCATGCACTACCCTCTTCGCTCGCACCACCCCGGCGGCCCGCCCGCCCGCGGGGTAGTGGGGCGATTCTCGAAATCACCCCGCCACCCAGCAGGTGGGCGGGCTGTCAGGGTGGTGCGGGGGAGGGGTTACCGCAGCTCTCCCCCCCACCCTGCGCCACATCACCCCCCACTGCGCCACCCCAGCGGCCTGCCCGCAGGGGTGGCATGGTTGGGGGGATGCCGCAGTCCCCCCAGCACCACCCCGTGGGCGGGCGGACTGCCGAGGTGGCACAGGGAGAGGTTGCGGCAGCTCTTCGGTGCCACCCTGGTAGCCTGCTTGCCTATGGGGTGGTGGGGTGATTCCGAGAATTGCCCTGCCAACCCACAGGCGGGCGGGCTGCCAGGGTGGCATGGGGGGAGGTTGCGACAGCCCCACTTGCGCCATCCTTGCGGCATGCCCACCCGCGGGGTGGCGGGGTGATTCTCGGAATCGCCTTGACACCTTTCGGGCGAGCAGGCCAGCCATGCTCATCGCCCCTAACCTACGGGCCCGTCTGTCTGCCATGAGCATTACCAGGCCCGTTTGGCCATCGTTAACTTTACTGGGCCCACCATACTCACAATGGATGTAGTCGGTAAATTTAACTCGCAAAAAGTTTTAATTAAAAAAAAAGTCTCCTTCATTAAATTTATTTAATATTAACATTTGCAAGGAAAAAAATTTAACTGACCTTTCAATTGTGAGAATTCTCCGTTGAATATGTTGTTGATATCAATGTAGCTGCTCCAGAAATTCGCTCTAAGTCTTTCAACGAACCTTAGAAAACCTTGATGTGATGTGAGTAATAGTGATAATGGAATTTATTATATAGGTGAAATTACCAAGATGTTTTACCGTACAGTTAATGTGGGATTAATTTGTTTTAGAATGTATTATAAAAATTAAAAAAACATTCAATTGTTTAGTAAATATTATATACTTTAACTATTAAAATAATTTAGGTAAAAGTTGTAGTTTACAATTTTAACTTTAGAGATTTATTTCATAAAAAAAAACTAGTTTACATTTTTCAATGAATTTTAAAATAAAATAATGAAGGGAAATAAATCTAACAAACTTTTTGGAGGGAAATTTTCATCCTCTAAGCTATATAATATCTTTAGGAGACTCTGCATTTGTATCATTCAACCTCTTCTATTTGAAAGGGATGGATTGTCCTGATAGTGAAGTTTCGATTTGTACAACATCAACATCTTCATCACATAACAACTCTATTCATATTGATGAATATAGCAGGAATTCTTCCACTATGAATAGAAAGTCAATTCTTCCACTTAGTCCTAATCCTAAGAACTATGAGAGCAGCATTGATGAAAGAGGGGATGGAGAATTTCAAATAAATAAAGAGTCACAGGCTCCACTTAGTCCTAATTCTAAGGACTATGAGAGCAGTAGTGATGAAGAGAATGATGACAAATTTCAAAAGAATGGAGTGTTATGGTGTCCACTTAGTCCTAATCCTATGGACGTTGAGAGAAGCAATGATGAAGATCATGATGATGAATTACAAAAGAATGGAGTGTCATAGTGTCCACTTAGTCCTAATTCTAAGGACTGTGAGAGCAGTAGTGATGCAAACCGTAATGATGAAGTTCAAAAGAGTGGAGTGTCATGGTGTCCACTTAGTCCTAATTCTAAGAACTATGAGAGCAGCAGTGCTGAAGAGCGTGATGACGATTTTCAAAAGAATGGAGTGTCACGGTGTCCATTTAGTCCTAATTCTAAGGACTATGAGAGCAGCAGTGATGAAGAGTGCGATGACGAATTTCAAAAGAATGGAGTGTCATGGTGTCCACTTAGTCCTAATTCTAAGGACTATGAGAGCAACACTGATGAAGAACGTGATGATGAATTTCAAAAGAATGGAGTATCACGGTGTCCACTTAGTCCTAATTCTAAGGACCTTGAGAGCAGCAGTGATGAAGAGCGTGATGATGAATTTCAAAAGAATGGACTGTCACAATGTCCTCTTAGTCCTAATTCTAAGGACTATGAGAGCAGTAGCGATGAAGAGCGTGATGATGAATTTCAAAAGAATGGAATGTCATAGTGTCCTCTTATTCCTAATTCTAAGGACTATGAGAGCAGCAGTGATGAAGAGTGTGATGATGAATTTCAAAAGAATGGAGTGTCACGATGTTCTCTTAGTCCTAATTCTACAGACTATGAGAGCAGCAGTGATGAAGGACAGGATGATGCACTTAGTCCTAATTCTAATGAGTATATAGGTAGCAGTGACAAAGGACAGGATATAGCATTTTCAGTAAGTAAACAGTCACATTTTCAACATACTCCTAATTCTATGGACTATGAGAGCAGCACTGACAATGCACATGAGGAAGAATATCCAATAAACATCGAGTCAAATTTTCCATTCAGTCCAAATTCTAAGGACTATGACAGTAGCACTAAAGAAGGGGAAGATGAAGAATATCCTCCAAGTTAGTATTTGAAAAGTACAGCTGATCAGAGTGTGGATAGCATTCTTCTTAATGATGATGAAAATCCTTATACAAGTAATGATCCAATGATGGATATGTTTCCAAGAAATATTGTATTGAGGAGTAGGATCAGACCTTTTTGTATCAATACAAGATATTCCAGTTATAGAAGGGGTAGAATAGAATATCTGACGAGAAGAAGTTCTATCAGTGCTCTCATTTCAAGTGAATGTTGTCAAAAAGATTGCTTGAAACATATGGATTTCAAATTTGCATTAGAGAGCAGGAAGAGATATTTATCAATGAATAAAAGCATGCAAAATTCATATTTAGTTGGGTGCATGCAATCTACATTGTCAGGTTATCATTATCATATTGGGACTTTTTTTATTTGTAGAAAGGCTTTCAAGATGTTTCATTCGATTGGGAATTTTCGTCTCTCGATAATTCAAGAAAATTTGGAAAAGGATCCCACATTTTATTCAGAAGTACGTCATAAAGACAGTTTGGGCCATTATCACATGCTACAATGTCATGGATGAAAGATTTCTTTTCAAAGCATGGAGAGTGTATGCAAAATAGAGAGACAATACATATTCCAAATAATTTTTCAAGATGAGAAATCTACAACTTATACAAAGAAGATGCAGAAGTTGCCGAGGGACATGGTCAGTTTATTACATATCAATATTTTGTGAAGGTATGGAAGAAAGAATTCAACAATGTCTGTATTCCTAAGAAGACAAGGATGGGGATTTGCAGTACATGTGCTTCTCTTAAATAAAAAAGGTACAATTGTGAAGGGTCAGAAAGAGGTAAGCATTCATAACTTTAACTTTTAAAATTATATAGTCATCAACTATGAAAACATATTTCTTAATGGCTTTCTTTTATGTTGTGTAGATTCAATTGTCAAAGACCTTCAGGAGCATCGCAAACAAAAAACAAATGAAAGGAAAAAGTTGTACAAGCATCAAAAGAAGTGTTATGATAATCCGAATAAATATTTGGGTTTGATAATTGATGGTATGGACCAGAAGAAAACAATTTACCACATTTTGTTCGCACACCCAAAAATTTACAGGAGGAAAATTTTATTTAGTATCACTTGGTCGGTTGTATGGTGTTCAATGGGAAAATGTTGCCAAGGGTGTACTTCACAGCTCCAAATATTCATAATTATGCAAATCTGACCATAACCATAATTCATGATGTGCTTTCTCATTGGTCTGGTAATCTTCCTGAAGTTTTGTATCTACAATTGGACAACACTTGTCATGAAAACAAAAATCAGGTTGTTTTTGGATATCAAAACATGCTTGTTGAATTGAGAATTTTTCAGAAGGTAAAGGTTGGTTTCCTTTTTGTTGGGCACACCCATTACCATATTGATCAGATGTTCAGTAGTTTTTCAGTCACATTGAGGAGGAAGGAAGTTGGGAGCTTGCCATCATTAATTGAATGTATTAAGAAATCATACATTCCAGAGCCTACTTTTGATGTGTTGGAAGAAACTGTTGACATGTGAAGGTTTATTCTGGGATCACATGGTGAGGGGAAATGCATTGAACAACTTAATGACATTAGCTTCCAACATCAATTTCGTATCAAAAAAATTGATGGGAAAACACTAATATGGGGCAAGAAGTATTCAACTACTGCAGAATGGGCACCGTCATCAGGTTTGGAATTTTTGAAGTTCATTCCAGATCATCTAATATTTACATCAAAAATATTGTTATTACAATCAGTTAGTGAAGTTCATAATGCACGCAGACAAAATAGAGATATAAATTATTCTGATTGCCTAGAAGAAATTAAAAAATGTATTAGATATATATATGAGTACTTTGACATTGCTGATTTAGTTTGGTGGGAGTCATTTTTCAATAATAAAAGTGATATCATTTCAACAACAACAAATGAATATATACCTTTGAAAAATCCATTTATTTGGCCACAAAATGTGTCAAATGAACATGAGGAAATAAACATTGTTGAACAGCAACAATCTCAAGGTATTATTAATTCTTCACAGGGAGAGGAAAGAGAGATGTATATTGGTTCCAAAAGATCTCATGCACATCGTGAAGCCATGGAAGACCTTTACAGGGGTTCAGTACAGGATATTAAGGAGGGTTGCATGATCGCAGTGCTAGCAGATGGAGATCCCAATCGCTATCCATTCTAGGTTGCTAAAGTTACAAAGGTCTTTACAGACAATGAGGATGTTACAGGTGTTGAAGTACATTGGTATGCCACAAATACACACCCATTCAATGGTGTGTATAAGCTAGAGATGGTAGTTGATAAAAAAAATGGCGGAAAGAGAAAAATAAAGGGTACAAATATAAATCGCCGCCGCACAGACATATTAAAATTGGAGGATGTTGACATACTTGTTTATGACTTCAATTTAACAAAGAGAGGAACTCTTCACTTCAAGAGGATAGAGATTCTGAAAAGGTTGTTACTAGAAGGAACAATGTTGAGATGGGGGTCTGCTGAAACCAGTGGTAGATATAGAACAATTTTGAAACCTGAAATGTTGGGCATGCATGTGGACTCAGATGGGGCACTAGTTAATGAAAGAGAAGAATGTGGAACATCTTCTTCAGCATCCAGTCACTCATCTGAAGATGTGAATTCTGATGGTGTGCAAGAAAATATGAGTGATTTTGAATAATTATTTAAGATGGTTTATATAACTGATGTTTGCATCGTATCTTGAAATAAAATTTTTGATTTCCATATGGTGTTAAATGAGAAGTTATGAGTCATTTTTATGTTGTTGGATTATATGTCTTTATTATGATAATTTCTAGTGTTTAGAATATCTACAATGCAACATTAAATTAGAGATATAATGTATGTTTCATTCAATATACAAATAATGACTTTTGAATTCATTTAGTCATGTAATTTGTTCATAATGTCATGGTTTTTTAATTTTATGGTTGAAAAAATTCCAATTTCTTTTGTATCTAGCATGTTATGGTTGAGAACATGTTGAATTTATACTTAGGAAAGAAAAATTTTATTCTACCAAAAACATTAGTGTGTTTCTTTCCTCAAACAACGTTTTTTGGTACATAAAAATTCGGTTTTACTAGCATTTTTTAAGAATGTTGAAAATTGACCCTAAAAAAAATCATTGTTCTAGTATCATCACTTTTTCATTTTCAATGTGTTTTTTGCACGAAAATTTCATTTTCACTGCCATTTTTAAAACATGTTCAAAATTTACCCTAAAAAAAAATCATCGTTCCAATATACACACTTTTCATTTTTAGTAGTGTTTTTGATGCTTTTTCGGGGTTTTTTTGGCCAGAGTTCCTGTTTTGAGTTTATAGTTTCCATTTCAAAGTTTACATTATTTATATATACAACAGGTTAAAAGCAATATGAAACCAATGCCAGGGCTGTTAATACGTTATTGGGAAGTCTATCACAATCAGAGTTTGTCAAATTTATTCAGCTAAAATCAGCCAAAGAAATATGGGACAAAATCGTTCTAAGCTACGAAGGAGACTCTCAGGTAAAACGTGCTAAACTGAAAAGTCTCAAAATTAAATATGAAACTCTTAAGATGCACAATGATGAAAGTATAGCTAGTTACTTCTTACGTATAGATGAGGTTGTTAATTGCATGAAGAATTTGGGTGAAAAGATAAAGGAAGTTACCTTAGTTGAGAAAGTTTTAAGATCCTTGTCTCCTAAATTTGAATCAAAAGTATCTGCCATAGAAGAAAAATAGGATCTACAGACTATCACTATGACACAGCTTCATGGAATCTTAACTGCCTTTGAGATGAGAAAAGGAGGCTTGTCAGATATGAGAGAAGTTGCATTTAAAGCTTTAGCAAAAGGAAATGAAGAACTCAATGAATCAGGACATATTTCAGAAGAAGAAGATGAAGTAAACTTTGTGAAGAAGCTTCAACGGGTTCAAGAAGATTTAGAGGTAAACTACCTTTCAAATGTTTTGCATGTGGTAGAGTCGGTCATTATGCTGCCAAATGTCCTCATAAAGATAAATATGGTAAAGAGAAGGAATCTACAACATAGAATAGAAAACAAAGTGTAAGTAAAAAGAGTTACTATACTCATGAAGATAGCGATGGTTTATCAAATAGTGATGAAGATGAAAATAGTAATGACTATAGACTTCTAATGGCTTATGAAGATGATAATTTTTGGGATGCTTTAGAAGAAGATGACCTTCATGAAGAAATCTCTAAACTCAAAATCTATTTAGAAGAAAAGAATATGATTATAGATACCTTGACATACCAACTCGCTAAAAGAGAAAAACACAATGAAAAACTAGAATGTGAAATTGTGGGTCTAAGAAAGGATCTTGAGAAAACAAAATCTCTCAATCTTAGATTTGCTAAAGGATCAGAAACCTTAAATGAAATTATCAAAGTGTAGCGTTCTCCTCTGATAAAGACAAGTCTTGGTATATATTGAAGTAGCATCTCAATAAAAAAGTCATCAACCTCCACTAAAAGCTATCTTGATGCAGCAAAGAACAGTGAACAATATGAAAATCATCAGCAAAGGCATAAAGCAAATCACCAGGTAAATCAATCTCAATTTGCTTCAAGGATGAATCGAAGCCACAACCAACCTCAGGTAAATCATACTCAATTTGTGTCAAAGATGAATATCAATAGAAACTACAGTGACCAGGTCAATAGAATCGATAATCGCAGGAACTTCTTTAATGACCAATGTTTTTCATGTCATAATTTTGGACACAAAGCTGCTCAATGTGTTGCTTACAAAACCATCATGACTAGAGAAGCACGAAATCAAAGGAATGTGATAGGGATCAAGAAAAGTTCCTATAATAACTTTTCTCTTCTTGAAAATGAAATAGAATGCTCAATCTGTAACAACTTTCGCCATGAAGAATCTGAATGCAGGAGTAAATTTCAGCAAATATCTCAAAAGGAGCAAACTCCATTAAATCCCAAAATATGGAGAAAGAAAGGACCGCAAATAGAAAGATGTGGTATAGCCTTGTATGCAGAAGGATAAGAAAATCAGTGGTACATCGACAATGGATGCTCAAAACACATGACAGGTGACAAAGAAAAACTTCACACATATAATGCCTTAGAAAAGGAAAAGAATGTCTCATTTGGAAATGACACTCCTGCTGTCATAAAAGGTAAAGGCTATGTTTTCTTGAAAGTAAAGGTTAAAGCTGGGAATGTTATGTATGTAGATGGTCTAAATCATAACCTGTTGAGTGTCAGTCAAATGTGTGATCAAGGAAATGAAGTGGTGTTTCGATCAAATGGATGTGTTGTTCGTGAGCTTGATACAGGAGAAACCGTGATCAAAGGTACAAGAACTCCAAACAACTTATACATACTCAAGGGAGAACAACAACAGTGCTATCTAAGCAAAAATGATGAAAAATGGCTATGGCACAGAAGGTTGGGACATCTAAGCTTTTCTCAAATAAGAAAAGCATGCATATTCCAGGTTGTTCATGATCTTCCAGATATTAGCATTCCTGAAAATACAATATGAAAACCATGTCAATTCGGTAAGCTAATCAGATCTCACTTCATTGAAAAAGAAGGGTCAGCCAGTATGCCTCTTGAACTTGTTCATACTGATTTATGTGGACCATCAAGGAAAAAGTCACCTCGGGGAGAAGAATACTTTATATTGTTCATTAATCATTTTTCCAGAATGTGTTGGATAGGTCTTCTAAAGCATAAATATGAAGCATTTGAAAATTTCAAAGCCTTCAAAGCTTTGGTTGAAAACGAATCATATCGTAAAATCAAATGCCTCAGATCTGATCGAGGAGGGGAATTTACTTCCAATGAATTCTTTGACTTTTGTGAACAACATGGAATAAAAAGCAGTTCTCCGCTGCAATGACTCCTCAGCAAAATGGAGTGGTAGAAGGAATGAACATAATTGTTCAACAAATGGATCAAGCTATGCTAGATGAATCTGGAACTCCTGTAACCTTCTAGGGTGAAGCTGCATTCGTCGCCATCACTATTCTCAACCAAGAAAATGTTCAGGTAAACAACACTCAAACTCCACATGGACTTTGGTATGGTAAGACTCCTACTGTAAAATACTATAAAATTTTTGGAAGCAAATGTTATATCAAAAGGACTGATGAAAAATTTGGTAAGTTTGAACCTAGAGCAGATGAAGGTATTCTTCTTGGTTACTCTTCCCAAAGTAAAGGATATAAATGTTATAACAAAAGACTTGGGAAAATTATTGAAAGTATTGATGTTGTGGTTGATGAAGCATGCAAAAATCCAAAACAGATAAAAACTTAAGATTATGACAATGAAGAAGACGGGGATTATTTTCCCACATGAAATCACACTAATTCTGAAGAAGAAACCAATGAAGCACCAAAAGAAGAGATAATGGTAGAAGAAAAGACTTCGTCCAGGTATGTTCAGAAAAATCATCCAGAAACTCAAATTTTAGGGGAAAAAGAGGCAGGTGTATAGACAAGAAGAACTATTACAGAAACCTCAAGCTGTCTAGCATTACTATCCTCCACCAAACCTCAAAATGTAAAAGAAGCATGCAAAGATGAATGTTGGGTCAAGGCCATGAATGAAGAACTTGAGCAAATTAAAAAGAATAATACTTGGGAATTAGTTCCTAGACCTCATGATAAGAATATCATAGGAACTAAATGGATATTCAAAAACAAGCTGAATGAAAATGGAAAAGTTATTAGAAACAAGGCTAGAATTGTTTGTAAAGGATATGCTCAACAAGAAGGCATAGATTTTGAAGAAAATTTTGCACTTGTTACTAGACTTGAAGCCATAAGGATGTTTCTTGCTCTTTCTAGATTTCAGAAATTCAAATATACCAAATGGATGTAAAATCTGCCTTCCTTAATGGAGAATTAGAAGAAGAAGTATATATTGAACAACCAGAAGGATTCATTCTTGGAAATGATGCAAAACTTGTATGCAGACTCAGAAAGGCTCTTTATGGTCTAAAACAGGCTCCAAGGGTCTGGTATTACCGTCTTGACAAAGATCTCCACCAACAAGGTTTTTCAAAGGGGTCAACAAATAGCAATCTATATACAAAGATTGACACTCATAAATTGCTAATAATTGTTGTTTATGTTGATGATATCATTTTTGGTAGCAATGAAGAATCCCTGAGTCGGAATTTTTCTTTAGTAATGCAATAAGAATTTGAAATGTCCTTGTTTGGTGAGCTTACCTATTTTATTGGTCTACAGGTTCAACAAAATAAATATGATATTTTTCTTTCACAAACCAAATATCTCAAACAGATCTTGAAAAAGTACGGCATGGAAGTGTCTAAACCAGTATGTACCCCAATGGTAACAGGATGCAGTCTCAGCTCAAATGATGAATCAACAACAGTACATCAACCAACTTACAAATCCATGATTGGCAGTCTACTTTATCTAATAGGTACTTGACCTGACATCATGCATGCAGTAGGAATAATTGGAAGATTCCAAGCAAATCCAAAGGAATCACACCTTCAAGCAGTCAAAACGCTCTTCAAATATCTTCAAGGATCACAGAACTTTGGTTTATGGTATCCTAGAGATATAGATATTACTCTTCATGCACATACAGATGTAGATTGGGTAGGAAGTGTTGATGAAAAAAAAAGCACTAGTGGTGGTGCATTCTATATGGGTTCCAGGTTAGTGTCTTGGTTCAATAAGAAACAAAGTTCAATTGCATTATCTACAGCTAAAGTATAATATGTGGCTACTGCATCTTGTTGCACACAACTAGTTTTGATGATGCAAACCTTGCAAGACATTCAAATCACATGTACTCCACCCATCTCCATTCTATGTGATAATACAAGTGCCATCAGTATTTCAAAGAATACAGTCATGCACTCCAAGACCAAGCACATACCCATCAAATATCATTTTCTACCTGACCAAGTGCTTGAACAAAAGGTCAAATTGGAGTATATTCCCTCCAATGAACAAGTTGTTCATATATTCACTAAACCACTACCTAGAGAGACATTTGAATATATCAGACAAAAGTTGGGAGTAGTTGCTACATCGTCCTACTGTTAAATCCTATTTTTCAGAAAAAGGTTGTTATACGCGAGTTTCATTAAGAGCAGTCATGTACATACGTGAGTTTCTGTGGGCATAGTCGCGTATATGTTGCTTTGAGGAAAAGAAGTGGGCCAGACTCAGGAACAAGGGGTCTGATGTGGTTCAGTCAATTATCTGTTCTATTTGATGATGGTTACAATCTGCTGATAACATGTGGAAATATGTTGGTCCTCATAAAGTTGTTGATAACTTGATGTATATTTGATTGATGATGATGCTTTGATATTTCTTACTGATATATGAAATAATCAGATCTGATAGTGAACATCTGGCACAGGTTCAAGGGGAGCATATGCTTCTAATAATGCATTGTTGTCATTATCTTAGAAGATATTGGTACAGATCTGCATAAGTGTTTTGATTCAGGTGACTCTTTTGATGATGGAAATATACAGGCTGTTGATCCTGATGTTGCTGATGGTGCAAATCATATATGGTGTATGATAGTTGCTTATGACTATCATGGTCTTGTTTAGATCGGTTTTCCTTATTATAAATTCCCTGCATATCATTTAATGTACAGGTCATGAAAAGACCTAATTTGTAACCCCACTATGCATGGGATGGATGATGTAATATTTCTTGTTTTTGTCATGTATAAACAATTGGTATATCCCCACTTGCTTGGGTGGACGAGTCAAATTTGGTATATCCCCACTTGGTTGGGAGATGGATGTATGTATGAGTCATTGGTGATAGGAAGGTCATTGGTGATATAGAGTCATGTTATTCTTTTAGAAAATCTTTTTGCAAACTTTGCTTGTGCTCAAGGGGAGCATGGACTCAATCATGGGAGCTCAATTAGTACACTTCAACATATCAGAGAATTTAGCATGTACTCAAGGGGAACATGACCCTTTGCCCTTGATGTCAAAGGGGGAGAGTGACTTGGTGTTGTTGTTGCCATCAAGTCCAAAGGGGGAGATTGTTGGCATTATGATACAGGTATTGTCCTTGATGGCAACTCACTCAGATGAAAGATCATAGTACAATAGGTTAACAACAAAGAATTACATATCAGTCTACACAAAATGAAGAAAGAGAGGTATATGCAGGTTCACCTTGACCAAGCTTCATATACACGCAAGTTCACTGACCACAAGTAGCATATATGTACACACGCACTTTCACAGAAGGAAAAGTGTGTATACCTTGGAAAACTAAGTTTTTGGTCCGAAGTATTTGGTCCATGGTATTTTGATCCATGGTATTGGTCCAAGGTATCTGGTCCGAGGTATTGACCCTAGGTATTTGGTCCAAGGTATTGGTCCTAAGTGGTTTTGGTCCATGGTATTGAGAAAGGCCTAAAACTATAAAAGGAGAAGAAGATCATTAGGCCAAGATGTGCAAGTATTGATTATCTGATGAAGTGTGAGATCTAGTATGCAGGTTATTGGCTTATGGTGTTGTGCTTGATCTGAACCAGGGATGAACCTTAGTGGTTGATGGAGGATAAGATCTAATGATGGATCGGGATCTTAAGGCTTGAAATGAATTATCTTTATATGGTTTGATCATGTTTATTCTAGATATATATATATTGATGCATGTGTTGTCTGGAATAGTTGCAAAATTATGAATTAATATTTGCAGATGTATACACTGGTTGGCTTTGAGAAAAGCAGGTATACATGCAGGTTCGACACATGGAAGTAGCGTATACCTTATAAAATATGTTTCAGTTGTTTCTGTTTTCTATTGTAGAGTTCTGGGTTTTGCTTTGGGTTCTGGTTACTATATTCTGGTGATATCATTTTGAATGATCAGATTGATGGGTTATCAAAGTAATTGATTGATTCGGTTGTAGTTGGCTCAGAAAGTGATTGGTTGATGCAGATGTATTTGATGTTATGATGTTGTTGATGGATCCAATCTGAAAAATTATGAAATGTGGTCCTTGGAGAAAGAAAGAAGGTTGTAGCCTTCTGTAGGTCGCAGCCTACATACTATTAAATATATCGACTAGTACAAGAGTTAGGGAGAGAAGGTTGTAACCTTTTGCAGGTAGAAGCCTGCATACTAGTATAAGTTTGCACCAGTACAAAATTGTAAACAGATTTTCTTATTATTAAAAGAAGATAGAGACAACAGCAACAAGTTGTTTTCACCCACATTGGGTTTCCACCTTAATCTTGGTGTTCATTTGTGTTGCTTATGTTTGATGCTTTATTCTACTTTTACTGCACTTTCTAATAAATCTCTGATATACTGGTTAAAGTTCAATGCATGATAAATTGGGTAAATCAAAATTTCTCTGCATATACGTTGGTTTCCTTAAGTACAGTCTCGTATACACACTAGTTCACTTAGCTGAAGTAGCATATACAAATATGTTTGGAAAATTAAATTATTGATCTGATAATACTGATTCACCCCCCCTCTCAGTATTATTTCCATCAGTGTGTCCCCTTGGCTACTATGTTTGGTGATATGTGGACCTAGCCATGGTAGCAAACTAACTAATTCTCAACAATAGTCTTCTAAATTGTTCGCACCTTGCCTTGCTATCCTTGGTCTGTTGATGAGAAATGCTTGCTTGATCTTATTTTCTAGCCTCTTGACCTCTGCGTCCATCAAAATGATTTTCTTCCTCAGTCGTACCTAGTCTTTTTCAAGTTTGTGAAGTCTAATGTTCCCTCGCCGAATGGCTTCCTGAAGCCTTATGTGTTCGACCTCACGTAACTGGGTGATTTCTTCGTCCTAGGCTGCACACACTGTCACTTCTGCGGGCGCTACTACATGTGGATTTCTTTTTGCATTCTCTTTAGAAATTACGGTCCTTACTCTATTCCACCCCTTGGAATAATTTGTGTGGTCAAGGTTTTGCACATGGTCCTATAGGCCCATCAAACTGTTAGTACGCGCAGGTCCCAATCAGTGCGTCTCGCCTGGTGAACCATATTCAGTACTTCGTACACCCTCTCGAATGCTTCTTCGTGGATAAATGGTAGTGTGCGTTGTCTTTCCTGCTGCTACGTTTTGTTCCTATTCTCTATTTTGGGAGTGGTGTGTGCTTGTGTGGGTTGTATAACATATGTCCATACCCATCGGGAAAGGTGGCCGCGCAAGTTGTTTTGCCCCTGGTGACTGGATCTCATTCTAAGCTGGGGTTTTCCAAAGCGTAGGTGACTGGAGGTGGTTGTTGGGTCAAAGAAGTTCGCCTCTCCTCATTTGAGATGGTGGTTCCGACTTTTGAGTAACCTCCCATGAAGATAAGCTTCCTCTCCCCTCATTTATGGAGGCTCCTCTTCTTATAAAAGCATCCTCCATGACTATGATTAGCTAGTCCTTAGTTAGCTAGTTCTTGGTTTGTTGGATTGATAGCTTACAGTTTGGATTGCTGATAGCCTAGCAATAGCTTATGAGGTATGAGAATAGCCTTTCATGCTATGGATTGATAGTGTGAAATGGTTTTATAAGAAGGAAGCCTTGTTGTGATTGTCTTAGTTTCATACTTGTGCTTTTAGGTGAGAGAGAGTCATCAGTCTTTTTGGGAGACCTTTGAGAGTGAATGCTTATGGAGACATACTAATCGGACCCTTCAAGGAAGCTTGTGACATCAAGGCATGGTTGTAAGCTTTACTGTTGTTTATATTAATACAATCAATAGTTATTTCCTATATCATGTGTGAAATGTATGTTGATAGCTTATGCTTCCTTGACTCTATAAGTAGATAGTTCGTTGTTGTGCTCTATTATGTGTTTTTTCATTTTCATATGTTGTCTGACGTGAATCATTCATTACGACGAAGAAAGAAATAGATGAAGCGACGTGATGAAGACTTCATCAAACACCAGTATAAGGTAGGCCTCTTTAATGATAACTATTTAAGGAATTAGCTATTGTCTTTGTCTTGCTGTGACTAGACCCACTCTAGGGCTAGAGGGGTTGTTTTTGTCCGCAGAGGGAACATACCTGCATCACAAGTTGGTGACTCCACTAGGGATCCTCTGTGTGTTGTCTCTTGATTTTGCTCTTGTTTTTTTCTATTGAATTACATAGTGTCTCTTTGTTTGGGACTGAACCATCAGTGATTTGGATCACTTGAGTAGATCTAATAGTCCACCTCACTATCTGAGTGATAAGCCTAGTGTCTTTCCACTATTTTGGCCTTGTTTTCCCTCTTCATTGAGATCGTCATTGTTTAATTCCTAACAGCTATGACGAATCGCTCATGTTCTCTTTACCCTCGCGGTACGTCGCGGTTATCTCATCATACAGCTGATTCCTGAAATCGGATCATCGCTGAGAATAGGTATACCCTTGTGACAACATCGCTCAGTTGCCCGTGTTGTGCTTGCGATGATTAGCGATCGTCTCATGTTGTCAGTGTTGTGTCTGCGAAGATTCCTATAGGGTTAAATTTTACAGCCTTTCCTCCTGAATAGACTAGTTGTAGCTTGTCCTTTGCTGTTTTTTTCACCTTGTTAATCTTTTTTTTTATTCTGTTTGCTGAGGCATGTCCTTCTTGGTTCGATTTGTATGAAATTTAGCTCCTTGGACTGTGTGACCTAGGTCTTTAGTGTTCCTTCAAGAATTCACTGGTTTTGGGTTGCTTGTCCTTTTCATGTTTCTGAGCTACATCCACAATAGTCTTGTTGACTTGTTTGAAGTTGTTCTCTTGCTACTTGCCCGTCTTCCTGGTTGATCCGTAGTGATTGGTCATCGAACTAGCTTGTTATGTTGATTTGATTTCCATTCACTATTGAAGCATAGATTACATTTTCCTTTTGATCAGTTAGGTTACGCATTAGCTTGTTTGTTATTTATTCCAAAAAGAAAAAACATTGCACTCATATAGTATACGAAAATGAAAGCATGTTTGCATTAGTAGATTCTTTATGATTAGGAATTGAAAAGCGAAATTCAAATCTTTCATTTTTCGTCATAGTAGTTGCGAGATAAGCAGAAATCGATGCATTGTGTTTCCTATTGATTGGATTACTTGCTTGCACTGTTGTTCTTTCATTTGCTTGTTATTGTCTTCGTTCACTTGGAAATGAACTCCTTACCCTCATTTAGGTAGTCGTTCATCAAAAGGAATGGTTTTTTTCTCATCTAGTTGCATTCTAGGAGTGCTAAAGATACATTTGATAAGGCCTTGAAATCGAGACTTAATTCAAGATTCATTGTTAAAATCTATTGAATGAACTTAAAAATGCATTGGAACCTAATGCTCACATATCTAGAGGTCTAGGCTAGAGACGTGTTCTAGCATTGTTAAACCTAGTTCATATTGTTCTCACTAAGGTTGGGTGACTCCTCCTTTTGTGATGTAATAGATTCTAGTACGGATTTGTGCTCCTCATACTGTCGCGTATATATTGGGAGACCCCACTAGGTTATCATCCTATTATCCATAGGAAGCCAAGTCTACCGCCTTACGAGTCATAACACACCAAACACAACATTTGGGAAGATTGGAGTGCTGTATGGAAAGTCCTTGGTCATTTCTCTTTCATTTTATTACCAAGATGTATATGCAATTTTACGATTTCTTTGGTAATCCTATTTCCTAGAATTCTAGAGCAGTCACTTTCGTTCCTTTTTTACTCTTTAAAAGTAAAAGGATCATCTAAAAACTAGTCCTTTCAGGCTCATTAAACTTCAAAGGCGACTAGAGTCATCTTTAGCCTCTTTTCTAGACTCTTTAAACATGAAAAGGCAATGTTTCATTCCGACGTCATAAAATTTATTTGTCATGATAACATTTTACCTATTAATCTTGGCCACATTGTGATCACATCTTGACAGATTTTTTGCAACCTTATTGATTATATATTTTCTCCTAGACCTTTTTTGTTGGACCATCCTGGTGGACTCACTAACTCCATCATCCCTGCCAAGTGATGGAGAACCCCTTTCTCTTGTCTCTTCCGAGGTATCGAATGTTGGTGGTACCCTTCCTATTGTTCCAAGTGTTCAACCTCTTGACTCTCGAGCTCTGGGAGAGGAGCCTTTTGATATCAATTGGAATCCTCTCTGGGAGTATTTAGATGAGGACCTCCCGTCTACTCCTCCTAGTGTTTCGATTGCAATTTCTTCTTTCAACATGGATGAGATGAGTCCCATTAGCAGCAAAGAGAACCTTGCGCCAAGCGGAGAACTTCCTTTCCCCCCGGAGGGTTTCCATTTTCACACTACTCTTAGCATTTCATTACCATTGTGCTATCCTTCCTTAGATGACATCATTGGTTCCACATCTCTAAATCGGAGCTCTGTGTGATCTCGTAGTGCAACCCCGACTTCAGGGCCTTTCATGGCTTTGACTTCCACACCTTATACTCAGGGCACATTAGTCACGTCTATTCCATCAATGCCCACTGTTTGTGTGGCCTCTACAACTTCTTCCATTAGTGCAGTTACTGCATCCTCAGTGGTTACTACTATTACCGAGCCCTCTTTTGAACCTTCTAATGGTGGTCCTTCATCCTTCGTGTCTGGAGTCATTCACCCTATGGGTAATATACAACTTTCTTCCAGTTCCATTCTGGCAAGATGGTCATATGAGTAATACATGTTTGCTCTTCAAAACCTGAATCATAACCTTTTGGGATCCCAACTGCCTTCCTATCTGCATAACCCATTGCACTATTATGTTCCTTGAGGGGCTCATATTTATCACACTGGGTCCCTCCCTCCAGAGTCCACGGTTGAAATTTCCGTTCCGCTATCGGTTTCTTGAAATCACACCATTTATCATGGCCCGCGAGGCCAACCTTTATAAGGGCAACCTTCAGGCCGACAAGGACAACCCTTTCAGGGACAACCTTTGGCCTCCATAGGTGCCTCTTTTGTTTATTTAGGGCAACCTTCTAGTCAACCAGGTCAGCCTCAATTCCAGCCAGGCCAACCTATTACCCAGCAAGGTCAGCCTTCTGGGCATCTAGGTTATCATTTGTTTCAACCAAGCCAACCCATTGCCCAACAAGGTCAACCCTCTAGTCAAGTAGGATAGCCTCAATTCAAGCAAGGCCAACCTGCTATCCAGCCAGGTCAACCCTCTGGTCAAATGGGCCAGCCTTAGTTTCAGCAAGGTCAACCTATCACCCAGCAAGGTCAACCTTCTAGGCAGGTAGGTTAACCTAAATTCCAGCAAGACCAACCTTCTGGTCAGTTGGGTCAACCCCAGTATCAACAAGGACATTAGTTCAGTCAAGTCAATCCCACTCTTAATCAAGCTAGTTACCAAATTCAACCCAATATCCAGACTCAAGTTGGATTTCAAGCCCAACCTATCTATCAAATGTGACCTGGGCCCCAAGCACAGTTTGGACCTCAGCCTCAATACGGTCTCCAAGTAACTCAACAACCCCAAGGGAAACCTCAGGGTGCTCCGTATCAAAATTATGAGAAACCACAAGTCAATCCTTATCAAAAATATCAATAGCCATATGCTGCTCCTGTTGGTCAAGCTAGTAACCAATGGTTTTCTGGTGGTCAAAATCTAGGACAACAACCAGGTTATGGCATTAACCCACCCAACTATAACTCTTATGGAAAAAACCCTTATGGGAAAAACCATTATGGACAAAATCTATGGGGGCAACAAGGCTCTGGTTGGAACGCTAATGCTAGCCCTTATCAGAGGCCTATGATGTCCTTTAAAACTCATTTACCTTTCCTTGCAACTTTGGAACTGCTTGATGTGTCCAAGCTGACAAACGAACCTATCATTCATAATCTGTATTAGCCACCAGCTCTGACCAAAATTCCCAGTGATTGCCCTGAATTCAACTGTAAATAAGGAGAGGATCCCCAAGTGCATGTTATGACTTATCACCTCTAGTGCTCATCTAACTCATGGCTTGATGATTCTATCTGCCTCCATCTTTTTCAAAGGACTCTTACTGGTTCCACTACGAAATGGTATATTAAGCTTACCCATGGAACTTTCCAAGACTTCAATTCACTTGTGATGGCATTTCTTACCCATTTTCAATTATCGATTCATTATGAAATGGGAACACATATCCTTACTTCTCTAAAACAGGACATGACTACTCACATCTCTGATCCTATTCATGAATGGAGAAGGTGACGCCATTTGATTAAGTTCTATATTTGTGATCAGCTTCTAACTGATTGGTTTACTACCTCTTTTTTCAGTCCGATAACCCGAGATATTGCTATGGGGGCATGTGTTACTGAAGAGCAAGCTATCGTGCATGATCAGTATCTCGATTTGGTTTATTCCCAATCTGGAACGCTTTATGATCTCTTGCTTGATGCTTCGTGACCTGGAAATTCTAAATCCCAGTCGACGCCTTCTATCGATGGTGTTATTGGTTTCATTGCTTCATCTTCCCGAAAGTCTTCCACGACTCTTGTGAAGCAAAAACCTATCGCCCCTAGTGAAAATGCTTCTTAGTCCACATCTAGTACTAGAAAAACCTCAAAAGTCAATGTCGTTCAGTCCACTGCGGTAGATAAAACTTCGAAAGGTAAGAAGAAGGGAAAGGTAAAGATAAAGCTGATCCACCAAAGCAAGATCCTCCTAAGCCTCCGGTTGAGGATGGTTCTAAACGCAAACCTAAGTATCCTTGTCTTATCTATGACAAGGATAACTACACTATAGACTGTCCTAGACGGTCTGAAGTTAGTCATTTTCTTAAGGGGACTCCAGGAACTCCTGCTATACTTAAAGAGCCTTTTCCCTCCCAGCAAACTCAAATGGTGGTCGATCAACCTCAATACTCTTCCACTTTTGGCTCCCAAGTTTTTATGGCTGGGACTATCCTTATTCATGTGAATACTCGAGTGAAAGAGTATCCTCCATCTGTTGGCAAGGAACCTGAAGTCCCTTCAAACATTCCTTCATCTAGTTCTGGCCCTCTTCATATCAAATGGCCTAGAACCAAGTCTGTCATCAGGCTTCTTACTAAGGGATTTCTTCGGAAATATTCTTATAACCCCAATGCTCATGCCACACAACACTATAGTATTGTTTAAGACTTAGCCCAAGCTCCTTCAGCTATGTCTGCCTTGGAAGTTCTCCAGATTTGTCCCCCCCAACGAAAGTTTATGCTATTAGCCATTGGTGGCATTGACCCAACCGATTCAGAATTAATTACATTCAATCTTGAGAACCATGTGCCGCGATTTCCTCATCAAATCTCTTTTCTCATTCAAGTCATAATTAACTCGAAGAATATTCATCGTACTATTTTTGATGAGGGCACCTCCACTTGCATCATGTTTGTTGCTTGTTGGAAGGCTATCGACTCTCGTCTTTGAGTCAATCTCCTAATAGTTTGGAAACCTTTGATGGAAGAGATTATCATCCATCTGGTATTCTCCCATGCTTTCCTATCACCCTGGAAGGGAAGACAGTTGATGTTGAAGTTGAAGTTGTTGACGTTAATTTGACTTACAACCTTTTGTTGGGGTGAAGTTGGAGGTATACTATGCGTTTCATGGCTTCGTCGCTATTTCGTGTACTTCGTTTTCCTCATCTGGGGAAAATCGTCATGGTCGATCAGTTGTCTTTCTTCGCTTCCTCTTCCTCGGATGGCAATGTTCCATTTATGGAGCATACCGGTATTCCATATGAGAGTGTGGGTACTGGAATTTTTAAAGATCCTACCCTTATTGGTGTTTTTTCACTCCCACCTACCAATGTCACCTCTGTTAATATGATTTATATCAATCCTGATCCTTGGGTGATTCCCCCATCGATCAGGTAGATTCATGGGGTGAAGTTATGCCGTTGAGCCCCACTAAGCTCAACTACGTTGAAATCGTTTCAGCTTCAGTTTCATCTTTTGACTCTGCTCCTTTGAGCAGATCTCTCAACACGTATGTGCAATCCCCTTGGCTTGGAGACACTATTTCTCCGAATCTGTTACAAGAGACATTTCCTTCTGATGAAGCAATTATTGAGACTATGTCTTTTGAGGATCCTCCTTGGTTTGATCATCACCATTGTTCCTCGTTTCTCCCAAGCCATGGGGCCATGACTGCCTGTCTAGGTAATTTTGCTTCCTGTATTCCTTCTTAGCCACTTCAGATGCATATCATGATTCATGAGGTTTTTTATGAGGGAAATATGTAGAATATTACGCAAACCATGCCCATCAACATCTTTGTTAAACCAGGGATTGTTGAAAATATTCACATTGGAGTTACTTGTTCTCTAGAGGAGATTCAACTTTACATCAACCTTTTCCGTGAGTTCCGTGACATGTTCACATGTTCATATGAAGAAATGCCCACTATTGATCCAAGTATTGTAGTACATGAGATACCTGCATACCCTAGTGCAAAGCTAGTTCGACAACGTTTACACCCCGTGCACCCGAGAAAAGCCATGGCCATCAAAGGAGAAGTTGAAAAACTTCTCAAGGTAGGGTTTATTTATCCTATCCCATCGACAGACTGGGTATCTAACATTGTCCCTGTGACCAAAAAGCAGGGCACTATTAGGGTTTTTGTTGATTATCATGACATCAATCACGCATGTCCAAAATATAACTATCCTACTCCCTTCATTGACCAGCTTATCGACAATTATGCTGGGAGTGAGATATTGTCTTTTATGGATGGCTTTTCCAGTTACAACCAGATCAATATTTCGCCTGCCGATCAACACAAAACTGCCTTCATTTTCCCATGGGGTACTTTTACTTACAAAATGCTCCCTTTCAGCCTGAAAAATGTCGGTGCCACTTTCGAGCGAGCAATGTCCTATGCTTTTCATGACATCTGTCACATTGTTCAATTGTATCTGGATGATCTTTTGGCTCATTCAGCTAAACGCTCTGACCATCTGAACCACCTCGGCCAGATTTTTCTTCAATGTAGACATTACCATATTCGTCTCAATTCACATAAGTGTGTCTTCTGCGTCAAATCCGGCAGACTCCTTGGGTTTGTCATTTCTAAAGAGGGTCCTCATCTCGATCCCCTCAAGGTCGAAGCTATACTGAATCTCCCACCTCCTGCTTCTTTACATCAGTTGTAGAGTTTGCAGGGAAAGGCCAATTTCCTACGTCGTTTTATCCCTAACTACGCCGAGATTGCTAAAGGTTACACACATCTCCTTAAGTGTGATACTCCATTTATTTGGGATGACATCACCAAAAGGTCATTCAAGCAACTCAAGACACTTCTTGTTTTTGCTCCTTTGTTGCGTCCACTCGACTATCATCATGACTATTTGCTTTATCTAGCTGTTGCTGATAGTACAATTGGTATGGTTTTGGTTCAAGATGACGACGATGGTTCCGAGCATTTATCTATTATCTTAGCCACAACCTTCTCAACACTGAGAATCGTTATGCTTATGTCGAGAAGCTCGCCTTAGCAGCTGTCCAAGATGTCCAATGCTTTCGTCATTATATTTTATTGCATACGACGACTGTGATTTTAGATTGCAACCCGATGACATACATTTTTTCACGTCAATTACTGGGGGCTAAGTACTCGAAATGGATTGTTATCCTTCAAGAGTTCGATTTGGAGTTTACTACTGCCAAATCTAAAAAGTCACTGGTCTTCGCTAAGTTGATTTGCTCGTTACCATCTACTTCTGCTCCCTCTCGAATAGAGGACCGCATTCTGGATGACACACTTTTCTTGATCAGTACCCTTGATCCCTGGTACGGTGACATTATTGTCTACCTCCAAATGTCTTCTTTTCATCCTAATTTGTCTAAGGATGCTCGATGACACATTCGTCACCATTCTCAGCCGTATCGTATTGTTGGAGACACTTTATATCGTCTCGGTATTGATTCAGTCCTCTGTCGTTGTCTAAATTTCAAGGAAGCTGAAAGAGTCTTGAATGATTGCCACTTTGGTGCATGTGGCGGTCATATGTCTGGTTATGCTACTGCCCAAAAAGTCCTTCCGGCTGGTTACTTTTGGCCCTCCATTTTTAAGGATTGCATTCTCATGTTCCGTTCCTGCCACGTGTGTCAAATTTACCAGTGGAAGATGTGTTCGCCACCTTCCCTTTTGCATCCTGGCATTACTGTAGGCCCTTCTGCTAAATGGGGCATTGATTTTATGACCTGTAACGCTCACTCGGCCGGGAGGCATGGGTATATCATTGTTGTCATTGATTATTTTATGAAATGGGCTGAAGCGATGCCTACATTGTCTAACGACGGTAAGACAGCTGTGCAATTCCTATTTAATCATGTGATTACCCGGTTTGGAGTCCCTTAGGCTATAGTCACTGATCATGGTTCCCATTTCCGTGGTTATATGACGACTAAGTTGGAAACTCGATTAGGCTTGCGTCACGATAATTCGATGTCTTATTACCCTCAAGCCAATGGCCAAGTCAAAGTCGTCAACAAGGTGTTGGTTACTATGCTTCAGCGTACCATTGGAATTCACAAGTCCAACTAGCATTTAATGTTGTTTTCCGCCCTATGTGACTACCATACCTTGGTTAAATATGTGACCGGATTCACACCATTTCAACTTGTTTATGGTTTGGAAGCTACCCTCCCAATTGAATGTGAAATCCCTTCTCTCAAATTAGCTATCGAATTTCTCCCAAATGCTACTCCAGTGGAAGAACGCCTTCTTTATCTAGAATGGCTTGATGAGACTCGTCGACTTGCTTCTTTAGTTATTGAAGCACAAAAGAAGAAAGTCAAAATTCACTTTGATCAGATAGTCAACCCACGTTCCTTCATGGAGGGAGATTTAGTCCTGTTGTATGATCAAGCTAATGACAAGCTGGGGGAAGGCAAATTCGAACTCATGTGGGATGGGCCCTATATCGTCAAACAAGTGTTATAAAAAGGGGCTTATGAGCTAATTGATTACAAAGGTAACCCTCTAGATAAACCTCGGAATGGGCTTTATCTTAAGAAATACTATGCATGAGTCTTTCATGCATTGTTGTGTACATAAGTGTGTTTTTCATTTTGTACATGTTTAGCTTGGTGTGTAAGCGTTTGCCACTTATTGTGTCCTTTTTACTTCTTATGCAGATGTCTGTCACACCTTATATCGGTTTTGCTGATGGTGCTTGTTGCAGTACCCAGAATCTTTCCTTCGTGGCATGGGTTATCTACGACCCTCATGGTGAGTTAGTGGATCTTCAAGGTGTTTGTCTAGGTTGTACCACAAACAATGTCACTGAATACAACGCCATCATTGAATTACTGGCTGAGGCTGTTGTCCTCAATATTCGCGCATTGTTTGTGAATCTAGACTCCCAACTTGTTGTTCTTCAACTTAACGGGCATTATTATGTTATAAATCCTCAAGTTTTAAGGTTGTATTTACGGGTGGGCTTACTGGAAATGAATTTTGATTATATCACATATCAACACATTCCTAGAAGACTAAATACATTAACTGATGCATTAGCAAACCAAGTATTGGATAGACATTTGCGTAATTTATAAAAATCATAACCAAGCATTCAAATACAATAAGTAGAGACAGTAAAGCATAGATAGGTATATATCATGTGTTGTGCACCACAGTACCCAAAATATATATATATATATACATATATATATATATATATATATATATATATATATATATATATATATATATATATATATATATATATATATATATATATATATATATATATATATCTATATATATATATATATATATATCTGTGTGTGTGTGTCTGTGTGTCTCGCAATGTAACTAAACACACATATATTTTTTGGACATATATATATATATGTCCAAAAAATATGTGTGTTTAGTTACATTGCGAGACACATGTCTCTAAAAATCTTTGGAAAAAGAAACCTAGAAGTCTACTTTGCATTATGCTCTCTGTAGCAGACTACTGCCCGGACCATGCATCTAAGCAGCTAGTGCATCCTGTTCGAAACCCCCATGGTATGTCGCTGGCACTGCCTGGGAATCTCCTTGAGTCCTGCATAGTCCAAGATTCCCTCAGTTAAGCCCTCTAGGTTATGGGCTATCTCGTCCTCGGCCTCTCCACCCAGGGGTGGTAAGTCAGTCTCCTTGTCAACCCTCCAAGCAATAGGAGATAGACCTACGGGTCTCTCAGGTCCGACATCTGCAAAGATTGAACATAATAATTAGGACATATATATTTAAAAACCTTAAAATTACAAAAGCTTTTTCGGTCAAACTGAGTATTTTACCTCTCTCGTCCCACTATTCACCAGGAGGAAGCAACATGTCCAGATCGTCCCTGAATTCCATCCCAGCATACAGCCAATCCTCAACTATAACTTGTTGACGGTTCATCCACTCAACAAATTCTGGACCATATGATATAGGCTAGCCACCGACCCCTCGCGACATCATGAGAGCCCAACGAGTAATCTATGTCTGTCGTGGTCCTGGCCATCCCATCATTACGTCCTATCTTTGGAGGATTGGTACTCGTTCTAGCATGAGCGGTACTAAGATTGACCTGTAGCTGAACTGTTTTGTTTCACCCCGATGGCACTTGGTCAGTTATCTCTTCATATTGATAAACACGGCCTCTGCCCAGTTAAACATGGTAGGATTCAAACAGTCTTGGGTTAACCGTAATTGAGTCTTGGTCACCTCATGTTGGGCTTGGGATCTAGCTACTCTAGTAATATTGAATAGCAATACCTGTAGTGACAAATCACTAATAGTGGCAATATGTAACTTTCCACTTGTTGATGATTTCCGTTCTCCTGGGGGGCATACTCTTGCAATAAGTGTGTCCATAGAGTCTCCAGTAACTCGAGTTCCCACCATGCGAGGCATCTCCCCTCTCCATGATAATCCAGTCAAAAAGTAGATATCCGTCGCATTGAACTCAATTTCTTGCCCACGGATTATGAATTTTCCTTCTATCAGATTCCATGCTCGGATCAAGTACTCTCAGAGATCCAATTGTTCTCTCAAAAGTGGTGTCAGGAAGAATTTCAAATACCCATAGTTTTGCAAGATGTTCAAACAATGAGGATCTGCCACTACCATCACATCATCATTGTCATGAGTACGTTCTTGCCATGGGAAAGCCATTTCTTGTCCCTGCATGCACAAACATACCTTTGTCAAATGCCACCCATCCATTTTCATCCTTTGAAACTGCTTATAAATGAAGATTTTTTCGTTTTGGCACTAAACAGTTGTGACAAGCTGATTTTCACAGTGTAAAAACTCTCGAGTCATCATAGGTGTACATCAATCTTTTGCGACAATCTCGTTTTTTCACAGTGTCAATTTCTTTGTCGTTGCAATCCCGAGAGGGAAACTTGTGATGACCGAGGCGGATTTTTAATCCAAAAAATCGCTCTAAACCATGGTTCAAAACATGAAATTGAATCCTATTTTGGCATAAAAACATAGGTAAGGCTATGGCATTTACCTGGAAGTAGCATCAGGAGCAATGGATCCTTGAGCCTCCTGGAATTGGTCGCCAAATTTCACAAGGTATGTAATGGTAGAAGTTTTTTTACCATAGTAAAAACACAAGTAAATATATTTTTTACCAAAGTGTTCCTTTTATAACCTTTTTTTTTAACTTAGGGTTTTGATCTATATTTTCATATTTTTGTGAGACAGATCTTATGCTTGAGTTTTCTTGTGTAGCGACAAGTGTTTCGAACACTAGCGATGATCAATCCATGAATTATATACTCATTAAATACTGAAAAGTCCTTTCTAAGTCAACTTTAAGCTCTTTTCTGACTCTTGAAACGTGGAAAGATTGTTGAGCACTTGTCATTTCGAGCTCGTTAATGGTTGTGAAACAACGTGTATCCTGTAAGTTTTTTACTTTTTCAGACTGGAGGCACTATTTACGAAAAGTACTCCTTGACTAAAATGGTCAAGCAGTTGTCTCAAGTATCGTTTTCTACCTTTTCGGGCTCGAGAGACACCAACATACGAAAAGGGCCCATCTGGAGTTTTCTTTTTCGTGTTTTTTTCAAACTCTCTAAATATGAAAAGGACTTTGTTTTTTACCTATGTTCGACTTGTTAAACCCTGACGACATTAGACTTGTCGCTATGATGAGACCCGAGCTTATCCTCCCTAGGGCTCGTTAAAATTTCACTGGGCTAGATTTGTTCGAAGGACAAACTTATATTGCAAGCATATGCTATCCCCTTCAAGCTTATGTTTCAAAAATAATTGGGGTACTCGCTAGCAATGGTGGGGGAAATTTTGGAAATATTTTGTTGATTACCTACAACAGCTTGTCGCTCTTGAACGTTGATACTTTGTTGCTTCTCGCCGAGTTTGGGGTATCCTCACTTCATCGTTGGCCTTTTGGGATTTGGGTTCTTAATTTGACCTCATTCCATTCGATCCCTGTTGTCTCCGCATGACCTTCGATCCCTTGGTACCAAAATGTTGCGCATTCTAGAGTCGAGTCACCGATATGTTCAAGAGCTTAATCCTTATGCAGTTTGCACCCTTACATCCTCCTCTGATTCTCTCTTTCAGCCATCTTCATATTGCTCCTTTGTCTTGTGTCATTGATGTGGGAAACATTATGGCCCTCCTGTGATGGATCGATTCCTGTCGAAATCAACTCATTATCCAGGAAGTTGATCTAGAGACTCCTTTCGGGTACCTTGGAGCTTGCATGCCTCAATGGCAATTTTTTCTGACGACAAGCTTGCATCATTGGTCTTCGTTCAGGTGATTTCACAAGTGTTTGACTCCAGATCATTATTCACACTTTGTGGATTGTACTAGCAGTACCTTGAGAACCATTGACATTACTGGTGGTCTCTCTCGCGCTTGTTAACGATTCACATCATTAGCTAGTAATCAAGCGATTTTCTAGTATGCTTGACTTCAACACATTCATTTGTTGGCATTATGATGCATATGTTGTACTTGATGGCAACACTCTCATAGAAGATCATCTCACTTATATACATTCAGATGAATCTACAGAAGAGATATCAGATGCGACATATTACAGGATAGCTCAAAGGAATCAAATGGCAAGCTCTTTGTAAGCAGAGGTTCAAATATTGTTGAAATTATGAAGGACGCAGGTACACCTTACAGAAAGTGCGTCCCCGCAGGTAATCCATGCAGAACCCGCGTCCAGAGACGCAGGCCAGCCGTTTAGGGGGTGCGTCCACCCAGTGCACACATATCAAGGCAGAGGAAAGCACGTGGGGGTTTCTTGTGTGGTATCTAGCCGACGGTTTTGCGTTTCTATGGTGTCGGCTCGTGGTATTGTTCCATGTTTTGGGGAGAAGCTTGCCTATATAAAGCAAAGGAGTTCATTTGGATTATGTACCATCTTTGTTGAATATCTTTTGGTGAGATCTAGTCCAGATCTATGAAGGCGAATCTTCTAATGGACTATGATCGCTATGGCGCACGATCAGATCTGTAGATCTGACTGTTTGGGTTAGTCTTGAAGTCTTTATATATTTCATATCTAAAGAGACACAGGTGCAGTAAGGGTTCAGGTGCGTCCGGGACACAGGAGCGAACCGGTTCAGGTGCGCCGGACGCAGGCGCAGAAGGGTTCAGGTGCGCCGAGACGCAGGCAGTTCAAAAGACTCAGAGCGAGGGACGCAGGCTAGCAGTTGAGCAGAGTGCGTCCGGGACGCGGGCTAGCAGTTGAACAGGGTGCGTCCAGGGACTCAGGCCAGCAGTTGAGCAGGGTGAGTCCGGGACTCAGGCTAGCAGTTGAGCAGGGTGAGTCCGGACTCAGGCTAGCAGTTGAGCAGGGTGCTTCCTTCTCTTAAAATCTTTGTTTATCATTGTTGCATCCTGGGTTTGGTCCTATTATTGTTGATCTAGTTACTACAGTTGATTGGGTGTTTCAGAAGGTTGGTTGAGCTTCAATGTTGTTGTTGGGTCCAGTATGAAAATTGGATGAAATGTGGCCTTTCAAGATTATGAGTTGTGCCTCAATGTATCCAGTATGAAAATTGATGAAACGTGGTACTTAGAGGGAGAAGATTGTAGGCCTGCGCCTACGTACTAGTATCTAAGCTAGTACAAGAGCTAAAAGAAATCTTTGGAGCATTGTAGCAGGTAGTAGCCTGCGTACTAGTAAATGGATCGGCTAGTACAAGAGCAAAGGGGGTTGTAGCTCCCGTACTGGTATAAGGCTGCACCAGTACAAATATTGTAAAAGAATTTTCTTATTAAGAAGAAGATTGAGATGACTTGCAGCAGGTGGTTTTCTCCCGCATTGGGTTTCCACCTTATATCATTGTGTTCATATGTGTGCCTTATGTGTGATGATCTACTTTATGTTACTGCATCTGTTAACTGATAATATGGTTGATAATGTCCTAATGCACTCATTGAAGATCGATTAACTTAATCTTAAGAAGTTGTGGAAGTAGCATATATGAATCTGATTATGGAATTGAAAAAGTTTTATTAACGTGATAATACTGATTCACCCCCCCCTCCCAGTATTATTTCCAACAATTGGTATCAGAGCAGGTCCTTTGATAGAAGCTTGATCGCTTGAAGGAGATCCGTGGAACAATGGGAAAGAAGCTTAAGAAGAAAGCTAATAAGAAAAAGAAGTCATCTCAGAAGAACTATGATAGTGGAAGAATCGATTGGGGATTAGGCATAAGAAGCTCTTCAGATTCAGAATCAGATTCAGAATCAGTATCAGGTATGAATGTGTTATCCTCTGATGTTCCAGCTATATTTCCTTGTGAAAGAGATGAAAGTGATAGTGAAACTATTGAATTTGCTCTTATGGGTGAACAAGAAAGATATCAAATAGAGGCAGAATTTAAGAAGCTGACAGACAAAATTAGAGATCAACAAGATCTATTGAACAAAAGGGAATGTGATTTCAAAGAAGAAGCTACCAAACTAAGGGCCCAACTAGAAGAAGGAAACAAGGTAAGAAAGCTACTCAAGGACAAGGAAGACCAATGTCAAAAATTGCAGCATGAAGTGACATCATTAAGAAAAGAAGTCAACGAAAGAAGCACAACCATCAAGAAACTCAAAGATAGATCCAGCTACTATGAAAATCTTGAAGCTACAATCCTCTCACTAAAAGGAGATCTTGAAGAATCAAAGAAGCAGAATACAGATCTACTCCAAGCTATTGCAAAACAAGAAAACGAAGTCACCAGCTTAAAATCTCAACTGGAATGTGCCTTCCGAGTTCGTCAAATGCAGCAGGATCTGTATGAAGAACAAGAAAAAGAAATTCTCAAACTAAGGGAACAAATGGAAGAAGGAAGGAAAGCTGAAGAAGTTTTGAAAAAGAAATCTCTTGAAAAGGAAGAACAGCTTCAGGTTGAGGTAAATATCTTGAAAGGTAAACTAGAAGAAAAGGATAAGCTTTTACGATTTCAAGATAGCTCTAAAGTATTGGATGATATTCTTAGTAGTCAAAGGTCCCCTGCTATAAAGACTGGTCTTGGTTTCCATGAATCTGTTGAAGGTGAATCTAGTTCACAAGGTGAGGCAAGAAATTCTAAAGAGAAATCTAAAGTGATCAATGAAGGAATGAAAGATCAATCTCATCATCAACCAAGGAAAGAGATTCCTCAAAGAAAATTCTTTACCTCTTCTATGAATAATGTTGAATGTTATGTATGTCATAACCTTGGACATGTTGCAGCTAGATGTAGAAGAAGAAGGGCTCAAGATCATTATGCAGAAAGATCATCACATTCAAGGTATTTTTATGGATATTGCTTTGCTTGCAATACGTTTGGTCACAAAGCTGCTGATTGTTACAGGAGGAATATGAAACATGTGAGATGTTATGCATGTAACAAGCCTGGACATATAGCTAAGGAATGTAGGAACAAAGTGTGGGCACAATATCAAAAGGAGAAAATGTCATCATCACGCTTGAAGATATGGAGGAAAAAGGAAGTACATTCAGAAAAGGAGGGCACAGCACAAGTTACAGACATACCAGAATCAGAGGGAGCTGAAAGTACAAGACGCAGTGTAGTAACAGGAGACCTGCGTGGGGACGCAGGGCAGATTAAGCTCAAGTGCGTCCAGGACGCAGTTCAGTAACTGAAGATCTGCGTGGGGACGCAGAGCGACTGAGGATCAGGTGCGTCCCTGAAGCAAAAGGACGCGGCGCGATAGTGTTTTTGGGTGCGTCCTTGCAGCAACAGGACGCAGCGCAGCAGAAGATGAAGTGCGTACCTGTATCAAAGCATTTATTGGCTGATTCTTCTTGATATGCATGATCAAATTTAACAGATGGCACTGGTTCAGGGGGAGCATATGTCCTAAATTCATTGTTGGCATTATGGTCCTTGATGACAATGCTTATGATTCATCTTACTATTATGAGTTGGTCACATGATCAGATGTATGGTTGATTCTCTAATGATGCTTGCATGAAGTCTTTATTATCCTTGGCACATATATGGATGAGGTTGGCTGATTTCGTGGATGATTATTCAAAGTCGCATTGTTGGAGACATGATGATGATGAGTTACTCATATGCATTTCATGATGATGTTGACATTGAGCATGATGCATAAATTCTTTCTTGGCACAAATAGATGAGGATTGTTGGCTGGATACAGGGATGATTATTCATACATATGTTGATTGATGATGATGCTTTCATTTGATGGCTCTTGATTCATGTAGATCTGGATGGTTATGAGTTGATGATACTATGGAGCAAATTATACAGTGCTGTTGTTTGTCATGATCTTTAGATGTTTGGAAGGTCGTAGCAAGACTCATGTTGTAATGGTCTATCTATTATAGTCATCTCTTCAGGTCATGTAACGGCCTATGTCTCCCCGCTATGCATGGGATGAAGATGTAATATATTTGGTTCTCATATTTCTGATGTATTCCCACTTGGTTGGATGGATGATCCTTATTATGATGGGTGATGGATGTATGTATTGAGTCTTTTGGTGATAGGAAGGTCATTTATGATATATATAGAGTCATGTTCTTCTTGTAGAACATCCTTTTGCAGACTTTGCTTACAGTCAGGGGGAGTTTGAGCATGAACAAGCACTATACAGCAGAGCAGACATCTCAGCTTGTTCTCAGAAAGACCATTATCAGATTGGAGCACCATGACATATACAAAGGGGGAGCTCATTCAGAGACTTCAGCAGATCTGGCTCATAGTCAAAGGGAGCATGTTCTTAGGGGGAGCATACCCCTTTGCCCTTGATGTCAAAGGGGGAGAGTGATTCGGTGTTGTTGCCATCAAGTCCAAAGGGGGAGATTGTTGGCATTATGATGCATATGTTGTACTTGATGGCAACACTCTCATAGAAGATCATCTCACTTATATACATTCAGATGAATCTACAGAAGAGATATCAGATGCGACATATTACAGGATAGCTCAAAGGAATCAAATGGCAAGCTCTTTGTAAGCAGAGGTTCAAATATTGTTGAAATTATGAAGGACACAGGTACACCTTACAGAAAGTGCGTCCCCGCAGGTAATCCATGCAGAACCCGTGTCCAGAGACGCAGGCCAGCCGTTTAGGGGGTGCGTCCACCCAGTGCACACATATCAAGGCAGAGGAAAGCACGTGGGGGTTTCTTGTGTGGTATCTAGCCAACGGTTTTGCGTTTCTATGGTGTCGGCTCGTGGTATTGTTCCATGTTTTGGGGAGAAGCTTGCCTATATAAAGCAAAGGAGTTCATTTGGATTATGTACCATCTTTGTTGAATATCTTTTGGTGAGATCTAGTCCAGATCTATGAAGGCGAATCTTCTAATGGACTATGATCGCTATGGCGCACGATCAGATCTGTAGATCTGACTGTTTGGGTTAGTCTTGAAGTCTTTATATATTTCATATCTAAAGAGACGCAGGTGCAGTAAGGGTTCAGGTGCGTCCGGGACGCAGGAGCGAACCGGTTCAGGTGCGCCGGACGCAGGCGCAGAAGGGTTCAGGTGCGCCGAGACGCAGGCAGTTCAAAAGACTCAGAGCGAGGGACGCAGGCTAGCAGTTGAGCAGAGTGCGTCCGGGACGCGGGCTAGCAGTTGAACAGGGTGCGTCCAGGGACTCAGGCCAGCAGTTGAGCAGGGTGAGTCCGGGACTCAGGCTAGCAGTTGAGCAGGGTGAGTCCGGACTCAGGCTAGCAGTTGAGCAGGGTGCTTCCTTCTCTTAAAATCTTTGTTTATCATTGTTGCATCCTGGGTTTGGTCCTATTATTGTTGATCTAGTTACTACAGTTGATTGGGTGTTTCAGAAGGTTGGTTGAGCTTCAATGTTGTTGTTGGGTCCAGTATGAAAATTGGATGAAATGTGGCCTTTCAAGATTATGAGTTGTGCCTCAATGTATCCAGTATGAAAATTGATGAAACGTGGTACTTAGAGGGAGAAGATTGTAGGCCTGCGCCTACGTACTAGTATCTAAGCTAGTACAAGAGCTAAAAGAAATCTTTGGAGCATTGTAGCAGGTAGTAGCCTGCGTACTAGTAAATGGATCGGCTAGTACAAGAGCAAAGGGGGTTGTAGCTCCCGTACTGGTATAAGGCTGCACCAGTACAAATATTGTAAAAGAATTTTCTTATTAAGAAGAAGATTGAGATGACTTGCAGCAGGTGGTTTTCTCCCGCATTGGGTTTCCACCTTATATCATTGTGTTCATATGTGTGCCTTATGTGTGATGATCTACTTTATGTTACTGCATCTGTTAACTGATAATATGGTTGATAATGTCCTAATGCACTCATTGAAGATCGATTAACTTAATCTTAAGAAGTTGTGGAAGTAGCATATATGAATCTGATTATGGAATTGAAAAAGTTTTATTAACGTGATAATACTGATTCACCCCCCCCTCCCAGTATTATTTCCAACATCATTCGCACATTAGAAATTGTACGATGGATAGGTTGGGATTCAAGACCCTGGGCTCAGATTACACAAGTCCAAGTTGCGTGGATTATTTATACATGACTCTTTTAATTGGATGGCTGCAACCATACCTGAGTCTTTCTGGATGACTGCGACCATACCTATGTTTTCATATGGTTGTTTCGACTGGATGGCTATGCCCATACCACATACTAGTTCTATTTGTCTTTTGGATGGTTGTGCCCATACTTCGACTACATGTACTTTTTCACTATCAGAGATATCAGTTGTACTTGCATCTGCAGGTTCTTTGTGATGGTGTTCTGGTTCAGTTATGGTTTCGTAAAGAATTTCACCCCTCCCACTCTCTCGGCCTTCATGCTTTAGGGGGCATCTGTTACACAGTATTTTTTCACTGACATCGCATCCCCTGATCCTGGATAGAGTCGGTCCCTGAATGACATTTGCTTTTTGTCATATACCAAAATATGTGTCCAAATCTTCCATATCACTCAAGAAGATTGCTTAAGTTCATTAATCCTGAAGTTGACCCCTTTTACCCATGTTTCAAAATCGTCACAGGTCATCAGTATCTTGCCTGCGATGATAGCTTAGAATGAACTAATGCCTCGCGATGTCATCTCTAAGTCTCAGTGTTTGACCTACAATGACCTAGATATGGTGAATTAGTTCAAAAAAAATACTTCTGGGTGGTTATGGAGCTGGTTGTTGGGTCAAAGAAGTTCACCTCTCCTCATTTGAGATGGTGGTTTCACCTTTTGAGTAACCTCCCATGAAGATAAGCTTCCTCTCCCCTCATTTATGGAGGCTCCTCCTCTTATAAAAGCATCCTCCATGACTATGATCAGCTAGTTTTTAGTTAGCTACTTCTTGGTTTTTTGGATTGATAGCTTATAGTTTGGATTACTGATAGCTTAGTAATAGCTTGTGAGGTATGAGAACGACCTTTAATGCTGTGGATTGACAATGTGAAATGGTTTAATTGCCTTAGTTCCATACTTGTGCTTTTGGGTGAGAGAGAGTCATTAGTCTTTCTGGGAGACCTTTGAGAGTGAATTCTTATGGAGACATACTGATCAGACCCTTCAAGGAAGCTTGTGATGTCAAGGCATGATTGTAAGCTTTACTGTTGTTTATATTAATACAGTCAATAGTTATTTCCTATATCATGTGTAAAATGTATGTTGATAGCTTATGGTTCCTTGACTCTATGAGTAGATAGTTCGTTGTTGTGCTCTATTATGTGTTTTGTTGTTATCATATGTTGTTTCAGGTGAATCATTCATTACGGAGAAGAAAGCGATAACTGAAGTGACGTGATGAAGCCTTCATCAAACACCGGTATAAGGTAGGCCTCTTCAACGATAACTATTTAAGGAATTATCTATTTTCTTTGTCTTGTTGTGACTAGACCCACTCTAGGGATAGAGGGGTTGTCTCTGTCTGTAGAGGGAACATACCTGCATCACAATCATCCTTCTACATCCATACCAGTCCTCAAAACTTCCTTGATGCATACCCCACCATCATGTAGACATTGCACGTAGTGCCCACTTCAGAGCATCGAATAGCTGTTGTTCTGGTACTGCGCTTTCAAATTTGTTCAGAAATTCATCCACCACAATCAACCCATCATATGTAGGCAAATCCCTTGCCTCTGTTGTCACACAGCACAATGATCTAACCATCATGTTGCAATTAAGCATATTTACTTCATGGAGCCAATTCTACCATTGCTTTATCTCTTCTTCTGAATCCGAAGTGTAGGAGCTTTTGCGCTCTCATGAAATCCTTCCATCTACAGTCAGATTCACCCAATACTCTTCTTGTGTAGTTATCTTGTAAATACAATTGAGATCGTCATCACTATCGTCGTTGCGCACTAGTTCACTGTATTGCACTCCTTCGGCTGGATCTAGCTGTACTACTACGTGTAGTGACTTTTTTTCAAAAATCATTTTACACTTCTTCAGATTTATGACTCTATTCATATCGGTGGCCTAGTCTATTCCTAGTAGCGCAGGATAGAGATTACTGTCATTGACAATCTCTATTACTTCAAAATCTGTCTATGCGCTCGCACCTTCAATATCTACTGTTACCCCTTGCAATCTTCCCATGGGCAAGATCTTCTGCTGGTTTTCCATTCGCAACTGAATAGGAGACCACTATAGCATGGGTCTGCCCATGCGTTCCATGTTTGTTTTGGTAGTACATTCATGTCTGATCCGAGATCTAGGATTACCTGATCCATTTCATATTTGCCAATTTGCGCAGTCAACCTCATTTCCCTTCCAGTGCACAATGCATGCTTTCCAAGTTTCCAGACCACGTGTGGTTCTCCTGACCCCGCGCACCTAGTGATAAGTTCCTGTATTCCTTTTACTACCTTTCTATCGTATCATTTTCTAGTTGATCCTTACTACCTGAAGTGGAGGCCTCCGTGAAGCTCTTCTTAGCTTCCATGAATGTCTCCTTTGGATGTTCTAAATCAAATTCAGGTTCCTTTGTAGGAGCCTTGTGAACCCATGCACTTTCTTTCGACTGCTTACAGTTATCATTGCCAGTGGTCATACTGCTTCTGAGAATCATATTTACATTCGGTTCTTCTTCGCGCAGCTCAGACCTTGGCATCTCCAAATTTTGAGTTGGAGGGGGCTGAAGTACCCCTTTTTCACGTAGTCTCGCTATCAATGTAGGGCAGTCTTCTACCTCATGATCAAATTGAGTATAGTACAAACATGATTTCCTTGTCGGGTTTGTACAATCACAAGCATAGTGCCCTGGCCCTCCGCAATTATAACAAATTAGCTATTTGCAACCCCTTCCTGGTCCCATTCCACCTCGACCTCGACCGCGCCCTTGAAACCTAGCGCACACCATTCCTGTATTTGGGTAAAGAGCTCACATTTCGGTCTGTACCCTATAGGCAGGAGTCTGATCCATCATTATTTCATAGCTTCTGTAGGTGCATTCATCATGGCCTACCAACCTGTAGAAATTACAAAACAATTGTTGGGACATCTACGTATACTTCTGCAATAGATGGTAATTACCCGTAGTGTGTTTTCCTCCTATCTGACAGATTGCACACCATAATGCAGGCATAACGCTTGGTATTGCCTGTGCCTCAGGTCTTAATGGCATCGGCCCTCCTCTTGCCAAGTATTTTGTGAACACTGGACAATGGTCCTTGTCATTCCCCTAGCCTTTGCATTTTATGCACCATACCTCCTCGTGTGCCTTTGGCTGAGGTGTCCTATTATGTTTGAAGCTATGCATCTCCAAACATATATTTGTAGTTGTGAATGGATTTGTTGTACTCCCAGACCAAGGTCTTGTATAGGGGTCTCATGCGATCTCATTGCCATCTCCAAAGCTTCGGCCTGGGTGGAAAGTTTTTACTGTGACATCATCATCCTTAAGTGTTGTGTTAGTGATGCAACAAACCATGCGTGGTGCTATTCATCTGTCAACGTCTTGTTGGCTTCATGAATCATACCCTTCAGTCTTTGGTTCAGATCCTAGGGGGTCTTGCCTGAGAGCATTGCGATCTCTTTAAACCTGATGATTGATTGTGTTTATGAATTTGGCCTGCTAAATTCCATGTTTAGCGCGGTTTGGATTTTTGTGATTCCTGCATTTGGATGGTCATTATAATGCTTGATGTACCATGTTAATGTGTGATCCTACAACACGCTCACCAACATAGCCTTCTTGATATTGTCATCCACAATGCCTTGTGCTTCCCATACCATTCTTACCACGAACCAGAATTGGTCCGGATCATTCCCTACTCCTCTAAATACTGGTAGTTTGATCACACTCACCATACTGAACTATGGTGGTGGTGGAGGTGGGGTGGTTGGAGATGGAGGTGAGGAGGGTGAGATGGGAGGTGGTAAGCGCGAAATTTGCTGCCTTATCAGACCGACCGTGATTCTTAGAGAAACTTTCATGAGCTCTTCCTTGCTTTCCCGTGAGGGGGAAATTAAGGGACTAGTTTCCAATTCTTCACTACTTCCACTTCTATACATCTTCCCACTTCACGGAGTCCCAAACATTAATTTATTTGCATAACCCACTTTTCACACAATACCATCTTAATCAAAGTGTTCAATGATTTGATATACTTACCTTGCAGCCCCTTGAGGAAACGTCGCTCTGCCTCACTGTAGGTAACGATCGTGTTGACCGCGAACTAAATGATAAATCATTCCATAATTTGGTCGAGCCATTGGTCCACAACTTGCGTGATCTTATCTTGACGCTTCTAGTTTGTGCATTAATTTTGGAGTCCACACAATTGGTTTATTGAGCCTACACCTTCCCTAACTATTTTCTAGCTTCGCGATCCACTCATACAGCTCATAAGGAAAGGATGCAAAGAAAATTTCGTGGATTTCCATATAGAAGTAGTGCTCCAACCACTGTTCCTCAGATACTCGAAAATTTCTATTTTCTTGCACTACAAACTCGTGAATCTTCTTGTCCAACCACCCTTCAATTTCTTTCTTTATTGGATTTCAGTGGCTTGACATCAGACATCTGTTGGGCATGGAATCCCCCCACTATAGGTTTTGGGGCTCAAAGCCCAAGTTTTGGTCAAAGGTTTTGTAAGACTCTGTGAATTGCGGGTGCGGAGCGCGAAGTAGAGGTTAAGTCATAGGGTTGTCCACCCTAAAGTAATGTAATGTAATGTAAATTCATGTCAGCCTACCCATGGTTCACAAACCATGGGATTGTATAAATAGAGTGAGGCTCTAAGTTGAAAAGGTAGGAGATGATAGAGTGAGTAGCGAAGGAATGTTTCGAGCTAAGAGTATGATTCTAAGTGTCTTGGGTCATAGTGGTAGGAATAGGCTTTGTAGCTGAGTGCATAGGGCAGTGTCGAGTCTTTAATCGGGATTGAAGATTATAAAGATAAGTTGATTCTTATTTCTATGTAGTTGTTGTACCTTCCCTTCTTTAAGTTTATATTGGTTTATTTATCACTTGCACTGATATAATTGATGAATATGTTGTAATAAACCTAAGTATTGCATGAACAAGTTATGTAATCAGATAAGCAGAGATTAAATAGCAAGGAACTTGGGTATTATATGGGTTGCGCCCCGAATAGGGCCATGCGGAAGCCGCACCGCAGGTTGTGAAGGGATCGCAAGTGCACGTAGTGGGTCAGACCACAGACCTCTAGAAGCCCATCAGACATCCCAAGGGTACGAAAACTTGGTTCTAGAACCCTACTATACTACTTCGGGTGAGACCTCAGTCTGCGCTCTACAGATTGTTGCCGAAAGGGCCAATAATACTGGGATTTTTTTGGCTAAATCACCTCTAAACCTAGGTCAAGCCCATACAAGCCAAAAAATGGTTCCGTTGCTGGGACCTGGATCTGCATAAAGGATTTCTAATGTCATGCCACTGGAACCCAATGAAGAAAGAAATTGAAGAGTGGTAGGACAAGAGGATTCACGAGTTCGTGGCGTAGGAAAACAGAAATTCGTGAGTATCTAAGGAACAGTGGTTAGAGCGCTACTTGTAAATGGAAATCCATGAAATTTTCTTTGCATCCTTTCGTTCTGAGTTGTATGAGTGGATCGTGAAGTTAGCAGACAGTCAGGGAAAGTGTAGGCTCAACAAAGAAATAGTGTGGACTTTGGACTAGTGCGCAGACTAGGAGCATCAGAAGATAAGATAGTGAGAGCTGTGGACCACTGGCTCAACCAAATAGTAGGAGGATTTATCACTGAGTTCGTGGTAGACACAACCATCAGCTATAGTGAGGCATAGCGACGTTTTCTCAAGGGACCACAAGGTAAGTATATCAAATTTTTGAAAAATTGGATTAAGATGCTATTGTGTGAGAAGTGGGTTATATGAATAAATCAATGTTTGGGACTACGTGAATTAGTACGATCTACAGAAGAAGTAGTAGTGAGGAGTTAGAAAATAGTCCCTTAATTTCACCCTCGTGGGAAAGTGAGGAGGAGCTCACGAAAGATTCTCCGAGAAGTGCAGTTAGTTTGATAAGACATAGAATTCCACGTTTACCACCCCCACCCACAACGCCACCCATTTCACCCCCCTCAGCTCCATCTCCACCCACTCCACCTCTGCCACCACCGCAGTTCAGTATGGCGAGTGCGATCAAACTACTAGTGTTCAGAGGAGTAGGAAATGAATATCCGGACCAATTCTGGTTTGTGGTAAGAGTAGTATGGGAAGCACAAGGCACCGTGGATGATAATATTAAAAGGGCTACGGTGGTGAGAGCGTTGCAGGATCACGCATTAACGTGGTACATCAAGCATTCTAATGACCACCCGAACGTAGGAATTGCAGAGATCCAGACCACGCTCAACAGGGAATTTAGCAGGCCAAAATCAGAGACACAATCAATCATCGGGTTTAAGGAGATCACGATGCTCTCGGGCAAGACCCCCTGGGATCTAGACCAAAGGATGAAGAGTATGATCCGCAAATCCAATATGACATTAACAGATGCACAACATCACACATGGTTTGTGGCCTCACTTACGCCGCACTTAAGGATGGCGTTGTCACAGCAAAAACTTTCCACCCAGGCTGAAGCGTTGGAGATGGCAATGAGATTGCATGAGACCCTTATACAAGAACCTAGGTTGGGAGTCCAACAAATCCACGTGCAACTGCAGAATCTGTGTTTGGAGATACAAATTTTGAAATAGAATAGGACAACTCACTTGGAGGTGCGTGAGGAAGTATGGTGCATAAAATGCAAAGGCCAAGCGCACAACAAGGATCACTGTCCAATGTTCGCAAACTACTTGGTAGGGGGAGGGACAATGCCGTTAAGACTGGAGGCACAAGTGGGGCCGAGTACAGCATATGCATTATGGTGCGGGATCTACCAAATAGGAGGAAAACACACCACAGATAATTTTAATCTGTTGCAAAAGTATACGCAGACATCCTAGCAATTTTTTTGTAATTTCTATAGGTCGATAGGCCATGATGAACACACCTGCCAAAGCTATGAACTAATGATGGATTAGACTCCTGCTTATAGGGTGCAGGCCAAAATGCGAGCCCTTGACCCAAATGCAGCGATGGCACCAGGGAAAATTTTAAGAACCCCCCCTAAATTTATATGTATAATAAATGGGTGAATCTCCATGGTATATAGGAAAAATGGAAGGTGATTTTATCAATAATATAATATGTATATATAATTTTTTGGCGAATCTCTCATAAGGCATGGCAAATATTTTACTCAATTATAAAATCTTGTAAGATCTTGGTGAGTCTTTCACTAAATAATAAAACTTTGTAAGGTCCTAGTGAATCTTAGCATTGTGAACTCTTAGAGAATTTTTTGAAAAAGTATAAAACCATATATGACAAGAGCCACATGGTGGCAATATCACTTTTTTTTTCACATTTCCACGAAATGGAACTTGTTTATAAAATTATAAAAAAGCCAACCAAGTCCCTTATAATATGCAGGTAAGCTTATAACAGAGTCTGATACATCTACTATGATTGTCTTCATTCAAGTGTCATAGCTGCTATACTTAACACTGTGAATCACAACTCTCTCAGAATTCAACTCTATAGTGTAATTAAAACCTTTGGAAATTGAATCTGACAACTCTATAAAAAGGATTAGCCAAATAGAAGCTTTTGTGAATGAGCCCAGTAATTATCACTTCTAAACAATCAATCCAGACTATGAAGTCTTCCATCTTGATCACAATCGTGCTCACGATCAAGGTAGTGCGACCACCTAGCCTGACATAATGGCCATCATAGCTTCCAATAATCAACAACCACCTTGCAAGAACATCCTAGCTCATGTCTCATGAATTTTATTCGTCAATCTTAACTAATATAAATCTTATAAAGATAATATTAGAATCCTCTCCGGATTCACTGTTAATACAAGGGTAAAGGAAATTTTCTAGCTCAAGGCACTAGCCAATACCAACTTTGGTATTTGTGACCCCTTTGTGGGGATGCAATTACCCTGCCCCGTTGGGTTTCTGCCTTGTAACATAGTTCAAGGATCACAAGACTTTCCAATATTCCTACTCCATTAGACACACTTTATGTGCTATACATAGTGAATGGAAAAGAAGCATTATAGAACACACAATTTCACAGAAGGAAGAAAAATCTTAGCCAGTTAAATATCAAAATCTTAACCACTGATTAATATAGAATAACAAGTAGTGTAATGAATTGTTCTGAGGTATTTATTTACAAGCTGTAAAGAATGTAGTGGAATGGAAAATATTAATTAGGCAACCCTTCAATAGTTTCTACTAATATGTTTGTGCATGTACATATGAAATTAAGAGCATTGTTGAATACAAAGTTTCCTTTTCTCTTGCCTCCATTTTGACAAATCAGTGTGAAATCAGTGTCACTTTGAATCTTCTTTCCTGTGTGGATGTTTTGACAAATCAATGTGAAATCAAAGTCACTTTAAATTTCCTTTCCCATGAGGGATCACATCCACAGTTGATTAGTAAAATATAATCTACTATATATTATGTTCAAGAAACTGACTGCAATCTACAGTGGAAATGAGACCTCAATTCTTATTCTGAATTTGAATATCTCAAGACAACATAAGAGATAAAATGCATATGGCCTTAGTAGCTAGAAAACAATCACTCCATCATTACAAGACCACCTAGATTTCGGCATTTAATCTAAATAATGGCACTAGTTGTAGTGCCTATTTGCATTAACACCATGGAAAAGCAACAACAATGTTTCAAAGTACACTTACTAGAAAAGTTGTAACGTTCTGAGAATATCTAATGATAGCATCTGAACCTCATAGTTATGGTGGGGAAACTAGGGAACCCAAATATTGGAAGATATCTCATACCAAATCTGAGAAAAAAATAAAAAAGGGAAAAAATCAAAATCTATAAATCAAGCAATGAATTGTTTACAAATCAAATACAATTCCTTTAACTAACAGTTAAATTGTGGTGATATATTTAAATATTTAGTAAGAGGGTAACTTCAAACCATGGAATATTACCTTTGTCATTACTGTCATCCCTGAGTGACTGAGATTACAAATCAATACTTATGGAAAGATTGTAAGAAATTCTGTGAAATAGTAAAGCGTAACCCCTATTTTCAAGCAACAAAATCAAGACATTGTTACATCAAGAGCCATAATTGATACATAATCAATCAATCAAGTCCTTGTATGGCACAAGCTTGTTTCACAACCTCTATTTTCTCAATAACAAAATCAAGACATTGTATGTGGTTATTGCTAAAAGGAAACTGCGTTCTAATTTGGAAGAGGATCTTATCAAAATACATGGATTTATTCAAAGCTACAAAGCCTAATGGGTTACTGAAAAATAAGTTGGAATATGGGATCATGATACTTAAATTGAAAAAATATGCTTTCCTTTTAGAAACATTACAGTTATACAATGTTTTTTGAAAGCATTAGAATTTGAAATTGGGCCTTTCTATCAAGACAAATTTTCATTAACATATTATACTTTCCTACCTGAAACGTTGTAGATATCCAAGAAAAACTTGAAAAGCATAAGAGAACTTAGCATAATGTACTTTCTTTCCTTCCTTAACATTCTTAAAGAGTTGAGGTTCCCCAAGTCATCAGGTAAATTTCGAAGGAAATGACAGTTAGTAATAGTCCAATTCACAACTAAAGATGTGTCACAAATACGAGGGGGCATCTCCTCCAAATCACAAAAGTGCTCCAGGTTAAAATCTAGCATTATTGGAAGCTTAATGCTCAACTGGTTGTTATTGAACCCAGACATTTTTCCATTCTTCACTAAAAGCTTAAAGATAGCTTCTCTAAGTTCTACATGACTTTACTATGCTCTTGAAGGGGGGACACATGTAGGCTCTCCAAGTGAATAGTCTTAAACTAAGTGAAGATAAGGCTGATAGATCATTCAGTGTGGATCTCTTTAACCCATAATTGAATACTATGTCTCTCTTGAACCCATAATTGAATACTATTAGGACTTTCAAATTTTTCATGGAACTCAAAAATGTTGGAAGAAAGTATTTGCTTCCAAAAAGAGTAAAACTAAAGCCTCTGCTTGAGGACAATTGATGTCACACCACTAACACTTCTCCATGGGTCTATATAGGTAAACCACAAATGCAAAATTCCATTAGAATATTGTGTTTATTGAATAAACAAATGAAATCATTGCATTTCTTTAAAATATATTTTGAAATCAAAATCACTGAAATTACATATCAATAACCTAGTGGGTGTAGGATAAAATTCACCCGTGTCATTCACAGAAAGCATGAGAAAAAACCTAATACTATATATAAAACCAAGAAAAATTCAAATTCATCACTTCTAGGGACCTCGTAACCACCCTACCAATACACAAGTATGTTCCTATTTGCAATTAGAAAAATTGCCCAAATTATAATCTATTTACTCCAGCATATGTTGGAAAGTTATTGAAGGATGACTAGTGCAATCAATCCATTCCTTTTAGCCCTGGATTTGTTTCAGTTTAAAACAGAAGTATACAAATATACTTGTCCAATGTCTATGCTTTAACCATTCACCTTAAGATGTTTTTACAATATAATTTCCTAAGTCTATTTAATATCTTCATTATCATAAAAACCAACCTATATCCATCTTAACTCCACATCTACCACTCTAGGGGGATGAAATCTATTTATCCCTCTGAGCACTTGGTAGACCTAGAATTAAGATGGATCTAAGATGATAGAGTTTCCCCTTTAAATAGTCTATGCTCACATGAATACCATGGTATTACCATGGGTCAATACCATGGGTTATCATAAACCTGAAGCTTAAAAATTACTATTAGTAATTTATAAAAATTAATAAAATTAATAGCTGAATTTTATTTAATTTTTTATTTTAACCAAGCTAAAATGTTTAACATACATTAAATTACAACATCCATTTTTACTCTTGATCCACCAAGCCCCGAGAGGGATCAAATATTTTTTCACTCTATGCTAGTTTGCATATCACGATATTTGATACCTCTCGGGGGTTAGTAGATCCAGGGTAAAGATGGATCTATGCTGGTTTAATTCCCCCATTTAAATAGGCGACATTCTAGGTGAATACCATGGGTCAATACCATGTGCCATTTTGGTGAATACCATGGGTCAATACCATGTGCCATTTTTATTTTTATTAATACTAATATTAGGGTTAATAATGTTTTTTTGCATGGTATTAATAACAATCTAGTCCATGGTATTTGTCCCATAGTATTTTTCCCATAGGTTTCACCTAAATATAACGCATTTTTTGAGTTTTCGTAAATATAAGGTGACTTATGGAGTAAATATAAAAAAATGTTTATTTGTTTACCATACCTCTCGTTTATTTATATTTTTATTAATTTACCATACCTCTTTTACAAATATGGTATTTGGCCCATAGGATTCACTTAAATAAAACCTCTTCCTTGAGCCTTCATAAATAGAACGAGGGTTATGGACTAAATATAAAAAGAGGTTTTATTTATTTACCATATGTCTAGTTTATTTATATTTTTATTTATTTACCATACCTTTTGAGTAAGTATAAAAAGAGGTTTTATTTATTTACCATACCTCCACTTTACTTATATTTTTATTTGTTTACACCCTTGCATGTATATAAGGTGACTTATGGAGTAAATATAATTTTTTTTTTTTTTATTTACCATACATCTTTTATAAATATGGTATTTGGCCCATAGGATTCACTCAAATAAAACCTATTCTTGAAAATGGGCGAATGGATTCACTTAAACAAAACCTATTCTTGAAAATGGGCGAATGGAAGGTTGTAACTCCTAGTTTCAAGGGCTAAATTTACCTTTTTTACCCTCTCCCTTAAAATAAGGTGGGCTATTTGAGGTGATTTGTAAAAATGTGCTATGATACAAAATATTCGCCCACTAAAAATTTAAAACCCCTTAATTTCGCCAAAGGGCGAACATTCGCCCCTAAAATTTTCTATGGATGGCACCCGCTGGGTTTCAAGGGCGTGGTCGGGGTCGAGGTGGAATGGGACCAGGAAGGGGTCGTGACCAGATAATTTGTTACAATCGTAGAGGGCTAGGGCAGTATGCCCGTAATTTTATGAACTCAACTAGGATATCATGTTGGTACTCTAATCAGTTTGATCATGAGGCAGAATATTGCCCTTCGCTGATAGCAAAGATGCACAAAAAGGGGGTACTCCAGCCTCCTCTGACCCAAAATTTACAAATGATGAGATCTAAACCACGCAAAGAAGAGCCAAATGTAAACATGATGCTCAAGAGCGGTATGGCCATGGGAGATGATAAAGGGAAGCAACCAGAAGAAAAAATGTGGGTTCTCAAGGCTCCTACAAAGGAACCCAAGTTTGACTTAGAATGCATGAAGGAGACATTCATGGAAGCTAAGAAGAGCTTCACAGAGGTCTCCACTTCAGGTAGTATGGATCAACTAGAACCAGGGATGGATCCTTCAATCCTCACTACCTTTCTGGAGACATGCATGAAACTGTTGCATGATAGCAAGGCAGTTAAAGGGCTACAGGAACCGCGTGTGGTCCAAAAACTTGGAAAGCATGCATTGTGCACAGGGAGGGAGATGAGGTTAACTGCGTAAATAGGCGAGTATGAAATGGATCAAGTAATCTTGGATCTGGGTTCGAACACAAATGTACTACCAAAGCAAACATGGGAATGCATGGGCAAAACTATGTTACAATGGCCCCTTATTTAGTTACAAATGGTGAACCAACAAAAAATTTTGCCCATGGGAAGATTGCAAGGGGTGACAGTTGATATTGAAGGCGCAAGCACGTGGCAGATTTTGAAGTGATAGAGATTATTGATGATAGAAATCCCTATCCTGCGCTACTAGGAATAGACTGGGCTACCGATATGAACAGGGTCATAAATCTGAAGAAGCACAAAATGATCTTTGAGAAAAAGTCACTACGCGTAGTAGTACCGTTAATCCAGCCAAAGGAGCACGATACACTGAACCGGTGCGTGACAATGATAATGATGACGATCTTGACTATATCTACAAGATAACTACACAAGGAGAGGATTGGGTGAATCCAACTACAGATGGAAGGATTTTGTGGGAGTGAGAAAGCTCTTGCACTTCAGATTTAAACAAAGATAGACCGATGGCAGAAGCATCTGCATGAAGTAACAACACTAAACTGCAACATTATGATCAGGTCATTGTGTTACGTAACAACAGAGGCAAGGGAGCTGCCGACATATGATGGATTGTCAGCGGTGGATGAATTTCTAAGAAAATTTGAAAGCACAGTACTAGAACAGTAGCGGCTCAATGCACTGAAGTGGGCTCTATGCGCAACACCCACAATGGTGGGGTACACATCAAGGAACTTTTGAGAACTGGCACGGATGTAGAAGGATGATGCACCTACGTTTTGGAAAACCTCAGCTTCGAACGAAGGCCAATCAGCAAGGGTGGAACAACTTGTGCGCCCACCTTTCTTGATGGGTACAGACATGATCTGGATTTAAAAAGGAACGCAACAAATTAAAAAGATAACCATAAACACATAGATGTAGTGGAAATAATACTTCACTTCATTAATATAAAATATTGAAATATGCTTACAAACAGAAATGGAAATAAACCAGCTAGGGCGATGGTAGCTTATCTCTGAGAAGAGATGTGGCAGCTATGTGCCTCTGAACTATGTTACAATGAGGCTCAAAGGCCTTTTTATTGTTGAGAAACAATGCAAAACCCTAAACATCTAAAAACCTAACCCTAGAAGATGCAACGCCAAACGGTTGCCCCATTTGGGTAAATTGGTACATCAACTTCTTGGGGTTGTAACTTTGGCATATGATCTCTTTTTGATGTGCACAATATCTCGTTAGAAAGATCTATCCGAGAACTACAACTTTGGGAAGAGCAACATTGGATTAGGGACCCATGTTGCTCCTAATTTTCCCAAGAAGCATCGTTCAGGGCCTCAAAACAGCGCTAGAAGTTCAGGACCCAAAAAACTGCTAAAAATAGTAAGTTGTGCTACAATTAAGGAAACTGCAAAAGCTGAGAGAAACAATGGTGGGGGTACAAGTGGACTTGGTAGGTGGCCACCAATATCCACCTGGATCATTCCTCCCCCCTTAGGAAGAAATGGTCCCCATTGCATTGAGTTCCTCCATGAGATGAGGAAACTTCTGCTGATTTTGGTCCCTGGTGAGCCACTTGCCATGGTGAAGGAGTTGGCCTGCTTTGACAACTTGATACAGTTGGATATTCTGTTGTGAGTGTGATTGATCTGATCAGTTGCAGCTTGTTCCATGCAATCTAGATTTAATTCTATGGGTGTGAGTTGTTTTGCAATGTTGGATGTGTCTACTAATGGTGGAAAGTATGGCTGAAGGTGGTCTACATTGAACACTGGTTGCGGGCCAAGGAATGGGGTGTTATAGAAATTTTTGGGCACTATAACCCCAAGCATGAAATGTCCATAAACCAAGGGCTCCTAAGTCCCTAAAAGTGTTGTTCTAACCCCTAAAGGAACAAGGTCAACTGATTACAGCTTCTCCCAAAAGTTCTCCATGAAAAACTGCTCAGAACTGGTCAAAACAGGATCATTTCAGCTGCTCCATAGGCAAAGTGCATTGCATATCACCTAAACACACTGTGTGGGTGCGTTTCATTTCAAAAATTCCTTCTATGGGGTGCGATGGGCGAGAAGTGACAAATGGCAGTGTCATTCCGCGAGGTGGAGAGGCATGGAAACTTCCAGAAACTTCTCCTATGACACTTGCCTCTCTAAATTCGACCAAGGATGAGTAAGAGATCATCAATCTCCAAGTGGAAGCAAGAACTATCAGAGGGAAGACACTAATAAAATCACAAGCTGACTCATCTCCCTTACAGATATCTATATATGGATCGCTCATCCCAAAGATCCGGAGGCTGGAATTTTGCATATTGTAAGGAATTGTTGTTGGCTTCTTGAGACAACATCAGATTGTTGGGTGATCTAAGCTTTGTATGAGGTGAAGAGGGGCTTCCTTGCTGAGAGGATGATGCTGGGTCAGAACAACTGGTTGTAACTCCCTTGGCTCTTTCTTGTTTATCAATAAAATCTATTCAAGTTTTCCTCCATACTCTTGTGTCATTTATGTTTGCTGCATTTGTATGGTCAATTTATATCTGATCCTAGATTGTTTATGATTATAGATCCATGTTCTTGTATAGTGCTACGCTACTGTGATCTTACAGGTACTCTGTGAAGCTGGGCATGCAAGGGAACAAGTAGCGAAATACTATCAAGAGAGAGAGGAATCGAACTAGGAGATTAGCGCAAGACAGAGGTTGGTCTTCTTTGTTCTTCTCTCATCTATACTTCGTAAAGGAAAAATGAAAGTAGCTTTACTGTGTTTGTTACTAAGGTAGCTATCACACCTTAGTGGGATAAGCAGTTCTGTGTAGACACTTTTCCCTGTAACAAAATGGTGACTCCGCTGGGGACGAATTAGTTTGTTTGTTTATCTTCCTTGTTGTCTATTTTATAAACTTACAGACGGAGCCTAAAGTCGAGCCAGGTAGCTTTCGAACTGCATTTGCTATGCAAACGCAAAGTAGATAAATGCCACTTCAGTCAATCTTTGGGATTTTTTTATAAATTAAACAACTGATTTGCAAACTTTCTGGTTGCCCCTTGTGGTAGCTCTTAGATCCTCCTTAGATCTACCCCTAATTGTTGCATTACTGATTACCATTTGCTCGGCCAAAACCCATGAACTGAACTGCAAACTATGACTCGAAACCCAAGCAAAGTCTCGTCTCTGGCCCAGCGCAAGTGCTGTTCTGTGAATCTGAAATTCAACACACTTCCCGAGTGTAGTAGGTGCGCTGCATTTCAAATTCCCTGTGTTACAGGTGCGCTGATCAGACTAGGCATTGTTCAGTTTTGGTTTCTGTGATTCATTCTTTCCAGTTCTATTCATGAATTTTGCTGCCTGTGATCAGTATATCTCTGTTTGAAACCCCTTTTCCTTGCTGTTATTCCACCTCCTTTGTACAAAAGAAATGTAAATGTTTTTGTGTATTTGCTGAGTCATTTTCAGTTCTCCTTTGCAAAAGTAACGTAATCGTACTGTCATCCTTTGATTTGAAAGCGTCGCAAGTGTTGTTTTCAGGCATAGGAAAGAGTTTGGTTGCTGTAGATAGTCAATTATCCTGTTACTATTGTATTCGGTCTGAATTTGTAATTTTTCTAGTGTCGAAAGCAAGTATTCATTTCCAAATCATAAAGTGTTGTGATTGCCTCCATTTTTTATTTCGAAAAGAAACTTGTTGATAATTGTCGCTTGAAAAGTAATTCAGATTTGTGCATTAGCTTTCTTTTCTCCATTCACATACTAAGAAAGCCGAAAACAAATACATGCATGTGCATTTGCATTTAGACTGTTTGATTGGTTTGATTTAGGAAAGTGCATTTAGAGTGTGCTCTTTGCTCTTTGTGAAAGAATACTGCCTCTCTTTCCTTAGTAGCTAGGATTTTCATTGCACAAAGAAGATAAAAGACTGTTTATCATCTTAGATTGCATTTTAGGAATTACACATCTACATCTCGCGGTGAACCTGAAAGGCAAACTTCATAAACAAGATCAACTATAAAATAAATTCAATGAATCTAACAACGCTTTGGAACCTAACGCACAACATTTAGAAGTCTAGGCTAGAGACGTATTCTGGCGTCGTAAAGCCTGGTAACTGTTGTTCTCACTGATGGTTGGGTGATTCCTCCACTTTGAGACGATAAGTGCCAGTACGGACTTGTGCTCCCATGTACCGTCGAGTATACTTTGGGAGACCACAATAGGCTTAATCCTTTATCCATAGGAAGCCATGTCTGCCGCCCTATCGATCACAATGCACTGAACACAACATTCGGGAAGATTGACTACCGTACCGTAAAAAGTATTCTGCAGTTTTGCGATTGGTTTGGTAATCCCTCTACCTAGATTTCTAGAGCAATCCCTTTCGTTCCTTTTAAGACTCCTTAACAGAAAAGGTCCATCTGAGCACTTGTCACTTCAGGCTCATTAAAAATCGAAGGCGACTAGAGTCATCTTTTGTTTTTTCTCGACTCTTAAAATTTGAAAAAACAAGTTGTGTCAAAGCGTCTAAAATTTATTTTAAATGGAATAATCATCACCCTTTCCTATGTTGATCTTAGGTTGAGAAAATGGAACCCACCAACCAAGGAATTCCCCTCGGAGGAAATCCTAGTCCCTTCTCCTCTTGGGGAGATGTTGGTGCACCCCATATGGCCACATTGTCGCTTCCAAGATTGACAATCGGCTTGCCTGTATGGCTCTTCTCAACCTCTGTCATTTAGAACACCGCAATTCCTGAACAATCGAGTCAGCAACTAGACGAATCCAGAGTTACCCACCAACCTTCTACTTCCTCCAATTTTTCCTCTCCTCCTTCTTCTTCACTTGATGGGGTTGGTAAAGCCAAAAATCAAGCACCTGAGAAGAAGAAGGAGCCAAAAGCGAAAGGGGGCAACCAAGCATCGTCTAACGAAAATCCACACACTGCACTGACCAGGCCTAAATCACCATGTGTCATTTGCAAAGGAGACCACTATCATAGAGATTGTCTTTGCATCCCTCGGATCTTAAGGGACTGGTCTCCTCGTTTGCACAACCCGGTTTCGTCAACCTCTGATGATCATGTTGAAAACACACCGTCGACTAGTGAAAGTGAAGCCCCAGGACAAAAAGGAAAATACAGATTTCCTTGTAAACTATGCGAAGGTGATCATGCCGTCCACCGTTGTCCCTTCTTAGACGAGGCTAAAAGAGTTTTGGACGATCGTCCGGTTTCACCGTTACGACTTCCTCCTGGATATAAAAAACTCTTGCCGAGTCCGTCACTAGTTGAAAAACTGGCTGACCCGCCCAGATGGTCGGCTGAAGCATCTATCATTGAAGACAAACCATCTGAACCCATACCAGACGAAAGTCAAAAGGTTGAGGCAGCAGTTGACCCGGTCTTGCCTTCAGAGGTTCCGTCTTCAGATGATATAATCGCAGAAGAGAATAAGGATGGCACCGTCCAAATTCTTTTCATAAGCACAGACTCCGATGAACATGGGGGCAATTTACCCATTCCTTTACCGCAGGAAGGAAGTTCGTCAGAGTCGTATCTGGCCATCTATTCGGTCCCACCTCCAAGCAACCTAGTTGTCTCCTTCGACTGGAATCAACTAGGCAGACCCCATTTACCGGCTAGTGTACCATTCCGAATTATTGCTCAAGTATATAGAATGGTGATGGCTGGTACCATCATAGATGAAGGGGCTTCTGTGAGTATCCTTTCCTCGACTGCTTGGAAAGCACTTGGTTCGCCATCGCTTTTGCCTGAGATTAGAAATCTAACAGGCTTTGACAAAGGAATTAGTCGACCGTTAGGGATCCTTCCCAATGTGCCCATAACACTGAGAGGGAAAACCGTTCACATGAAAGTAATGGTAGTTCAAGGACCCTTGGATTATAATCTACTCCTTGGACGGGACTATATTTATTGCATGGGAGCCATTGTCTCATCACTCTTTAGAGTGATGTGTTTTCCGCACGAAGGAAGAGTGGTCAAGCTCGTAGACCAACTTTCATTTCCTGGATCACACAGAGCAAATAGTCATATGCCATCCCTGAATGGTCTTTTCACACAAGGAATGTCTCATCAATCTCCAGTCCGTCCACCTGATGAGTGCGAGTGATTCGGGAGACATGACTGAAACCCAGGGGGCATGCACCCTGGTCTGCTTCGGTAGGAAAACTTCGGGTATAGGGTAGGTTTCCACGAGAGATATATGACTAGACTGTACTCCTGTCCGTGATTGGAAGAGGGGGTTAGACTGGAACAAGATTCTCTCGTCAAATTTATGTGAGTGAATTGTCTCACCTTTTTCTATTTCGGTAGACATCGCCAAAGAAATGTTTTGTTTGCGCTGTGAATAGAACAATCTTTGGTAACCTGAAAGAGGATTACCTTTCCTGATAAAACAAATGTTTTGTCAGTAGAACAAAAGGTGGCCTTGAAACTTTATTTTATACCTGGGGGCATGCAAACCTTTTGGCATGCAAGCGAAGAGCGACTATTTATTTTTTAAATTTGTAGGTCCTCTAACCCTTTAAACTCGTAGGATTGGTCGTTTCCTAACTTGCATAAAGAAAGGATGTGGGGCAAAACTCTAAAAATTGCCGTTTTTAAATGGGACATTCTTATTATACGACTGGATTAATCGAGCAGTTTTAGCGCATAGTTCAAGCTCGTTAAAAAATAAACATAAGCCATGAGCAAATGTTTCCCCCTGCATTTAAGCTCATTAAAAAATGAACTATTTCCTGGTAAATAACCATCGTGAATGTAGTACTTCAGCCTTTAAAAGCCTTGGTCGTGTTCTCATCATCACCTCCACTCTCTATTGGTCGATCATTCACCTCCATTTGAGTGTTTACCCCTTTTGAGGAACAGCTGCGAAGAGTGATCTCACTAGCCATCCTTGTAACACTGCCGTGATTGGAACATTCCAAACCTTACCTGGAATCAGCGACTACCCAATTTTGTCACTCGTTCCTCAAAAGACGAGTCTCCTTTAAGCTCTTTTCAACTGACTCGTAAAATATGAAAAGATTGCCGAGCCATTGGCCTCTCCATCTCGTTAAAGGGACCGGAAGTGCTATCCCTCCTTTAGATTTTAATCTTTTTGGACCTGAGGGATTATTACACAAAAAGATCGAGCGCTTGTTTTGTTCGGCTCGTTAAAAGTATCGAAAATTCATCCCTTCTGTATTGTTTTATACTTTTTCGGACTTAAGGGATTGGATGACGAAAAAGGAATTTTGGAGTTTCCTTTATGTTCCTTTTCAGACTCTCTAAAATTGAAAAGGACCGAGTTATCTTTGTCGTTAAACTCGTTAAAACTTAATAGCGACAAACTTGTCCATAGCAGACAAGAACGAGTTTCACTATCGCTAGGCTCGTTAAAACATAGTGATGGGTTTGCCCAAAGGGCAAATTATAGAACAAGCATATGTTATCCTCCTCAAGCTTGACAAAAATAAAGAGGTACTGGTCAGCAATGACTGGGGAAAATTGGGAAGAAAACTTGAAGAAACTTTGTTGGTAGCAAGTCGCTCTTGAACATGAAACTTTCACTCCACATCCAAGTCGGGTTGGGTTGTTTCATTCACTGGTCACATCACCATGGTCCCATCACACCATCCACATTTGGGGTAATGCTACCAATCCATCATGTCAGTGTCACTGATATGTTCAAGAGAAATCATTTAGAGAATTCACTTGTGTCTCACCCGCTACAATACATTCATACTCCATTCTTTCATGACCGCCACCCTGAACCGTATGTCATCAGATCGTTTTCACCTCCATTAAAATCATTTGCTCCGTTCCGTGTCATTGATGTGGGATTCATTAAGGCCCTCCTGTGATGGATCACTTCTTGTCGACATCAACTCATTATCCAAGAAGTCGATCTAGGAACACCCCGTTCAGTACTTTGAAGCTTGCATGCCTCAATGGCAAGTTTCTCACTTCCGGCGACAGGTTTACATCAATGGCCTTCGACCGAAAGATTTTGCGTGGTGTTCGATGCCAAACCTTTATTCACACCATATGAATTGTACTGCAGTACCTTGAGGGTCATTATCATTATTGGTGATTCCTCTCGCGCCTGTTAACAGCTTACATCATTGGCTGGTAATCAGGTGATGTCTTTCCATGTTCGACTCCAGAACATCTCTCACATGGATAGAATTGTACTTTGAGTGAAGATCGAACGAGATTGAAGACCCCGGATCTAGTTTCATCCATCCCGGCTGCGATATATATTCAGGGAAATAAAGACATCAAATGTACATCATTGCTGCACAGATAATCATCCACTCAAAGGGATGATGGCTCTACCAGAATCATCAGTCTACACTCAGACGATTGTCTGTCCTATGTACATGAAAATGAATTTATAAAGCTGAGCATGGGAATGCCCGCCTCAGCTAGATCATGAAAATATTATGAAGATAATGTATTGTATTGTATCTTATTACAGGTCTCCTCCCAGCTTGAAAGAACTTCAGATCCTCATAATAAAGCATTTCACCCGACATCAAAAGATTAACGACCTCATGCTTTAGGGGGCAACTGTTATAGACATTTTTGGGCACTACAACCCCAAGCATGAAATGTCCATAAACCAAGGGCTCCTAAGTCCCTAAAAGTGTTGTTCTAACCCCTAAAGGAACAAGGTCAACTGATTACAGCTTCTCCCAGAAGTTCTCCATGAAAAACTGCTCAGAACTAGTCAAAACATGATCATTTTAGCTGCTCCATAGGCAAAGTGCATTGCATCTCACCTAAACACACTGTGTGGGTGTGTTGCATTTCAAAAAGCCCTTCTATGGGGTGCGATGGGCGAGAAGTGACAAATGGCAGTGTCATTCCACGAGGTGGAGAGGCATGGAAACTTCCAGAAACTTCTCTTGTGACACTTGCCTCTCTGACTTCGACCAAGGATGAGTAAGAGATCATCAATCTCCAAGTGGAAGCAAGAACTATCAGAGGGAAGACACTAATCAAATCACAAGCTGACTCATCTCCCTTACAGATATCTATATATGGATCCCTCATCCCAGAGATCCAGAGGTTGGAATTTTGCATATTGTAAGGAATTGCTGTTGGTTTCTTGAGACAACATCAGATTGTTGGGTGATCTAAGCTTTGTATGAGGTGAAGAGGGGCTTCCTTTCTGAGAGGATGATGCTGGGTCAGAACAACTGGTTGTAACTCCCTTGGCTCTTTCTTGTTTATCAATAAAAGCTATTCAAGTTTTCCTCCATACTCTTGTGTCATTTATGTTTGCTGCATTTGTATGGTCAATTTATATCTGATCCTAGATTGTTTATGATTATAGATCCATGTTCTTGTATAGTGCTATGCTACTGTGATCTTACAGGTACTTTGTGAAGCTGGGCATGCAAGGGAAGCTGGCCAATCAGAAGTCTCATGCCCACAAGAGTTGAGCATAGTGGTTAACGCCATGATCGATGGTCGACTGATGCAATTTGCAACATTATTGGTGCTGCCCTTCTTATACTTGATATTCAAATGGAACTATTGCAGGTATGTAGACCACTTCTGATGGCGATCTTTCTGCAATTTCGCTTGGGTTTGTATGAACTGCAGGGGTCGGTGGTCTGTGTGGATGACCGTTTCCTTCCCCAAAATGTAATGCTTCCATTGTCGGCAGGCCTACACAATGGAATACATCTCATTGTCATAAGTGGGATACTTTCGGACTGTGTCTGAAAGTGTCTCACTATGATATTCCACTGGATGCCCATGTTGAGTAAGGATCACCCTAATAGCATAGTCAGAGGCATCTGTCTCAACCTCAAATGGTTGTTGCAAATCTGGTAACGCGAGCACTGGTGCCGTACAGAGGCGATCTTTCAACTTTATGAATGCCCTCTGTTGAGATTCAGACCAAAAGAATTTTGCTTTCACTCCTCCCTTGGTGACTTGATTCAAGGGCCAAGTGATATGAGAAAACCTCAACACGAACCTGCGGTAGAAGTTGGCAAGACCTAGAAAGCTGTGGAGCTCTGTCAGAGTGGTTGGAGATGGCCAATCCTAAATGACTTGGATATTGGCTGGATCCACATGCACCCCCTGTTCATCAATAATGTATCCCAAATACTGAACCTAGGTCATGCCAAAAGTTCATTTCTCCAAATTGGCACATAGCTTGTGTTGTCGCAATGTTTGGAGAACCTATCGGATGTGGGGGAGGTGCTCTTCCCAACTCTAGCTAAAGATCGGGATGTCATCCAAGTATACCACTACAAATGAGTTGTTGAATGGCTACAAGATTCCATCCATTAGCCTCATGAAGGTTGTAGGAGCATTCGTCAATCCAAAAGGCATAACCAACCATTCGAAAAGGCCCTCCTTGGCTTTGAAGGCAGTCTTCCACACATCAGAGGGTTCGATTGGTACCTGGTGATATCCTGACTTCAAATCAATCTTACTAAAAATGATTTCCCCCTTTAGTTGGTCCAGGAGGTCATCAATCCGCGGGATCAGGTACCTATTACAGACAGTGATCTTGTTCAGCGTCCGATAGTCAATACAGAGTCTCCAAGTCCCATCCTTCTTCTGTACCAACATGATCGGCTCCCATAGGGCCATGAACTCAGATGGATGTGACCTTTCTACAGCAGCTCCTAAATCTGCTTCTTGATTTCATCATTCTCTAGAACAAAGCGCCGATAGATTGGTCCATTGGGAAGCGACGCACCTAGGGTCAGATTGATGGAGTGCTTGACCTGACAGTGTAGAGGAACCCCTGTGGGGTAGGTGAAGATGTCCTCATACTCCTCCACGACCTTTTCTATATATAGTTGTCGTCCAAAGGGGCCCTGTCTGGAGGTTGTGGCCACCATCTTCTTCTTTCCTTGAGGGCATATCATCAGGAAAAAAAAAAAAAAAATCCAGTTTTGGAAATGAGCTTACTGCATTGTTTTGTAGTAACCAAAGAGATGGCGATAGGTGGTGCTACCTCCGGTATCCTGTACAACTTATTTCCCAATGTAATAATAACAACACGGGGCCTTGATTCATACACAGCATGTCACTTCCACAAGTATGGTTGTCCTAATAATACATCACAAACTTCAAGGGGAGCAATGTCACACAATACCTCATCTGTGAAGGGCTTGATGTTGTATGGAAGGTGACATTGCTGGCTCACGTGAAGATCCCATCCTTGGTGAAGCCACCCAATGTGTACGGTTGTGGATGTGTTGTGGTCGGTAAGCCCAACTGCTTCACGACCTTTGCTGAAATGAGGTACTTTTGGCTCCCACTGTTGACAATGAATTGTGGCAAGGAGCCCTTTACCCACATCTGGGAGTGGAAGAGATGCTCCTCCTCCTCTGGATCTTTGGGTTCCTCCTTCTATATCTTTGTGGTGGAAACAATGGCGTTGTGCTACGCATCGATAATCTACTTCCCTTTGTCATTCCCCTTGTCGGGTTTTGACTCAAAGTTAGAATATGCATCTGATTCTGAAACCTTTAGCTTGGCCACTCGTGACTACTTAGTCTGACAGTCACTTGTGTTGTGAGTGGAGCTCTTATGGAACTCACACCACTTTCCCGTGTCCTTTTTCGGCTTCACTACATTGTTCTTTGCTTGCAGCTTTGGCGGGTTGTCTTGGGCTATCCCACCTTGGATTTGTCCTTTGTTCTGTGGTTTGGGTGCACCTTTCCCTTACTTCAAATTCACAGATCCAAAGTATCGCTTCTTCTATTTAAACTTTTTATCGACCTTGACGGCATATCAGTATGCAATGCCGATTGAGGGGATGTTCAGGTATTCTATTTCTTCCTACATGTATTTGTGCAGGCAGTCATGGTATTTGAGTACCAAATTCTGCTCTGAATCTTTGATACCCAACTTTGTGCGAAGGGTATGGAAAATATTGGTAAACTCTGGTACGTCTTGGTCCCTTCCTTGCCACAGCATGGTCCACTTTATGTATTGATCCTCATAGATTCCAACAGGGTAGTACTACTCCTTGATGGCATCCTGAAATGAATCCCAAGTGGGTGCTGCTGAAAATAGTGAGCTTGTACTTTCATCCTTCAGCTCGCAGTAGGTTTCCCACCATTCCTTGACATGGTGGGCTGCTTTGAGAAGAGTGAAAATAATCTTTTCCTGACTGGAAAAATCATGAACAGAAAAATAAACCTCTAGCAGATTTAACCATTTATCTACGACATCTACGTCTATTTGACCCTTGAATATGGGAATTTCCAAATTAACTTGTACCTTAAAGAGCGTGGCATTTTCAGAGGAGCTGCTAGAAGCCGATGCATCGCCTCTGGGTAGCCGCTGAAGGATCTGGGCAAAGCTGTCCATCATTGCGTTCCTTTGTTGCTTAAGGGCTTCTTCAAGCAAGATTTTGATAGGATCACCTACCCCCTCGTCTTTCCTTTCATTCGGCATGGGAGGCAGTTGGGATTTGCGAGGTTGGTCTTGCAAAGGTTCGACCAGTTCAAGCCCTAACTCCTCATATCCCGACCTCATTGGGGACATGCAAAGAAAAACAGAGAAAAAAAGCAGACCGCTCTGATACCACTAATCTGGATTTAAACAGGAACACAACAAATTACAAAGATAACCATAAACACAAAGACGTAGCAGAAATAATACTTCACTTCATTAATATAAAATACTGAAATATGCTTACAAACAGAAATGGAAATAAACCAGCTAGGGCGATGGTAGCTTATCTCTGAGAAGAGATGTGGTGGCTACATGCCTCTGAATTGTGTTACAATGAGGCTCAAAGGCCTATTTATTGTTGAGAAACAATGGAAAATCCTAAACATCCAAAAACCTAACCCTAGAAGATGAAATGCCAAACTGTGGGCCCCATTTGGGTAAATTGGTACATCAACTTTCCGGGGTTGTAACATTGGCATATGATCTCCGTTTGACGCACACAATATCTCGTTAGAAATATCTATCCAAGAACTACAACTTTGGGAAGAGAAACATTGGTCCATGATCCCATGTTGCTTCGAATTTTCCCAAAAAATGTCATTTAGGGCCTCAAAACGGGTCTAGAAGTTCAAGACCTGAAAAACTGCTAAAAATAGTAAGTTGTGCTACAATTAAGGAAACTACAAAAGCTGAGAGAAACAATGGTGGGGGTCCAAGTGGACTTGGCAGGTGGCCACTAATATCCACCTAGATCAAGACATATGTTGTACAGTCTACATAAGCGCACACCACCCCCAGGCTAGAGAATCGGAACAAAGCACAGCAGTAGGAAAGGCGACACAAGCTACCAATTCTCCACGACGAGGCATTCGATAGGGTGTGCGGAGTACTGAATAAGGTTCACCAAGCGAGATGAACTGATTGGGACCTGCGCATGCCAGCGATTCGATGGGCCTATAGGACCATGTGCAAAAACCTAAGCGTGGAGATGATCCCAAAGGTGCAAAACTGAGTAGAAACTGAAATGTTTGAAGGGAATACCAAAAGGAATCCACATGTAATAGCTCCCATAGTTATGGTAGCACGTGAAGACCAGGACAAAGGAATCACACAGATAATCGAGGACAACCATATAAGAATTCGGGAAGTCATTTGATGAGGGAACCTTAGACTTCACAAACTCGAAGAAGATCGAGTATGATTGAGGAAGAAAAGCATGTTGATGGATGCTGAGATCAAAAGGCTGGAAAACGAGGTCACACAAGCATGTCTCGTCGATAAACCAAGGATGACAAGGTAAGATATGGATGGTCATACCACTGCATTAGAAGATTGTTGCTGATAATTTATGACTCTACTACCATGGCTGAGACCACACCTTACCAAACGAAGTAACATGGGGAGCGCACCACATAAGGTAGAACACGCGGCACCGGTTATTGTGAGGGAAATTGAGGAGTGTCCATGGACTATATTGGAAAGCGAATTGAAGTCTCGCATAGATGGTGCGACCACCTGACTAGCCATAAGGAGCACAGTCTAAGTGCTCCAAACAGTTGAAAGAGAGCGCGAGACTCTAAAAGATTCTATGTGGGAGCTGCGCAATAAGGGAGATGCATGCAAAACTAGCGTGTCACAAGGATCGTAACCACACATAGGGGGTTGTGCTACCACGCGGGTAGGTTGGGAAGTGACCGTTGGCGTCACTGTTCATGATGAGATGTCTAATTTAAGGCAAAAGGGAGCGAGCGGTGGGTAATTAAGACACGAATTAAGAGCTATATTTGGGACAATCTGCTACCAAGAATGCATTAATGACTCGAAGTTGGGGTAACGGTTGAATTCAAATTCAAAAGGTGCTATAAACTCCAAGGGCTAGCCATGAGACAACACTTGTTCATTTGAGACTTGAGCTACTACGAAGAGCATAGAGTGTTGAGTGCCGAGCAATATTTGAGCCCCTAAGTTCACGAACAACCAAAGATAGTTTGAACAAGATGACAACTACCAGGAGAGATGTGGGTCTTGCAGAGAGTATCGCTGAGGAAGCCACGTAAAACCCTACGGTGTAGGTTGGGGATGCACCGAAATTCTGAAATCACCTCGGATGCCGAGGCCCAAGAAGGATAAATAGGCAGCAGGACCAGTGCGTATGTCCCCACGAAATCTGTGGTTTAGTAAACTTTCCATGGAAGAAAAGGGCAAGGCTATCACCATTGAGACAGATGATGTGAAGGAGGACCTACAGGCTCTTGTAGATGAGATAGAGGTGGATGAAGAAATGGAAGCAGACGTCCAGCCGGTGCGTGCTGCAACAAAATTGCCCGAGTACGTTCCTCCACAAAAAGGGAAAGCTAAGGTACCCAAGGATTTGGATGTCGCTAAGAGCGCACTCCAAACCCAGCTCCTCCCAGATGGAATTCTGTTTAAGGGCTCAGCCCTAGGCCGCATGACCAAAAATGAAATTTGAAGACTGGGACCTCACAAACAACGATAAGTTCCCACATTTAGAGACCGAGAACCTCATGAAACAGAGCAAGGAGGGTCAGTTACAATGCTAGAGCTGCAGAAATGGCTGTGCAGTGTGGAGAAGGCTGGACTACTCCACCACTATGGATTCCGCACTTTCACCGAGCACCTATCACAATTTTCGTCATCAAGTAGCTGCTTTGCTTGGTGAAAAATGGGTACTTATGGTTGGAGAAGCCTATTCCCATCACGATAGAGCTTATCCACATGATTTCCCGGCTTCCCTGTAATGGAAAGGACCCCATGGAGATAGCTGGAAAAAGCAGAGATTTTGCGCTCGCAGGGGCCATGAAGAAGAAGTAAAAATTGGAAAAGAAGAAGAGGGGCTACGCAATCAGTAGCATTAAAGATAAAGGGGTGCATGTAGCCACCCAATTCTTGGTTGGGAAGGTGATGAGAAAATCCCACGGAGATGAGGTACCAACACTGGTAGTTGCACTGGCAGAAAAATGCACGAAGGGGGTCCAATTCAACTGGGACAAGTTCCTTTGTGAAGAATTCCTAATTAAATGCAAGGAAGCTCAAGAGAAGGGCAAGACCTTCCACTACGCGTGGTTGCTCTTGTCTATTTTATTGGTGACAAGGGTACTGCCTAAGGACAGTCAGTTCCCTCATATTGAACAGGACTTTCTAGAGGCTGCAAAATATGCGTCCCTCTGGGCTACGAAGGACGCCACGCGGATCCACGAGACTAAGATCTTTTGGGTGTTCATGGAGGTGAGCATCTGGATGTGGATTAATAGGAGGCCACACCTATCCCCCATAATGTACAATAGTCTATGGAGCTTTGTAGACTTCAAGGTGGATATGCACAATGTGTATATTAAGGCGCATAAAGATCCGGCACAGAACTGGATCAAGCTTCCTTTCATTGCAATTGATGATGCCATCTTCTCTATGCTCGAATCATGGCCTCTCGAGTGGCATGCCCTAGATCTGGCAGAGCAGGATAGAATAGTGGCACAAAAGCAGAAGCATGCCACCAAGCTTCGTATCACCTAGTTGGCCCAATAGAAGTGCAACGAACAGCTGGCCATGGAGGTAAGGGATACCCGTGAGGTAGCGAAGGTAGCCGTAGAGCAGGCCAAGGTCATTGAAAAAGCAGCAGCAACACAGGCAACAGGGGCCACCACAACACAGGGGGAAAGGGGCCCAAACTTGTCCACAGAACAAGGAGCAGAGGACACAGCAGAAGGCATGGACTTGAGCACAACATCTACACAGCTGAAATGGCCACGTGTTATGGAAATATCAAGCCCGCGAAAGAAGGCCAAGGCTTCCAAACTAGACATTGAACGAATTACATTGACAGAGGGTGACCTCTATGACATTGGTGACACAGTTCGTGAGGTCACCAGGGAAGTGCTCCAGGAAGCTATGGCGGAGCAACAGAATTTGTTGGGGGCCCTAAGGGCGTAGCTGCAGGAACTTTAGGTGCAGCCCCCATAGGAAGGCACAGTAACCGCCTACAACACCACAGGTACATCAACAGTGAAGCAGCTGATGCGCACAAAAATGACCAACACCATAGTGCTATCGGAAGGAGTGCTAACAGTGGAGAGCAAGGAGGATAGAGCCGCGGTGGGTCGGATCAAAGGACTTGGCATAAATTGGCTGCCCTTCTGCAGGACACATTGTACCAATTACAGGACGGCATAACAATAGAGCTACGTGCCCAGGAAGGACACGTGATCCAGGTATTGACTGAGCAAAAGATCAACATCGAACAACTCAACATGCAACATGATGATCTAGTGTCATAAGATCAGTAGATCACGCAAACAATGGATGAAGCGTGTCGGCGTGTTCCAAAATTATCCATCACCAAAAACCTACCAACCGAGATGCAGATCCACTATCTGGCAAGTGGAGTCCGAAGCACGCGTCAAGAATCAACACGAGTGTAGTTGGAGCTGAACCTCTAGATTGCTGAGTTGCGAATGAAGGCACAACCTTCCACTCCTCCAGAAATTAAAGAACAGCGCGTTAGCGCAATTCAGACAAGATTGGAGGAAATTGGACGGGCGGTGCAAGACTGCATCGGTATGTTGGACCAAGTGTTCGACATCCTTACATCCTTGTAGGAGGACCCCAACATACAACGCCTAGAAACAAAGGTGCGTGAACTGCAACAGCAGTATGAGAATGTCAAGGGAAAGACGCAGATAATCCTCCTCACCTAATGGTTGGCTAAGATGCAGCAGGCAAGGGCACTGAAGGAGCAGGTGGATGCTGCAAGATAGAAAGAGGCCCTTCTCAAAGCCCGCGTCAAGCCTTGTATTGATGAGGCCTTCACCATTACGACCGAGATTGAGGGCAAGCTCGCGCAGATGCAGGGACTATATGCGCTAAGACAGATAGCAGAGACTTACAAAGAAGCAATAGAATAGCACATGTAGCAAGTCCAGTAAATAGTAGAATAGTGCGCTACGGACCTCCGGGCAGTACAGGGACAGTTGGAGGGGCTCTATGCCAAGATCGCCGCACCAGCAGAGTGACTCAGGATGAGTCACGATGATTGTATTGGGGGTGTGTTGGGCATGGAATCTCCCCATAGTAGGTTTTGGGGCTGAAAGCCCAAGTTTTGGTCAAAGGTTTTGTAAGACTTTGCGAATTTCAAGCATGGAGCATGAAGTAGAGGTTAAGTCATAGGTTTGTCTTCCCTAAAGTAATTTAATGTAAAGTTAAATCATGTTGGCCTACCCATGGTCCGCAGGCCATGGGATTGTATAAATAGAGCGAGGCTCTAAGTTGAAAAGGTAGGAGATGATAGAGTGAGTAGCGAAGGAATTTTTCGAGCTTAGAGTAGGATTCTAAGTGTCTTGGATCATAGTGGTAGGAAGAGGCTCTATAGCTGAGTGCGCAGAGGCCTAGTAGAGTCCACAGTTGAGTGCGTAGACCCATGCAACTGAGTGCGCAGGGCAGTGTCGAGTCTGTAATCGAGATTACTAGGATTTTCTTGGCTAAATCACGTCTGAACCTAGGTTAGGCCCATACAAGCCAACAAAATCCCTTATACAGATCCCGGTCCCGGCAGTGGAACCATTTGTTGGCTTGTATGGGCCTGACCCAGGTTCAGAGGTGATTTAGCCAAAAAAAACCCGGTACTACTGGCCCTTTCGGAAACAGTTCATGGAGCGTGGACTGAGGTCTCACCCAAAGTAGTATGGGAGGGTGCTAGAACTAGGTTTCCACACCTTGGGGATGTTTGATGAGCTCTGGTGGTCCACAGTTTGACCCTGTATGTACATCGTTATGCACATCTATTAGTCCCTCGCAATCTGTGATGCTACCTTTGTGTAACACTACTCGAGGCATGATCCATATTATTACCCAAGTTCCTTACTATTAACTTGTTATTATCCGATTACTTAGATTATATGTGTAAGTCTAGTGATAATTAACAATATATCCAACATTCATATAAGTGCGTGCAATAAACAAAATAGTATAAATGTATAGAATGCAATATACAAGCAGATGCACAGAAATTGGAATCAAATTCTCTTTATTATTCTTTGTTTAAGGTTACAGACTTGACATCGCCCTGCGCACTCAGCTGTGGACTCTACTAGGCCTCTGCACACTCAACTACAAAGCCTCTTCCTACTACTACGACCCAATACACTTAGACTCTTACTCTATGCTCGAACCATTCGTATTCACCTATCTCCAGTTCGCTATCCTTACAACTTAGAGCCTCGCTCTATTTATACAATCCCATGGTCTGTGGACCATTGGTAGGCTGACATTACATTACATTACATTACATTACATTACTTAGGACGGACAACCCTATGACTCAACCTATACTTCATGCTCCATGCTCGCAATTCGTAGAGTCTTACAATACATTTGACCAAAACTTGGGCTTTGAGCCCCAAAACATGTTGTGGGGGGATTCCATGCCCAAAATTTATCTTCAGTATAGATGGCTAACATCTTAACAAGTGGACCCTTGCAAAGATTTGTTTCCCAATTTATCTTCCTTCTACACCAAGCAACCTATTCTTGTACTATTGCAATCTGCTTGCACTAGTGCATGTATAGTACTTATGTAAAAAAGTATATTTTACCTTCTTTATTGAAGACTTGTGTCTTTGTGGAGGTCCTATAAGCCTCAAGGCTTAGAGGACTCTGTTCCTATAACAAGAGACCAACTCTTGCACCGAGACAGATCTTCCTTCACCAAAGTTTCCAATTTAGTTTAGAAATAATTAAAAGACATGTTGAAAAGAATTGCAACTGCAAGCTAGATCCCGAGATAAATTACACATGAAAAAGAATTCTTTAATTAACTAAACTTTGCAACGAAAGTAAACTTCATAAAGCAAAAACAATTCAGAATAATCAAGGCAGCAGTCAAATTAATTTTCATACATCAAACTAACTTTCGGCAATTCACTTATAACATTTATGTTCCTTTTTCTTAAGTCATAAAATGCAAGTGTAAAGTATGGTGTTTGTAATAACGTCCTTACTTAATTCACATAAACATTCTTAGATCCTTTAGAAGTATAACTCTTAACATTAAGAATGATTACTTGAATTAACAATGCAGGAATAAATGAAATTAGAAACGGAAAAAGGAATGTGACACTTGTTGTGAAGTAAATTAATAAACCGGAGTGCAGGAAATTACATGCACTGGTATAGGAAGAATCTTCCTGCACGACTCAAGCGGAAGCAAACTGTTATGCCCCTATACCAATAGGTGTCATATATCATGATTGACTTGGTTTAACTCTGAAATATGTTCATACCTTTGCTTGTTGCAAATGTTTTCCATATTTGTAAAAAATCAAAAAATTAAAAAATGTAAAGAGGTTATACCCTAAAAGAAAAATCAAAGGGTAAAAGAATAAATAAAAGGTAAAAAAAATGAAATGAAATGAACCCCAACAAAAAGAAAAAACCATGAAAGTGTGTGAGCCCAAATTCCACTACTATTTACTTTATGCATAATAAAGATTGTGTGAAACTTGTTACCTATGCCACAATCCATGGTAATCAAATAGCTTAATCTTGGTTATTCCATGTTTTCAATTTCATGTTTTAGATATAGAGAATAAAGATCTGACCAAACAGTTTAATCTTGGTAGATAAGTAGATAGGTAGAGTGAATAAAAGGAGCTCAACAGTTTAATCTGAGCCCTTGGATGTAATAAGTGTAGATTTAGATAGATATCACTATGTAAAAGAAAAGAAAGTGTGAAAAGGGTTTGCTAGTTTAAGTGCACCCTAATAAAGGAGTGAAAATGCTAAGATAAAGTAGGTATGGTAAGTAGATGATGGTTGCAGAATAAATGTGTGGTGAATGGTTAAGTTTAATGCTTAAAACTTTTGCTTTCATAACTTGGACAAAGCATAATTCAAATTGAATACATCACATCAAAGAAACAAAGTCAAATTAATTAACTTCCTTACTCCATTTTTCCCTAAAAAGTTCACTAATTTCCCCTAAGTGCTAAAGGTACCTATAACAAGTTAGAGGGGTTCAGTGCATTTCTCTGACTTTTGGAGGGACCGCACCCTCGGCCCAATAATTTGAAATACCTAAAGTACTTAAAATCCCCTTCATCAACATTTACCCTTCCATAAAATCATTCATCCCCTTGATAAAGATTTTCCTAAGTAAAATCCTATTTTACTTAGGGAAATTAAAACATTTTGTATATATAAAACCCTCATATTCATTTAGCCTAAGTTATAAATGTTATATGATGAAAATTCTTTCGGAGACATTTAGCTTAGCGCATGTTCATATCCCACAAAGTCACATTAACCACTAATTGGTATTATTATTTAATTCCTGAAAACAAATCACCCATTACCAGTATTATTATTAAAAACCCCAAAAAATATATATCCCGCCCGTGGTTGCAAAATAACCTTAATAACATTGATAAATGGGATTAATTAGTCAACTCGTGACTAAGTAAGAACCCCGACCCCCGCCAAGCTAAATAAAGGATTAATTAAATCATCAGGATTAATTAATAACTTTGACCAATCACGTTGCCCTCCATGTAATTAAAGCTTTTTATTAATGTCGGGCCCCCCTCCATTAACCATAAGTCACTTCCCACCCCCAAACCACTGTCTGATCAGATCTATCAGATCCGATGGCTATCGCTCATATCGCATGGGCCTTTTGGTTGGACGTTAAACGTATGATATGAGCGGTTTTCCAAAAGTCGTCGATGCTACATGTCAACTGACTAGTGGAATCCCGCGACCCTACCTCAATACTGCTAATCTCCCATAAGCGGTGCAATGAAACCCACTTACCGCCTCCCATAAACGACAAAACATCACTTCATTAATTTAATGTCACCTATCTTTCTCGCCAAACCTGCCAAAATATTGACTTTGCATAAAAAACAAGTGTAATCTATTCTTCGTCCTTTATCCAGAACAATTCCATGCATGCACGCAGTATGTCCAAAATCAACCAGTTCGTTCCCAAACTATCAACTACCTTTCAATGCTGCTCCAGTCCACTGTGTGCATCCTTGGAATGTGAAAATCATTGCTAGTTGCCCAGAAGCAGGTATTTATCATATTTTCTCCTAGAAACCTGTTATATACTGAAATTCCTCTGAAATTGCTTTAAAACCCAAAGTTTCACTATAAATTGAGTTGCTAAGCTCAGTTCAAAACTTCCCATGCACCTCTGTTTAGAAAATTTCATTAAAAATCCCAGTTTCATCCCTGAAAACACAAGAACCAGGATGGAAACCCCCGTGGCCCTCAATGTACCTCCAGTCAATGCTCCCCATAAAGACTTGGATTACCTTCTCTTAGCAGATAAAGACTTCCAAATAAAAGACCTTGAACCTAATAAAAGTCCCTTGAAAGTATATTGTTGATGCCGAGATGATTACATGAACAATTCGGATACCATATGACTTTGGGAATCAAATCTCCCAAAGTACCTATTCCCTTCTTTGCACATTTTCTCAGACATTATCCACCAAAGTCAGGCCAATTATAACCCTAACCTCAGAGCCATATTGTCCCCCGACCAGTCAGTCCTTTTTACCATTACTGCTCATTCAATTAACGAAATGTTACAGCTTTAGCCCAGCCAGAACCTCACCCCCATTTCCATTGGAGAATTACCAGAAAAATCCACCAAAATGTCTAGTTCTGAACTGAACCATATTTGCCATACTTTCATGGATAAAGATAATATACCCAAAGATCCCCCTCCCTACCTAACATGTTTCTTCACTGATATAGGAAAATATATTGTTAATACGATTGTTGCCATTATGGATTTCAATACTAGTGAGTTTGTTGATGGATTGACCCTAGTTTTCATGAGTATCTTCACCCCTTGGTCAGCCTCCTGCTGTCAAATATGACTATGCTACATTCATAGCTGACAAAATCCATGACCAATTCATGAGGCTAGAAAATGAGAGAGTGTTCAAGTATTCTATAGTCCTATATCACCTCTTCCTTTACTATCAAACTAAAAAATTCCCTTTCTCTGTGCATAAGCTTGATACAAAAGGTAACCCTAGGTCAGTCATTTTCTAGACCTCTAGTTTTCACTACTCATCCTCTTCTCCCTATTTATATGTTGATTTCATTGATCAGTTTGTCCATCCTATAACTACCATGTTGACAGGAAGTTCTCCCCCTAGAATCAGTGATAATATCAAAAGAACCCTTCAATTGTCAAAGCAATATAGGATAGGTGACTGGTACTTATACCAGAATCATACTGAGATCAGAGTCTATGGGTGTGAACTGCCTCCCTACAAATTACCCAAGTATGTCCCCATGAGATTATTTTCCCTGGAGTACTACAGGCAACTAATCAACTCTGATCAAATCCATTTCATGAAAGCAAAGAAAAAAGCCCAACTGAGGATCAAAGACCACTTAGGCCCATTTGTGTGCAACAACAAAAAAGCAGGGCAAGAAGCAGAAGAAATCATAGAGAGGAAGATGCATTTAAAGAAGAGCTTTGCTTGGACATATGATCCTCACAGTTTCATCTGTGATAGAAGGATAAAACACAAGTTATCACCCTACATCCATCATAGCATTCCTGAAATAGAACAATATGCCAATTTAAATGAATGGAGGGAAGGGACATTGGTAGAACAAGATAGTGATAAAGTTGAAGTTGAAAATGTGATGAAAGATTTGGAGAAGAGACTTGACCTAGACTCCTTTGTATAGGTGCATGCAGAGTCTTCCCAAAGGCCAGCCCAGGAAACCAGTGCTCCCACAGCAGAGCCTTCACAGAGGCAAACTCAGGAACCAAGTCCATCTACATCAAAATAACCAGAAACAACAGAACAGCTAGAGAAATCAGAGCAGCCTGAAATATTTGTAGAGTTAGATCCACCACAGCCACATATAGTTCATACTAATATGGGAAATCCTCCAGTGCTACAAACTCCTCTAAATGAGGAAAGGAACTTGAAAAGAGACAGGGAAGTAGCTACCCCTCTAAGCATTCCCACAGATCAACCATTTGCTAAGAGGCAAAGGATGAATCTGTATTCAGAGGAGGAATTCATTGGAGAAACTACAAATAGCATGAGAAAGGAAGTGATAGATAGTTTACAAACATTCCCAATAGGTGGGACACCCTCAAGTTCACAAAGGCAAGAGCTAGAAAGACAACCCAGCATAGAAGTTTCATCTTTCAGGTCTTCTTCTGAGAAGATTATAGATATAAAGGGGAAGTTTAAAGAGATCAAGGCAAAGAATGAGCAGCTGAAGGCCCAAGCCTATGCTCAATACTTAAAGATGGCCCCTACAAACCAGACCAGACTGATGTCAGCCTTTGACATCAAAGAGGGAAAAATGCAAATGAGTTTCCTGAAGCCCATAGTGCTATAGCCAAAATCCTTGGCAGATTATCTCAAAACTGACTTTGAAGTTTTGGCTAAAGACATCCACCCTATCGACCAGATTGAACTACACAAGAAAATGGGTGAGATGGTCTATTCAACACTGACCAGCAAAGCAATGATGGCTCATAGATTGCAAAATTCATTGAGCAACACTACAACCCAATTGCAGCTAGAGAAAGCCTCCTCACAGGCAAAAGATAACAGAATAAAATCATTGGAAGAGTTAGTAATTGAGTTGGGTCATGACCCAAAAGATGTTAAGGAAACAGAAAGCTTAATCAAGAGAAAGAATGAAGACATAGCTGCACTTAGAAAACAATTAAAGTTGCCACCACTCATTCACCCTCAAAATGCTGAGGTTATATAAAAGAAAAATGAAGAAGAACTTATGGACTTGGTCCTTAAGTTAAATGAGCAATTGAAGGAAACAGAGTAGGAATTGGAGAAAGCAGTGCAGTCAAGGCAGAGTGAGTCGACCACACAGCCTCAAACTGTAGTGCCAATAGTTTCAATAGTAGTATCTTCCACAATGGCAACTGTTTTAGCACCAAACATTCCTTTGGCAACAGCCACACTAGTGGAAGCAACAGGTACATCACGGGTAGGTACACCAACACAAAGCACAAAGGACTTGATTAAATCAATGGAAGAAATGAAATTCCAAGTAACAGAGCTGCAGAAAATAAAAGAGAAATTCACTACTTTGGAGCAAAAATATGAGACATCAAAGATTAATTATGTAGAAGAGATGAGGAAAAACAAAGGCATGGCCCAACAAATTAAAGCATTGGAGAAGGATCTGATATTTGAAAAGCCTTTGACAGACACTAGGAAAATATTGTGGGCCAATATCATTGATTCCATCAATGATATTTGGTCATCAATTCAAATTATGTTTCAACAAATTGATTTAGTAAAGCTTTCCCCTGAAGAAATTGGGAAGACCAGAGAAGAGCTGGGCAGGAAACTTGAGGAAGCTATCAGATTAATTAATTTTCTGAACAGTAAAAACAAGCAATAGTTAGAACAATTAGACATTGAGGATAGGACTGCTACCGTCCTTGAAATAAAGAAAGTGTTGACCAAAAGGAATCTGATGCAAGGCCTGGAATGTAGATGCCAAAGCATGTGGGAATATATAGATGAGTTCATGAAGAAATTTGACATCTTAAGAATTAAAGGGCTCCCAAGTCCTTTAGTCATCAATGATAAGCTAATGGTTCAGATAGACTATATCAACAAACTACTTCAACAAGCTGAAAGTCAAGCTAGTTCATCTTTAGCCAAGGAATTACCAACAGGAAAAGTGTTGTACGATAGTTTAGAGAACCTCTTTTTCATTGAACATGAAGTAAAGCACTTATTCCCAGTACAGCCCAATTTTGTAAAGTATACAGAAGTAGATGAAATTTACAAGACGCTGACAAAAACAAGAATACTAAACGATGATTGGTGGACCAACATGACTGACATCTTATAAATTACCATGGTAAACATTGAGGTAAATAGAAATATTTACCACAGTAAATTTTGGTAAAATGGATGAATGTTGGTAAATAGGTAAAGAGTATCAGTTACAGGTGAAAGAGTATCAAAGATTAAATCAGATGTCCAGCACGGAGTTACTAGGGCAACAACAAGATGTGGATTCATAGAGCATGCCTCCAGCTCCTTCAACAAAAACAGGGACAACAAAAATCAGTTCATTAGCTGTCACTATATTCGAGACCATCTGTCTCTATATTTGTATAAAGAGATATTTTATATTCCTAGAATAATCTCATTTAGTTATGAGATATTCTGATGTAAATTTTGTATAAATACTTCTTTATTCGAAGTATTAGAGGTCGATTCAAAGACCTTTCTATAGACATTTTCTTCTAGAATTTAAGTGCTATTGTACCAAGACTTGTATGGCTTGCTAGATCAAGAGATAAAGTAAAGACTATTCACGGGTTACTTGTGTCAAACAGAAATCAAATAAGTATTCTATATCTCTTGTTTATTATTGTTTTTCCTCTGTTTATTAATAATCATATGTGTTTTCATAAAACCTGAATGGTAAATGAATAATGATTTTTCAGAAATTTCTTTACTACACTCTGTTTTAAACTTGTTTATCTTCTCAATGTTTTCTACTAGACTATCATAGTTAGTGTTATCACTTAAGAATTCTAATGCCAAAATTTCTCACATTAGTTTGATGCTCAAGGTCGGTGCTAGGCTAAGTTTGATTTTTGTTTGCCTTAGAGTCTGAGTCTTAGGAGTCTTGAGTCAACTATGCATTCTCATTCATCACCGGTCATTCTCATTCATCACTGATCTCATAACCATGTGTCAGTTTTGTTCAAAAGGTCAACTATGTGCCACAAAACTCTTTAGGTGATTTCATAGTGCATGTAATTATTTTGAAGTCTTTTCGTAGCACGTAAATCCTTTTTAGCAGTTTCGCAGTGCAACATGTTTTAGGTGATTTCGTAGCGCATAATTCAAAATTTACACTGACTGCGCTACGAAATCAGAGATTCATGCAATCCGTAGGAAATCTTTCCTAACTGTCAAATCTGTCAAGTTCAGTTATGGTTGCATCATTCACTGTCAGCTTATACACTCCACATATCATGTCCAACCACTTATCTCCATCATTACAGCCGCTAGGTACATTGGTACACATGGATTGCAAGTTCCAAGAAAAGCCAGGTATTCACAGTCTTAATGATGATTGTATTCGTTGCATGAGGAACAAGACTGCAAGTTTTCAATTTGAATCCATTGTTATCAAGTGAGGCAGTTATCAAGCGAGGCGGTTATCAAGTGAGGCAGCCATTCAAGCAAGGCAGAAATTGAAGTTTGAGCAGTGCTAGCATTTCAAACCTCCATTACACTGAACCTTCATGGAGGGATCGGTAGAAAGAAAGGACCACAGATCAGGCAGGTGTTTAAGAAATGAACCTAAAGGTGTAGACATTATCTTGAAACACAAAGAAGTTGAGCATGCATTCAAGTAGGTTGGATGTTGGAATTTTTGTGAGAAACTACAGGGAGGTCATGCACAAACCACCAAGGAATTTTCTTTGAATTTCACAGGGCTGAATTCAAAGGTTGGGATGCTCGAATTGCAAGTCTCACCAGAGGTAATATCCACAGTTACTGAGATTCCAAGGGGACAAGAAACTTGGTTTAAGAATTTCAAATTTGATATGACTCCCTGCAAGGAGTTTCTGAAGCCAGAATACATTGACTCAGATTTAAACAAGTCTGTGCCTAGAAATTATGTCAAAGACTCATATGCCAATCTGCTTACCTGTATACAGAGGTACCTTACCTGTGAAGGCAGATATAACAAGGTGTATTCATATCATTTCAAGCTTCTGCTACATTTCACAGGAAAGATATCCATTGATCTACCTTTTTACTTATTCCGTAGCTTAAGTAAAATGTGTGATAAGGTGCAGCTAAGAAAAGAAGCCTGTGAGACTTCATTGTTTCACCACGGTTTAATTAAGTTGATGGTTCTGCATGAACTCCAGAGAGTAGGTAGGGACTGGCCCACATTCATATTCATGTCTAGTTTCAAGAACGAGACCGGTCTCAGTCCTCAAGCTGCAAAAGATTTTCCAACAACAACTGGTCATCAGGCAGAAACAAGATCCAGGAGGTTTTCAAAGTTGAAGGCTAGGAAACAAGTAAGAGAATCCACCAAGCCACTAACTATCTAGGATACACCCCAGCAGTCCCTTAAAGAGAAAGCTCAGTTCAAAGAAGGTGCACATGAATCAAGCACAGGTGAAGGAGTTCAAAGAAGAAGGACTAGGAGCCAGGTAGCTAAAGGAAAAGGCAAGTTACTGATTATTGAAGAAAGCCCTGTTTCAAAGGGACACTTAAATGACTTATTTCAAGCCATTGACATTGAAGAATCTCCACTAGTTCAAGCAGATTTGATAGAGTCAGGAAAAGACAAGGCTAAGAGAGTCAAAGCCTTGAAAAAACTCAAGTTTGATGATCAGGTTGATCAATTTGTCTTTAAGCCCAGGAGACCCATAACGAGGAAGTTTAAACAAATACAGGAGGTACTGCCAAGAGCAGATGAAATAGGGGAGGTGACACAGCCTCATGAAAGAAAGGATAAAGGCAAAACAATTACCATTCAAGAAGAAGATAGTGTGGAAGACTTGAAAAGGAGATTGGAATTGGAAAACTTTGAAATTGCTAGATTGAAGAAGGCCTCCAGGAAATTTGCAGTTAAGGAGGCTTATTTTAACCAAATGCAAGCTCGGTGGGAGGACAAAACATTTCAAATACCCGAGGTGGTTGATTTTAATGTTCAATTCCGTAGCTGGACTGTCCCTGCAATAAAGGAAGCGCAATTTATCAGAAAGGTCAATACAAACCTGAGATCTGGGATCAAAGTCATGAAGAAACAAATTGAAGACTTAAAGATACAGTTAAGCCAGCAGAAAGAATTTCCTTAAGGCAGTCACACATCAAGTAAGGTTTTGTTTCAAATTTTGATGGTTTTCCTTGTTATAATCCTTCTTGAAGAATCATACCTTTCCATTCAATTTTGGAAAGATTTGGAGCAATTGAAAAGGATGTTTAAATATCAAGAGGCTCAAAATAGCAAAATTTTGGTTGAAACTGTGTTTTTTGGAATTACACAGTAGTTTCGTAGCACGCTACAAAACTGCTGAAGATGATGACTAACGCACAGCAGTTTCGTAGCGCGCTACGAAACTGCTGAAGCTACATAATATAAACTCAGTCAACTGATTTTGAAATACAAAGGGAAATTTTTTGAAAAGGAAATATCTTCAAGGGATCATCTAAAGGTATCAACTTTCAACAAGGTCAAGACAAGTGGAGGAAACATATATTCGAATCCAACTCTAAACTTTTTGTCATAAAGTGATCACATTTACTACAATCCAAGATATGTCAGACAGCTTGGAGGAGCTTTTCTCTTCACACATGGAAGATGTTGACAACACATCAAGGACGTGGCATTCTGATATATTTTGTATAATTAAAGATGAAGGCCATGGTTCATTGGATTCGAACATCTTTGAATAAAATCAAAGTCCGATAAACAGGGGTAGTTTCCTATTTTTTAGGGGCAATGGAGAAGATGTGACACTGAGGACTATTATGGAGCTTTTAACATCCACCACAGCCAAACTAAAAAAGACCACATGTCAAAGAACGAGAATGATTGTAATTAAGGCTATTATTAGCATAATATGGAGTTAGACTCCTATTTGATTTAGATCTCTAGAAAGTCTAGTAGCAGTTTGTTACATTTAATAGGCAGTTAAAATTTGAACAGGTGTCATTAGAAGTAGATTTCAAGTTCCCCTCATGCTTGAGGAGGAATCTCAGTTAGGTAGAAGAGCTCTATATATAGGAGAAAGAGCAATGTAAAGAGGGTTGGAAATTTATAAAAAAAACTCTGATATTTGGCTTATGTAAAGACTCTATTTTTTGGTAATACAGTATTGGCTTATGCTTCTCAAGAATCATAGAGAGTTCAATGTATGAGTTTCTTTTGCTGTCTTTTCATGTTATCTACAGTGTTATGAGTATTTGATTACTTAGAAATCGCTTACAGTGTTCTAATTTCCTTCATATACTCATAAACTGCCTTCTATGTGTTTGGTGTGTTCTACATATATTGAAATCTGAATGCCTTGACTTTTATGCAAAGCCAACCCTACTGTTAATACTGAATCATATATGACTCCATAAGCCCAATGGATACTTGTTAGTTGTGTTTCCACCATCTTCATTGTTCTTTGTTTCACAAGAGTTAGCCATCTTAATCATAATCAAAAACCTTTAACCCTTTGAGAGAGCCCTCTCAGGCTAAGGAGGCTAAGCCTTAGCTAAAAGATTGGTTTGAAACAGTTACTTGAAGTCTTCCTGGTCTGCAGCCTTCCAGGGCCTGATTTTGAGATAACAATTAGAGAATTCTTGAATGCTCCCTTACTTCCTATTTTATCCCTTTGGTCTAATTGAACAAAGAATTCTTAATTGCCCTTTGTTGATAGGCCTCTTCTCTTCCTCATTTTGACCCCGATTAAAGGATTCTTGATTGCCCTTTCTCCCCGGTTAAGACCATTTCATCCACCTGAACCTGACATTTGCCTTTTGTTTAACTACCTTGCCCTATGAGTTTTCCCTTTAGTAAATGACCTGATCCAGTTAAGCCAACACTTTATTGACTCCATAGCCCAATGGCCTGAAGACCTTGCTCTATCCATCTGTTCCTAGAATTCCACAACTCTCAAACAAAACAACCTTGAACATTAATAACTAGCATAATATCACACCAAAACAAAGCTAAATTATAAAGAGAGAGCCATCTCCAAGTATAGATTGGCTAGATTTTGTACTTAAAATACTGGTTTGTGGTTACCTCGGACCCCTTTCCTTCTTCCCATAACTTCTAAGGAAAATATGAGTGATAACATAGTGGCGACCATACTGGGGAATGAACAATTCTTCAGTTGAAATAAACCTTTAAGAAACCGAAAAGTTTGATTTGAAAGCAAGTTAGAGGATTTTAGAAGTTATTTTGCAAAGTTTATATAAGAAAATTCATAAAAATTTGAAATCTAGCTTCAGAAAGGACTTGTTACACTAGGGCTAATCCTGATCCCAATCCACCACCTGTGTTTGAGAATCCTAACCTGATTCCCAGAATCATTAGAAGACAAGAAAGCTCAGTAAGTCCTAGACCTTTGTTCAGATCACATTCATGTCCTGTTAAACGGATTTCCCTAGAAGATCTTCCTTTTGATGAATACTTCGAACTCTCTAGGTTTAGAAACTCATATGACAGTGAATTATTAGATCTAGTCCAAGATCCAGAATTCCTTAGAGAACTTGAAATCCAAAACTATTTGCAATTGATCACTATTTGCAAAACTATTCTCAGTCATCCCTTAACATTGAAAGCATACCTGAATTTTTTGAAACCACCTCACTTTCTGCTAGCTCATCATTATTCCCTCATTCATCTAAAATCCATTCCACTCCTCCTTTCGTCCCTTCACTCCCTCTTCAATCTATCACCACCCAACATCTCACCACCACTTCTAGTTCCTCCTCCACAACACAAATACCTCCCATTACCCCAACTCCTACCCAACTATTGTGGCCACCAACAAGCCCCCTCCTTATTTAGTATTAGCAATAACACTAAGTAAGTGGGGACCCTTAGTAAAAAATTCAAAAAATTCAATTAAGGCTTATGTATTCTACTCCTTAAGAAAACATCGCATCGCGCGAAGAAGATAGGACATTTCCTTGTGAGTAAAAGGATAAACTGCAAGAAGTGCGATGCGAATTTCATTGCATCGCATGCATTAAGAAATGCTCATATTAGAAAATCTTAAAAAATCTCCGATGGCCGATATGCAATATCGCATATCGCAAATATCGCATAAAAAAAACATAACCATTTAACGATTGTAACAAATCTGCGATCTTGCGATAACACGATACTGCGATCTACGATCTTGCGATCACGCGATACAGCAATATGCAATTCTGCGATAAGCGCGATCAGGAAAGTCGGCGATAACACATCTTGATGAAAATGCGATAACACGATATTGTGATGATGCGATGTTGCGATGCGAATCGCAGAAATTGTCCATCGCAAATTTTCCCCTGCTCAACATTCAAGAAAAGCTGTCCATAAACCAAAAATTGGATACGCGCTTTAATGAAAATTAATGAATGATATGCCAAGTGTTAATGAAAGACACTTTTGTGTTTTTCGAAGAGTTAGTTCACGTAAGGTGGCTTGTTTTTTGTACATCCGTAGAGCTTAGAGCTTTCTTGTCGATTTTTATTATCATTACTCTCTCCTCATGTGTGAACTGCAGGAATGAAAAATAGAAACAACATGGGGCAATGTGCAGGAAGCGATTAAGGAAAAGGGTAAAGCTCCAATGCTCAGAAACAGAGAAGAGATGCCCTCATGAATGGATATCGCATGCAACAAAGCCGCAAATTCACAGAACGCCGCAGAGCTATCCATTACAGATCTTTCAGTCAGAGCCATGGTTGAATGAGTAGTTGAACAATGCTGATATCAACAGGTGATTTAACGCTCAAGGTCAGAAGCTCACGAAAGCAGTATGTTTACAAAATTTTGAAGCTTATACCCGGTGAAGGAAAAGGCGCTAAAAGGCGAAAAATGCACCAGAAAGGCCCGGATCAAAGAACGGAGGCAGTTTCTGATGTGCGATTAGCGCCTAGCGCTGAGAAAATTGTTCAAAAAGCAAAGTCCCTAACTGCTCAGTCACCCATAAGCCCGGAAAATGCAAGAAAGCAAAGGCAGAGGCAATTTGAGGATTAACCAAGTAGAATTTGGATTATTACTGAGCATACACAGTAAATCCACATAGTCAGAGGATGACTCTCGAGTATATCTTCTATTTTGCTGAAAAGATGGTGCCAGCTCTTGCCATTTCTGTTTGCTTAGCTCAACCAAAAGTGGAAGACAGTCAGCCGACTCTACCCAGGCAAATATTGAATGCTCGCAACATTAAGGAGAAAATGCAGAAATAGTTAGATATTAGATTTAATTTTTAGAAATAGTTTTGCTTAGAAAAAGGGTGGTCATTTAAACCGTATCCTGAATCTGTGTAATTAAGTTATTTAGTTAGTAGTATTTAAACCCTTCTCATGCATTTAGAGAAGGGTCCAGAAATTTATCAAAAACTTGTCCTCAGAACATGCACTTTTGCACCCTCAGAGGAGGTTTTGGTGAATGAATGGATCAAGATTTGTTGATGTTTGCATTTGATATCTGCTACTGATGTTGCACTTTTGTACTCTTAGTAGATGTTAGAGCAAGGAGAGATAAATCATTGTTGCTTGAAGCTTATGAGTAGGACCAATCATAAATGGTACTTTTATCTCTTGACCATTTCTGCTTATATGTTAAAGTGATATACAGTTTTTTAGTTGTTTATATATTATTGCATGAATGCTTGAGTTATCATTTGGCACTTTTGTACGGTGGTAGCTATTTATTTATGTTTAATGTATGAATAGCTTATTATGCGATATGCTGTTCACAACTGTTTCGCCTAACTTTTTATGTGAAGTGGTTCATCTTAATTGATTTCCTTTCTTATAATCGCTGAATGATCTTTATTACCAGTTGTTATTTTAAATCTCTTTAGATCGCATAATAGAAGAATTACATCCTAGGTTAGCATAGATTAGATGTGTTGTTTATTAGATTACAATAGCATAGAATTAGATTAAAGCTTGAATTAGAATAGCTTAGATAGGGACTGTTAGATCAGCAACATCCAATTCTACACACACACACCCATAGATTGGGAAACTGGTCCCATTATCCCCAGTCGGACCTGCTATACCAAACGGATAAGGAGCTGCCAACCAAGGTCCAGACTGAGTGGGTATCCCCCTTATTTTCGACCCGATTTTCGGGGCTTCAACACCAACCTACAATCATGGCCAACAGATATGCTCCCCTGGTGCTCCCTGCTAACCTAGGGGCAATGCCTCAAGAATATCAAGGTAAGATCACCACCTTTGATGGAACTGGAACCTACACTGCTCAGCAGCACACTAAGAAGATGACTGATTACTTTGAAATATATGAGATAGACATTGCTGATGTTCAAATGAGAATTTTTGTTCAAAGTTTGTCTCGAGAAGTTAGAACCTGGTTTAGAGCCTTAACACCCAATAGTATAGATAGCCTACGAGCTCTCTACCAAAAATTCTTGAATAGATGGGAAAAAAGGAAAGACCCCCTTTAGATTTTGTCTAAATACGAGAACCTTAGAAGGGGACCCCATGAAACCGTCTAGGACTATTGCACTAGATTTAATAGTGTTTATAGTGTCATTCCACTAGACCTTAGACCCCCTCCTGGTTTAGCCCTGATCAAATTTCCTAATGGATTTGATTCAGACATGGATTTTTAGTTGAGAGAAAGAAATCCCCCCACTCTAGAAGAAATGCAAAGCATAGTTGTAAGTGTTGAGGCTAATCTACTTTCCAAATGAGCTAAAGCTAGAAACGAGAGAAGAATACCTACAAAAGATGAAAGTTCACCCTTTGAACAAAAGCTTGATGCTATTGTTAAAGGAATGGACAAATTATTTGACAGAGTCGATACAATTGAAAGGAAATCTCCTTGGGATGCCCAATAGGCCAATTCAGGGAGAAATCCTAATTTTAGGAAAAATCAGAATCAGAACACTGGTAAGAATATTCCTGACCAGAATATCAGACCACCATTCCAAGAAAACTACGCAGAAGCCTCTCAATCATAAGACCCTAAGCAAGACACTTAGATAAATTTAATGGTTCTAGAGGGGGAGGAAGATGTATTTCTAACTCGGGATGATCAAGAGTCTCATATACTCTAACAATTTCAGACTCAGATAGGAGAATCATTTGATTTCAGACAGGGGTATGACTCTGCCATCTTTGAGGTGCATAAACAGTATAACCTGAGAAGTAGAAAAAGTACTGATAACCCCGAAACAAACCAAAAAACAACTCCTAATCAACCCAAAAAATGCAAAACAAGCCCAGTGACAAAAACGCTTCAGATCCTTTCAAGAACTAATCAAAACCCTTCCAACTCCACCATAGAAGATGTGTCTGATAACCAGCCCAGCAATAAAAAACCTTCCACTTCAAATCCCTCCAAGGAAATAGTGGAAGAACCTCAAAAGATTGCATCAGAGAAATCAGCAAAGGATGTTTAAAATCATAAAATAGAGGAAAACATAGAAAACATTTCTGCCAGAAACCCAAAGGTTCAAACTAATAAAACAGTCTTGCCCTTTAATCTAGAAGCAGAAGTAGCAAAGCTTAAAATTTCGGTTCCTTTGACAAAATTGATGAAACATGATGTTTACAGGTCTCAAATCAACAAATCACTAAATATTATTGAAAATGTAGATTCTGTAAATCTCTTTGATGACCAGCCTGAGTTTATTTTTGGCCCTGAAGTAAATGGGAAACCACTGGAAGGAGGGATACCACCTTTCTATGTCAGTCTCAATATCCATGATAAAATTTTGCATAATGCCATGTTTGACTCTGGTGCTTCTCACAACCTCATGCCCAAATCTGTTATGGAGAAACTCAACCTAGACATCACTAGACCCTATAAGGATTTATTTTCCTTTGATTCTAGTCAAGTGAGATGTTTGGGTCTTATAAAGGATTTATGTGTTTCATTGGTTCAATACCCTGCAAAAACTATACTTATGGACATAGTGGTAGCTGACATTCCACCCAAGTATGGCATGCTATTGTCCAGATCCTGGGGTGCCAAACTTCAAGGATCTTTACAATTAGACATGTCATACACTACCATATCTATTTTTGGACAACCAAAGAAGTTCTATAGAGAAACTTTAATGAAGTATATAGTGAGTAGTCAAGAGAAGCCTCAAAAATTTCCCATTTACTCTGTACACTCTGACGTGGATTACTTTATTCTCTATAATGCTGAAATAAATCCAGAAACTAATAATCCTAAATATTTAGCAACATAACGAAAAGAAATCGAAAATTTTAATGTTTTAGCAATAGAACCAAAAGAAATTGGAAAAGAAGAAAGGTCAACTGTTCAAATTCAAGAGATATCAGATGACAAAGTAAAATCAGAAGATGAAGAAAATCCTAAGACATTAGCTAAGAAATACTACACTACCCCAGATACAAATTATGAACATGAAATTTTATGGCATTTAAAATTTGATGGTTCAGTAAACAAACTAGGTGTAGGGGCAGGTGTATGGGTCTATAACTTAGAGAACGATCATCTAGAAGGACATGCCTATAGGTTGAATTTCAAATGTACAAGCAATATGGCAGAATATGAAGCACTCCTGCTAGGCCTCAAGTTAGTCAAAAGATTAGGAGCCATAAGAGGGTCAATCATAAGAGATTTTGAACTGATAATTAAATAGATAAAAGGAACTTACATAACCAGAGATCCTAGATTGGGATATTATAGAGGGATAGTCATAGAAATCCTCAACACTTTTTTAAAAACCCAGCTTGCAACTATTCCTAGAAAACATAATATGCAAGCTCATAGCATGACTATGTTTGCCAGTACCTACAAATTGCCTTTCCAGCCCAATCATCAGTACACTGCTGAGATTAGGCATAGGCCAGCCATCCCTGATAATCTTAAGAACTAGCAGGTCTTTGATACTGATAAGCAAATTAACAATTTTCTAACTTTAAATGAGAAATTTTCTAATATTAAGATAGATGCAGACCTAGTTTCGGATTTTGATCATACTAATGAGGTAGACATTAACAATCTGGAGGAGAATTCAATAAACATGCTTCACCCCACTAAATTCTCACAAGAAGAAATCAAAGACCTATAACAAATGGACCTAGATGAGATAATTGAAGAAGAAGCAAAGGTTATAAATCTGAAGGATAATCATTTACCCAAAGGATTAACTCCCTTGGAGGATTTGTTTGACTCTAATGACATTCCACAGAAACCTAAAATGGAGCCTTTAAAAGCAGAGATTGAGGAGTATAACCTAGGAACACAGGATAATCCCAAATTGATAAAATTTTCAAAATCCTTACCTCCTGATCAGAAGCTAAAGTATGTTGAACTTATGAGGGAATTCCATGCTGTCTTTTCCTAGAGTTACAAAGATTTGAAATCCTATGACACCTCTATCATTCAGCACACTATCCCTTTGAAAGAAAATCAAAAGCCCTTTAAGCAAAAACTCAGAAGAATTAACCCTGTGTTATTACCATCAATTGAGAAAGAAATCAAATGCATGTATGAAGCAGGAATTATTGCCCCTATTAGATTTTTAGAATAGGTATCTAACCTAGTACTTACTAGGAAGAAAATGGGGGAAATAAGATTATGTGTTGACCTAAGAAATGTGAACAAGGTCTCGCCTAAAGATAACTATCCTTTACCCAAAATGGACCATATACTGCAAAGGGTAGTGGGTTCTTATATAATTTCACTTTTAGATGGGTTTTTAGGTTATAACCAAATTTTAGTTCATCCTAATGACCAAGAGAAAATTGCATTCACTACACCATGGGGTACCTTCATGTACATTAAAATGACATTTGGACTAAAAATGAAGGGGAAACTTTCCAAAGAGCAATGGATATTGCCTTTGCAAAAGAGATTCATGATTTTCTTGTTATATATCTTGATGATCTCACTGTTTTTTCCAAATCAGATCAACAACACTTGGAGCATCTCAGGCAAGTTTTTCTAAAATGTAGAAAATATGGTATTTCCTTAAATCCAAAGAAATCTTTATTCGGTTTAGAAGAAGGAAAGTTGTTAGGTCACATCATTTCCAAAGATGGCATTCAAATTGACCCCTCCAGATTAAAGCTATTTTGCAAATACCTCACCCAAGAAAAATTAAAGAGCTTTAGGCATTTTTAGGAAAGATAATTTTTTAAGAAGATTCATCTCTGACTTAGCTGAATTAATTAGATTATTGAATAACATGTTAAAAAGGATTCGACCATTAAATGGACAATTGAGGCTAATCATTTGAAGAAATTAAACTAGCCTTAACTCAAACACCAGTCCTCACAAGTCCCAAATTTGACAGAGACTTCATTATTTTCTCTTTTGCATTAGAACACACCATAGCAGCAATTTTACTACAAAAGGACGATCAAGGATGTGAAAAACCAATAACCTTTTTTAGTAAAGCTCTTAGAGATGCCTCATTAAAGTATAAAATAATGGAGAAACAAGCTTTTGCTTTGGTAAAGGCTATTAAAGATTTCAGAGTATATATTTTGTATTCTCATGTAGTAGCTTATGTTCCAAATGTTGTAGTCAAAGATATCCTGACACAGGATGGAGTTGATGGAAAGAGAGGAAAATGGATAGCTACTATTTTAGAGTATGATATAGAGATAAAACCTACCAAGTTAATTAAAGGTCAGGGGTTGGCCAAACTCATGGCAGAAACAAATTGCCAAGCCCTAGACATCAATCTTATTGTAGAGCTGGATAACGAACAGGAGATGGCGACTCCACAGATCAGCCAGTCCTTTTTAGACTCACCTTGGTATGCTGATATAATATATGTTCTACAAAACCTGCAGGCTCCTCCAGGGTTATCCAGAACTAAGAGTAGGTTTTTGAAAATGAAAGCATCAAAATTTTGCATTATGGATAATACTTTATTTTGGAAAAATCATGAAGGCATTTTGTTAAACTGTTTATTAAAAGAAGAATCTGACAAAGTACTCCAAGAATTTCATGCAGGGGATTGTGGTGGACATCTCTATTGGAAGTCAACTGCTGACAAAATTCTAAGAGCTGGATTTTATTGGCCAACCTTGTTTGCAGATGTGAAGAAATTTGTAACTTCCTGCCATAAATGCCAAATCTTTGAAGGAAAAATAAAATTGTTACCTTTACCATTGAAACCTATATCCACTGAAAAACCTTTTCAACAATGGGGTCTTGACTTCATTGGGGAAATTCATCCACCTTATTCTGGTCAACATAAATGGATACTCACTACCACTGATTATTTTACTAAATGGATAGAAGCCATTCCCTCTAGACAGGCCACTGACACTGTGATAATAGGTTTTCTAGAGTCTAATATCCTTTCTAGGTTTGGTTGTCCTGACAAAATTATCACAGATAATGCTGCAGCCTTCAAGTCAAAGAAAATGATTGATTTCTGTCACAAGTATCATATAACACTTGGTCATTCCACATCTTACTATCCTCAAGGAAATGGTCTTGTAGAATCTTCCAATAAAAGTCTAATAAATATTATCAAAAAACTATTGGAAGAAAATAAGAAAACTTGGAACAAGAAATTAACCAATGCTTTGTGGGCAGATAGGCTTACTACTAAGAAGTCCATTGGAACCAGTCCCTATGAGCTAGTATATGGAATGGAGGCAGTTTTTCCTTCATCTTTAGGGGTTCTTGTCATGAAACTACTTCAAGAAGCTCAAGTGGAACCAAATGATATACACAGAAGAATAAACTAGACCATCCATTAACAACAAACCAGGGAGGAAGTGTACAAAAGATCCCAAGTACTACAAGAAAAACTCAAGAAGATTTTTGACAAAAGGACTAAAGCAAAAGACTTCTATCTGGGAGATAAAGTGTTAAGGTGGGATTCCAGAAGAGAGGACAAGGGAAAGAATGGGAAATTTGACTTCCTGTGGAAAGGGCCATACATTATAAATGATTTTAGAGGAAATAATGCATATTTTCTGAAAGAATTAGATGGTGCAGAAATTGAAGGAGGATTAGTCAATGGTCAGATGTTGAAACATTACTTTGATCCCAATTTTTAAAATCTGATTAGATTTCTAATTGTACATAGTATATCCTTTATAATGTTCAATGTTGATTGGATGGTAAAATTGTGAAGTTGAAGCCCGAAGAGAAGGCCCTAAGCTTCAGAAGTATTATTGTCATACATACAAATAATGCATCAGGCAAGAGGAAGATTGCAGAGCACAATCAAAGTTTTTCAGAAGGCCATTGATCTACTGTTCTTGACTTTCCACCAGGGAAAGCCATCCCCAAGTGGAGCCATTGTTATACCCCTATACCAATAGGTGTCATACATCATGATTTACTTGGTTTAACTCTGAAATATGTTCATACCTTTGCTTGTTGAAAATGTTTTCCATATTTGTAAAAAATCAAAAAATTAAAAAATGTAAAGAGGGTATACCCTAAAAGAAAAATCAAAGGGTAAAAAGAATAAGGAAAAGGTCAAAAAAATGAAAGAAAATGAACCCCAACAAAAAGAAAAGACCATGAAAGTGTGCCAACCCAAATGCCACTACTATTTACTTTATGCTAATAAAGATTGTGTGAAAATTGTTACCTATCCCACAATCCATGGTAACCAAATAGCTTAATCTTGGTTATTCCATGTTTTCAATTTCATGTTTTAGATATAGAGAATAAAGATCTGACCAAACAGTTTAATCTTGGCAGATAAGTAGATAGGTAGAGTGAATAAAAGGAGCTCAACAGTTTAATATGAGCCCTTGGATGTAATAAATGTAGATTTAGATAGATATCACTATGTAAAAGAAAAGAAAGTGTGATAAGGGTTTTCCAGTTTAAGTGCACCTTAATAAAGGAGTGAAAATGCTAGGATAAAGTAGGTAGGGTAAGTAGATGATGGTTGCAGAATAAATCTGTGGTGAATGGTTAAGTTTAATGCTTAAATCTTTTGCTTTCATCACTTGGACAAAGCATAGCTCACATTGAATACATCACATTAAAGAAACAAAGTCAAATTAATTAACTTCCTTACTCCATTTTTCCCTCAAAAGTTCACTAATTTACCCTAAGTGCTAAAGGTACCTATAACAAGTTAGAGGGGCTCAAAGCATTTCTCTGATTTTTGGAGGGACAGGACCCTCGGCCCAATAATTTGAAATACCTAAAGGACTTAAAATCCACTTCATCAACATTTACCCCTCCATAAAATCATTCATCCCCTTGATAAAACTTTTCCTAAGTAAAATCCTATTTTACTTAGGGAAATTAAAACATTTTGTATATATAAAACCCTCATATTCATTTAGCCTAAGTTATAAATGTTATATGATGAAAATGATTTCGTAGACATTTAACTTAGTGCATGTTCATATCCCACAAAGTCACATTAACCATTAATTGGTATTATTATTTAATTCCCGAAAACAAATCACCCATTACCCGTATTATTATTAAAACCCCAATAAATATATATCTCACCCGTGGTTGTGAAATAACCTTAATAACGTTGATAAATGGGATTAATTAGTCAACCCATGACTAATTAAGAATCCCGACCCCCGCCATGCTAAATAAAGGATTAATTAAATCATCAGGATTAATTAATAACTTTGACCAATCATGTTGCCCCCGATGTAACTAAATCTTTTTATTAACATCGGGCCCCCCTCCATTAACCATCAGTCACATCCCACCCCCAACCACCGTCCGATCAGATCTCTCAGATCTGATGGCTATCGCTCATATCACGCGGGAATTTTGGTCGGATGTTAAATGCGCGATATGAGTGGTTTTCCAAAAGTCATCGATACTACGTGTCAACTGACTAGTGGAATCGCGTAGCCCTCCCTCAATACCACCAATCTCCCATAAGTGGTGTGATGAAACCTGCTTAACGCCTCCCATAAATGACAAAAAATCACTTCATTAATTTGACGTCACTTGTCTTTGTCGCCAAACCCACCAAAATATTGGCTTTGCATAAAAAACAAGTGTAATCTATTCTTCGTCCTTTATCCAGAACAATTCCATGCATGCACACAGTATGTCCAAAATCAACCAGTTTGTTCCCAAACTATCAACTACCTTGAAAGCTACCTTTCAACGCCACTCCAGTCCACTGTGTGCATCCTGCGAACGTGAACATCATTTCCAATTGCCCAGAAACAGGTATTTACCAGATTTTCTCTTGGAAACCCTATTATATACTGAAATTCCTCTGAAATTGCTTTAAAACCCAAAGTTTCAGTATAAATTGAGTTGCTAAGCTTAGTTCAAAACTTCCCAGGCACCTCTGTTTAGACAATTTCATTGAAAATCCCAGTTTCGTCCTTGAAAACACAAGAACCAGGATGGAAGCCCCCTGCGGCCCTCAATGTACCTCCAGTCAATGCTCCCCATAAAGACTTGGATTACCTTCCCTTAGAAGATAAAGACTTCCAAATAAAAGACCTTGAACCTGATAAAAGCCCCTTGAAAGTATATTGTCGATGCTGAGATGATTACATGAACAATTCGGATACCATATGACTTTAGGAATCAAATCCCCCAAAGTACCTATTCCATTTTGTGCACATTTTCTTGGACATTATCCACCAATGCCACGCTAATTATAACCCTAAACTCAAAGCCATAATGTCCCCCGACCAATCAGTCCTGTTTACAATTACTGCTCATTCAATTAATGAAATGTTATAGCTTCAGCCTAGCTAGAACCTCACCCCCATTTCCATTGGAGAATTACTAGAAAAATCCACCAAAATGTCTAGTTTTGAACTTAGCCATATTTTCCATGGATAAGGATCATATACCCAAAGATACCCCTCCCTACCTAACATGTTTCTTCACTGATATAGGCAAAGATATTGTTAATATCATTGCTGCCATTATGGGTTTCAATACTAGTGAGTTTGTTGATGAATTGACCCTAGTTTTCATGAGTATCTTCACCGTTGGTCAGCCTCCTGCTATGAGATATGACAATGCTACATTGATAGCTGAAAAAATCCATGACCAATTCATGAGACTAGAAAATGAGAGAGTTTTCAAGTATTCTACAGTGCTATATCACCTCTTCCTTTACTATCAAACTAACAAATTCCCTTTCTCTGGGCATAAGCTTGATACAAAAGGTAACCCTAGGTCAGTCATTTTCTGGACCTCTATTTTTGACTACTCATCCTCTTCTCCCTATTCATATATTGATTTCATTGATCAATTTGTCCATCCTATAACTACCATGTTGACAAGAAGATCTCCCCCTATAATCAATGATGATATCAAAAGAATCCTTCAGTTTTCAAAGTAGTATAGGATAGGTGGTTGGTACTTATACCAAAATCATACTGAGATCAGAGTCTATGGGTGTGAACTACCTCCCTACAAATCACCCAAGTATGTCCAAATGAGATTATTTGCCCTAGAGTACTATAGGTAACTAATCAACTCTGATCAAATCCATTTCATGAAAGCAAAAAAGAAAGCCCAGCTGAGGATCAAAGACCACTTAGGCCCATTTGTGTGTAACAACAGAAAAGCAGGGCAAGAAGCAAAAGAAATGATAGAGAGGAAGATGCATTTAAAGAAGAGCTTCGCTTGGAAATATGATCCTCATAGTTTCATCTGTGATAGAAGGATAAAACACAAGTTATCACCCTACATCCATCACAACGTTCCTAAAATAGAACAATATGCCAATTTAAATAAATGGAGGGAAGGGACATTGGTAGAACAAGATAGTGATAAATTTGAAGTTGAAAATGTGATGAAAGATTTGGAGAAGAGACCTGACTTGGACTCCTTTGTATAGGTGCATGCAAAGTCTTCCCAAAGGTCAGCCCAGGAAACCAGTGCTCCCACAGCAGAGCCTTCACAGAGGAAAACTCAGGAACCAAGTCCCTCTACATCAAAACAACCAGAAACAACAGAATAGCAAGAGAAATCAGAGCAGCCTGAAATATCTGTAGAGTTAGATCCACCATAGCCACATCTAGCTTAGACTAATATGGGAAATCCTCCAGTGCTACAGACTCCTCTAAATGAGGAAAGGAACTTGAAAAGAGACAGGGAAGTAGCTACCCCTCCAAGCATTCCCGCAGATCAACCCTTTGCGAAGAGGCAAAGGATGAATCTGTATTCAGAGGAGGAATTCATTGGAGAAACTACAGAGAGCATGAGAAAGGAAGGGATAGATAGTTTACAAATATTCCCAACAGGTGGGACACCCTCAAGTTCATAAAGGCAAGAGCTAGAAAGACAACCCAGCACAGAAGTTTCATTTTTTGGGTCTTCTTTTGAGAAGATTATAGATATAAAGGGGAAGTTTAAAGACATCAAGGCAAAGAATGAGTAGTTGAAGGCCCAAGCCTATGCTTACTACTTAAAGATGGCCCCTACAAACCAGACCAGACTGATGTCAGCCTTTGACATCAAAGAGGGAAAAATGCAAATGAGTTTCCTGAAACCCACAATGCTACAACCAAAATCCTTAGCAAATTATCTCAAAAATGACTTAGAAGTTTTGGCCAAAGACATCCACCCTATCGACCAGATTGAACTACACAAGAAAATGGGTGAGATGGTCTATTCAACACTGGCTAGCAAAGCAATGATGGCTCATAGATTGCAAAATTCATTGAGCAACACTACAACCCAATTGTTGCTAGAGAAAGCCTCCTCATAGGCAAAAGATAACAAAATAAAATCATTGGAAGAGTTAGTAATTGAGTTGGGTCATGACCCAAAAGATGTTAAGGCAACAAAGAGCTTAATCAAGAAAAAGAATGAAGACATAGTTGGACTTAGAAAACAATTAATGTTGCCACCACTCATTCACCCTCAGACTGCTGAGGTTATAGAAAATGAAAATGAAGAAGAACTTATGGACTTGGTCCTTAAGTTAAATGCGAAATTGAAGGAAACAGAGTAGGAATTGGAGAAAGCAGTGTAGTCAAGGCAGAGTGAGTTGACCACAAAGCCTTAAACTGTAGTGCCAATAGTTTCAACAGTAGTCCCTTCCACAATGGCAACTGTTTTAGCACCAAACATTCCTTTGAAAATAGCCACACCAGTGGAAGCAATAGGTAAATTACAGGCAGGTACACCAACACAGAGGACTTGATTAAATCAATGGAAGAAATGAAACTCCAAGTAACAAAGCTGCAGAAAGTAAAAGAGAATTTCACTACTTTGGAGCAAAAATATGATATATCAAAGATCAATTATGCAGAATAGATGAGGAAAAACAAAGGCATGGCCCAACAAATTAAAGCATTGGAGAAGGATCTGACATTTGAAAAGCCTTTAACAGATATAAGGAAAATATTGTGGACCAATATCATTGATTCCATCAATGATATTTGGTCATCAATTCAAATTATTTTTGAATAAATTGATTTAGTAAAGCTTTCCCTTGAAGAAATTGAGAAGACCAGAGAAGAGCTGGGCAGGAAACCTGAGGAAGCTATCAGATTAATTAATTTTTTGAACAGTAAAAATAGGCAACAGTTAAAACAATTAGACATTGAGGATAGGACTGCTACCATCCTCGAAATAAAGAAAGTGTTGACCAAAAGGAATCTGATGCAAGGCCTGGAACATAGATGCCAAAGCATGTAGGAAGATATAGATGAGTTCATGAAGAAATTTGACATCTTAAGAATTAAAGGGCTCCCAAGTCCTTTAGTCATCAATGATAAGCTAATGGTTTAGATAGACTATAACAACAAACTACATCAGCAAGCTGAAAGTCAAACTAGTTCATCTTCAGCCAAGGCATTACCAATAGGAAAAGTGTTGTACAACAGTTTAGAGAACCTCTTTTTCATTGAACATGAAGTAAAGCACTTATTCCCAGTATAGCCCAATTTTGTAAAGTATACAGAAGCAGATGAAATTTATAGGAACCTGACAAAAACAAGAATACTAAAGGATGATTGGTGGACCAACATGATTGACATCTTATAAATTACCATGGTAAACATTGAGGTAAATAGAAATATTTACCACAGGAAATTTTGGTAAAAAGGATGAATGCTGGTAAACGGGTAAAGAGTATCAGTTACAGGTGAAAGAGTATCAGTTAAAAAAATCAAATTGAATGTCCAACGCAAAGTTACTAGGGCAACAGCAAGATGCAGATTCGTAGAGCATGCCTCCAGCCCCTTTAACAAAAATAGGGACAACAAAAATCAGTTCATTATCTGTCACTATATTCGAGACCATCTGTCTCTATATTTGTGTAAAGAGATATTTTATATTCCTAGAATAAATCTCATTTAGTTATGAGATATTCTGATGTAAATTTTGTATAAATACTTCTTTATTCAAAGTATTAGAGGTGGATTCAAAGACATTTCTATAGACATTTTCTTCTAGAATTGAAGTGCTATTGTACCAAGACTTGTATGGCTTGCTGGATCAAGGAATAAAGTAAAGATTGTTCACGGGATACTTGTGTCAAATAGAAATCAAATAAGTATTCTATATCTCTTGTTTATTATTGTTTTTCCTCTGTTTATTAATAATCATATGTGTTTTCATAAAACCTGAATGATAAACGAATAATGAATTTTCAGAAATTTCTTTACAACACTTTGTTTTAAATTTTTTTATCTTCTCAATGTTTTTTGCTAGACTATCATAGTTAGGGAATTCTTGAATGCTCCCTTACTTTCTAGTTTATCCCTTTGGTCCAATTGAACAAAGAATTCTTAATTTCCCTTTGTTGATAGGCCTCTTATGTTCCTCATTTTGACCCCGGTTAAAGGATTCTTGATTGTCGTTTCTCCCTAGTTAAGACCATTTCATCCACCTGAACCTGACATTTGCCTTTTGTTTTACTACCTTGCCCTGTGAGTTTTCCCTTTAGTAAATGACCTGATCCAGTTAAGTCGACATTCTATTGACTCCATAGCCTAATGGCTTGAAGACCTTGGTCTATCCATCTGTTCCCATAATTCCACCACTTTCAAACAAAACAACCTTGAACATTAATAACTAGCCTAATATCACACCAAAACAAAGCTAAATTATAAAGAAAGAGCCCTCTCTGAGTACAGATTGGCTAGATTCTGTACTTAAAATATTTGTTTGTGGTTACCTTGGGCCCCTTTCCTTCTTCCCATAATTTCTAAGGAAAATCTGAGTGATAACACAAACTAAGAAAAAAATTGTAGGAAAAGAATTGCAGGAAGGAAATTGCAAGAAAGTAATTACAGGAAAGAAATTGCAAGAAAGAAATAAACTTAATTAAAATTCCAAACTTTGGATGTGTTCATGCTTGACTATGAAATGAATTTAACTCAGAACTTCTAAAATAAACATAAGAACAATCCAAGCCACACAACTGCAAATGAATAAATGTTTGCACAAACCTTTTAAATGGTGAAAGCACAAGGGTAAACGAGTTGGGTTGGGTGGGCCCTAGCCAAGTAGCTCATTTCCCGTTTAGGAAACGAGATGGTTCAGCACTTAATCACGCATAAAATAAAAATTATACACAGCGTGAGGAAAACGTGGCACATTCCTTGTATTAACTTGATCAACAAATATACATGATAATGCGAGTCCAGCCCAGAACCGAGGGCGATACGAAATTACAAAGTAAATGAAATTACAAACTCAGATATCACTAGCTTAGCTCTACCTAAGGTCTACATTATATGCAGTCTCTCAGCCTTAGCCATATTATGTTAAATATAGTCATTTCCTATTCAAGCCTTTCGGTCGAACGAACTAACAAACAACATTGCAAAACCGGCTAATGGTTATAATAAATCACGAACTTTGCTGGTCATACCATATTCTTGGAAAGTATCCTTGACTATACGTTGCCAATATCCAACCTCAGATAGTCCACAACCAAACTAGGAGTCGTGGATCAAAAATGCCCACGTGGAAGGATTTGAACTATCATGGAGATCACGAAGCAACATTGTTGGCGGTGCAGGAATCTGCTTGCACTGATCATGCTAAATAATGATTAACACTTAGTTCTTCAATTACTTTTAGGAAATTTAAACATAAGTTACAAGAGATACTAAAAGGTATGAAATATATGTAAGGTAATTAATAAAGCACTTAATAAATATTAATTATGAAATACAAAGTATATGTAGGAATAAATGATTATCTTAGAGTAGTGCAGGAATGAGAGGGTTAAATAGAGATAAAACAGAGGTTAAGGCTTATGAGAATAGGGTAAAAATAGAGAAATTTGGGACACCAACACAGTGATGAGACTTCAAATGTGATCGCACACTTAGAAAACTTGATGAGACAAAAACATACATCAACCAAGACACATGAACAACCTACTTCCCTCAATGCGACAAATTTGCGATGACCTACAACAAGTGTGACACTATAGATAAACTTTGCGATGACCATGAAAACACTTGTGCAATAGTGCTTAAAACTTTGGGAATGAGTGTGAAGAATGTTTACATGGTAAGATCAACTAATTTTCATAAACATAACCCCATGAAACCACCAAAACAAGCTTATATACATCATGTGACACTTACATGCAAAAATACGACATTTTTCTTTTCTTGCAAAAGAGACCAAAACACTTAGAGAAAACACATGGAATGGATTTCAATGTTTGCGATGACAATATACAAGACCAAGGTAGGCTCTGAAATTTTGTGCAGGAAAAAATTTGACGGGTGTTGTAGTAGCGACAATAAGTAGATAATGTTGTTGCAATACATTCTGACAGAGGAACAATACGTTGATATTTTGACAAAGGCCTTGTCAAGAGGGAAGTTTAAGTTCCATAGGTGCAGGATAGGGGTAGTTTATAATCCATTTCTTACATAGAGGGAGTGTTGAAAATGTAAAAAGAAAATCTAAGTTTGACATTGCCTTGGTCAAACTAGTGAAAAATCCAGTTTCCATTTCAGCAGAAATCTTGGAGGTAGTTAACTGAAGTGACATGGCACTTGTCATTCAGTTAAATCAGTTCATTCAATTTTGGGAAGATTGAGTTCAGTTCAATATGATTTATTGCTAATTTTTAGTAATCTATTTTAGTTAAATTGAGTTATGGTTAGTTAAACTAGATCTATCTGTTGGAGGAACTAGTGGAAGGTCAAGTTGTAGAAGTGTAACTTCAACCATACTCAGTGATCAACCAGTTAACTAATCAATCAGCCCAAACTAATTGATGCATGCAGATAATTCAAGTTACATAGTTGGGATGTAGATTCCAAGGTAGGGTACTATCAGTTGTAGATTATTCCAATGTGTACAGGTGGTGCATGCAGTCAAAGGAAGATCCTAGAAGAATTGCGCAATCGAATTGAGGGAATTTCCTAAATAATAGGGGCTAATTTTCAAGGAACGACACAAGGATGTAGGAACTTTTTGGGCTTAAAATATGGCTAAATGTGGCCATAGTCAGTAAGTCAAGCGGAGAGATAGACTATACACTTACTGGTTGCGCTCAGGCTTGAGAAAGCATATGTATTCATCTATATTCTTTGATTAATGCAATATAGATAGGAAGGGGTTTTGAGTAGTTGATTTCCCCTAGATAAATATATGTGCATGTGTGATGTTTCCTTTTGATGTCTATGATTTGTGTTCTAGATTATGATTTAATGTCCGCAGAGAAGTAGAGTAGCTTCTATCCTTGTGATTTAGTAAATGTCATGAGCAGTTTCGAGTCCACAGTCTAATTTCTACAGTATTCATGCATCCTCGGAATTTTAATTAATATTTGAATACCTGGTGGCCAACACATTTTCATACATGGATTATGGATTTTTGTAATACTATCCTTTTAATGTTCATGGTTCATGTTTGCTTTCACCGCTCCTAAGGTAGTTGAACTATTTCGGTAATTTTAGTGCTTATTCTATTGAGAATGTGTTGTAATGGTTACAATGTTCATCACATTCATGTGGAATATTTTATTGGATGTTAGACGAAACATTATAGTTTGTGTGTGTATTTATTAGGGTGGTGCTATTACCTCTCTCTTAGAGGCTCACTTTATTTCCCCTCTACAATAGAAGAACCTTGATGCACTTGCAATTAAACATTCACCAGGCATACTAGATTGGTTTTCGAGGGCATATATGTGACTCTCTCTCTTGCTAATAGCTAAAGCCATGGAAGATATTTAGGTAGACGACAGTCGGGCATATTCCAGATGGGGATCCTATCCCAAACAATGTGAGGTCTAGTCGGGACTTTATATCAGGGAGACCCCTTTGAATGTTGGTAGCTCTAGCACTGTCAACATTTTTGCTGATAGAAGGAGGGTAACCAAATTTTTATGGCTTATAACTCCACCTACCCACATCAAACTTCCTCTTGCCAAGGAAGCAACATTCCCAACACTTTTTTGACTCATATTCCTGAAGCAGGTAGATCTTCTCAGCCCGGCCCTGAACAAAGTTTTGATCTTTCTTATGAACACATCTGGGAAGTTTGACCCATAACCCATAAGATCAAGAAGGCTATTGGATTGATTGCTAGAGCACATAATCTTCCTTAATTTTCAAAGAAGAAAGAAACCACTCCCACCAGGGTAGTGGTTTCTATAATAAAATATTTTGTTTTTTCTACTCTCGAAAAGTTGGCGGAATCTATAGAAAATATAGAAAATCCATAGCAACCTCCATATTTTAACGAGGGTGATGGGGACAACATTGTGCTTTCAGATGACACTTTCCACGGGTTAGGTGGACATGAAGAAGACGAAGAATATCCCTCATATTTTGAAAAAGAGGAGGAGGATACAGATGAAGACATGGTATACCAAAGTCTGTATTGGATGGCTCAGGGTCCATTTTCCCTTCCGAGTATTTTACATAAGATGCAAAGACAACTGGAAAATTTGTTAAAAAAGTATGACCCTGACAAGGCACTCAAAGCAGAAGACCATTTGGATAATTTCTACCTACACTTGCAGATGCTCGAGGTATGTTATGATGGTGTTGCATGTAGACTCTTTCCTTGTACCTTAGATGGTCTAACAGTTGCTTGGTACTGTTACACTAAAATTTGTCACCATGACTATTTGCAGTTAGTATGGCTCCATCAACTGTCATACTATCCTCCTTAGCAAGTCTTATACCTCTGCTCCTCATGTCAAACTCCAAGAAAGAGAGAAAGTCCTTAAAAAGTCAATTAACTCTAGTTACGCAGTTTCTCTTAACCTTACCTGCATGTACGCACCCCAAGTTCACAATACCTGCATACTTGTACGCTCTGTCTGTAAAGGGGTGGATGCGTACTCCTGTAAAGGTCAAAAGGCGTGAGTTTTACTTCAAAAAAGTTACTTGTGGTCGATTCTAGAGCATTCTAGAAGATGGTTTGACGTGTATTGAGCGCCTCCAGATGGTTCATGTATCCCTATGAAAGAGGAACTTATCCCATCAAGAGGGGAGCTATCCCATTCAAAGAGGGGCTTATCCCATTGATGGTGGACCTGATTAACTTCGTCCAAAGCATTATAAATACAGGCATTGGGCTAGAGGGAGGGGAGGTTGAAAGCTGAACATTCCTAAGGGTAGATGCTACTGAAATTAGGACTCCCTTATAGAGCTTGAGAGGAGAGATTCCCATCCTTTCTTAGCTTCATTTGGAAGTGGGTGAGCTGGTCAAAGTAAAGGAGAACTCTTGCTGGACCCTGGGAGGGACCTGCACAACACCAAGGCACTGGTTGTAATGGTTTCTTTTGTTTCCACTTAATACAATTAAGTTCATTTTTCTCAACAAATTGTTATATATAATTTGTTTCATATACTCCTTGGTCTTTATGATGAATATGTTTTATTTTATGAGTTATTCAGGTGCTATGTAATCGTTTGCTTGTTAGTGAATGCAGGTTTCAAAGAGAAGGAGGAGCTCATCTGGATCGGAGAGGCTGGACTGCTACAAACAACGTTGGACTAAAGGTATGTTTTAAACACCTGATTGCTTGTATTCTAAATGCATATTTAGGGAAAGATAGTGCTTAATTGTCTTGTTTGTCACTAGAAAGCCTTAGCTTCTAGGGATGTCGGTTTTGTCCTCAAAATTGACTCTTTCCGCATGACAAAATGGCGACATGCGCTCTAGCAGTTACGCTTAGGGGGCATCAAGCACAGTTTTCTCTCTGTTTCAAGCTTGTGTAAAAATGAAACTACTTTGGAAGCATAGTTTTTCTCTGTTTCAAGCTTTTGTAAAAATGAAACCTATCTCGAGCCAATTTCAGTTATTTTCAAGACTCGTTAAACTCATGAAAATACCGAGATTATTTTGCTATCTTTCATTCTCGTAAAACAAATGAAAATGCCGAGTTCTTTCCGTCGTTTCCTGCTTGTAAATTAAATTGAAAGTCGACCATATGAGTACATTTTTATCATTTTTTCGAACTCGTTAAAACTTACGAAAAGGTGGAACCTTGGAGTTCTCTTTTAAGCCCTTTTCAGACTCCTAAAATATGAAAAGATTGCCAAGCGTTTCCTTTTACACTCGTTAAAACGGAATTAAAAGACGGTCCTCTTACAACCCTTTTCTGACTGTAAAAACATGAAAAGATTGCCGAATTTTTGTCGTTTCAAATTCGATATTGGAAATAAAACGACGTGTCCTTGATCGCTTTTTACCTTTCAGGTCAGAGACACTAATTATGAAAGTACTCCTTGGTCGTAAAGACCAAGCGGTTCTCTCAAGTATTATTTTATACTTTTTCGGGCTTGGGAGACACAAATTTACGAAAAAGGTCAACCCTGGAGTCTTCTTAAGTTTTTTCAGACTCTCTAAAATTGAAAAACGCCGAGTTTCTCCTATACTGGACTCGTTAAAATTTCACAGTAAAGGACCTGTTCGATTACAAACAGGAACGGACCACTCCTTCTTAGGGTTCGAATCTAAACTAAGTTGGACTCATCCGAAGGATGAGCTTATAATCAAGCATATGTTATCCTCCTCAAGCTTGTAAAAAATAAAGAGGTACTTGCTAGAAATGGTGGGGGAAAAGAGAGGAAAATGAGCCTATTTGTTATCCTTTATCTCAGAAGAAACCTTATCACCACTCTTGAACACGACACTTTTTCACCTTGGTTGGGAAATCCTTTGCCTAACAGTTGATCAAACCACCTTGAAAATCTTCAGCCGGTTCCGGGTATTAACTTTGGGTCAATCGTCACCAAGCCATCTGTTGTGTCGTTATGTGTTCAAGAGGTCACTGCAAATAAACCATTCATCTGCAAAATACCTGTCATCCATCTTGACCATCCCTGATTCCGTCCTTACAGCTACATTTTTTCAACTTGATCTATGATTTCATGTTGTGGGCTTGCCTGCAACGGGTCACTTTCTATCGACATCAGCACATTATCTAGAAAGATGACCTAGAAATTGTCAGTACCTTGAAATCTACATGCATCAATGGCAGGTTTCTCACCTTTGACGACGGTTTACATCATTGACTTTCGATCGAAGGATTCCGTGACATGTTCGACCTCAACGCATTCATTCACATCTCATGGATTGTACTGGGTACTTTGAGAACCATTGACATCACTGGTGGTCTCTCTCACACTTGTTAACAGTTTACATCATCGACTAGTAATCAAGTGGTTTCTTCCATGTTCGACATCAACTCATTTATTCGCATGGATAGAATCGTACCATTTCGGGAAGTAGAAATGAAGACCCTGGATCTAGTTTCCACCATCTAGGCTGCGAGGAGTTTTGTTTTCATTATATAGTAGACTAATCATAAACAGATGGCTGCGTCCATACTGTGTCTACAAGAGTCTATGATTATGATGTACTGTGAAATCATTCCTATATCAGAGCAGTAGTTAGTTTGTTAGTTAAAGTTTTCAATCTGAGTATGGGAATGCCTACCTCAGCGATGATATGATCTTATATATGTATTTTTTCTTGAATATTTGCAGGTTCCGACTGGGCTCTCCACAAGATAATCCTTGAAATGATAAAGTACTTCACCCTTCCTAGATGATATGAAACCCTAATCTACTACAGGCTTCGCAATTTAGGGGGCAATCTGTTACACTAAAATTTGTCACCATGACTATTTGCAGTTAGTATGGCTCCATCAACTGTCATACTATCCTCCTTGGCAAGTCTTATACCTCTGCTCCTCATGTCAAACTCCAAGAAAGAGAGAAAGTCCTTAAAAAGTCAATTAACTTTGGTTACGCAGTTTCTCTTAACCTTACCTGCGTGTACGCACCCCAAGTTCACAATACCTGCGTACTTGTACGCTCTGTCTGTAAAGGGGTGGGTGCGTACTCCTGTAAAGGTCAAAAGGCGCGAGTTTTACTTCAAAAAAGTTACCTGTGGTCGATTCTAGAGCATTCTAGAAGATGGTTTGACGTGTATTGAGCGCCTCCAGATGGTTCATGTATCCCTATGAAAGAGGAACTTATCCCATCAAGAGGGGAGCTATCCCATTCAAAGAGGGGCTTATCCCATTGATGGTGGACCTGATTAACTTCCTCCAAAGCATTATAAATATAGGCATTGGGCCAGAGGGAGGGGAGGTTGAAAGCTGAACATTCCTAAGGGTAGATGCTGCTGAAATTAGGACTCCCTTATAGAGCTTGAGAGGAGAGATTCCCATCCTTTCTTAGCTTCATTTGGAAGTGGGTGAGCTGATCAAAGTAAAGGAGAACTCTTGCTGGACCCTGGGAGGGACCTGCACAACACCAAGGCACTGGTTGTAATGGTTTCTTTTGTTTCCACTTAATACAATTAAGTTCATTTTTCTCAACAAGTTGTTATATATAATTTGTTTCATATACTCCTTGGTCTTTATGATGAATATGTTTTATTTTATGAGTTATTCAGGTGATATGTAATCGTTTGCTTGTTAGTGAATGCAGGTTTCAAAGAGAAGGATGAGCTCATCTGGATCGGAGAGGTTGGACTGCTACAAACAGCGTTGGACTAAAGGTATGTTTTAAACACCTGATTGCTTGTATTCTAAATGCATATTTAGGGAAAGATAGTGCTTAATTGTCTTGTTTGTCACGAGAAAGCCTTAGCTTCTAGGGAGGTCGGTTTTGTCCGCAAAATTGACATTTGTCCTCACATGGATGAAGCCTCAAAATTGTTGGAAAACCTTACTATTCCACAACAAGAACTTCCAACTGGTTACCGTAAACTTTCTCCCAACCTACCGTCAACTGACGAAGTGATTGATCTAATTTCAAGTACAGTCGATCACACTCTTCCATTGGAGAGTGAAACTCATGTCAATCAGGTTGATGATCCATTATTTGATCAAGTGGTCGATTCAATTTCACATTCGGTTGATCCCACTTTCCCTTTAGAGAGTGAACTTCATACCGCTGAGGTTCTTTTTGTTACATCAGATTCTTCTACGCCGGGGGGCATTTCACCTGTTTCTACAGAACCCCCTCCAAGTACTGAGGTCTTTTCCTTTGACTGGAATAGACTGACAGAACCTCGTCTTCCTTCCTCCATCCATTTCCAAATCATTGTCAAGGCTGGTGGTAGGGACATGCATCATACACAGGTAGATGAAGGTGCTTTTGTTAGTATTTTATCCTCAACTGCTTGGAAAGCTTTGGGTTCCCCTCAGCTTGCGCCTATTACGCAGAATCTAAAATCTTTTAACAGAACCATTAGTGAACCTTTAGGGATCCTTCCTAAGTTTTCTATTACCTTGGAAGGTAAAACTGTCTGTATTGATCTTATGGTAGTTCGAGGTCCCTTGGATTTCAATTTACTCCTTCGGTGAGACTATGTTTATGCAATGAAAGCTGTCGTATAGACACTCTTTCGCGTGCTGTCTTTCCCTCACAATGGCAGTATTGTGACTGTAGACCAGCTTTCGTTCCCTAGTCTTGTCTCAACTACCAATAATATGACACCCCTAAATGTTCCTGATTCTAAAGTGGTATCTACCCTGCCACAGGTTAATTATGTGGCAACCGGTCCCATGCTTTGAGTTACGGATGTAAGTGAGCCTCTCACTGTTTGCTCATCTTCCTTTGATTTAGATCCAGTAATTGACATGGAAAACTCTATGGGATTATTTGAACATGATGTTCTTATCCCTTTTGAGTCCCTTGACATGTGTTCCTTCCAGAGAACTATTCTTCCTTCTGATGAAGACCTCTTGGAAGCCATGATCAAGGTGTGTCCATTGACATGTCTTTCTTCCAGTTGGAAGCCATGATCAGTTGTACGAGGATAGTTTGGTCCTGTCTCAACCTCGTTAAAAAATGAAACCGGATGTCTTGAGCATAGTTCCTTGTCTTGTGTCAAGATCGTTAAAAAATGAAACAAGGGGTCATGAGCATAGTTCCTTGTCTTGTGTCAAGCTCGTTAAAAAATGAAATAAGGATTTTGTGAGGATAGTTTCTTCTAGTCTCAACCTCGTTAAAAAATGAAACTGGATGTCTTGAGCATAGTTCCTTGTCTTGTATCAAGCTCGTTAAAAAATGAAACAAAGGTAGGTTAAGTAGGTAGATTGTAGAGAGTAGTCATGAGCATAGTTCCTTGTCTTGTGTCAAGCTCGTTAAAAAATGAAACAAGGGTTTAGAGCATAGTTCCTTGTCTTGTGTCAAGCTCGTTAAAAAATGAATCAAGGATTTTTAGAGTAGAGTTTTTGTTAGGTAGATTGTAGAGAGTAGTTATGAGCATAGTTCCTTATCTTGTGACAAGCTCGTTTAAAAAATGAAACAAGGGTTTTGAGGATAGTTCTTTTCCTGTGTCAACCTCACTAAAAATGAAACAACTCCCACAAGTCTTTCCAAGATCGTGAAAGTAAAGCTTCATTCCATCCACCTCATTGAATGCAATGAAGCTTGGGGGGCATGTACCTCGTTTTGCGTCATTATGCTAGGGGGCATGCGAACTTATAACAAGCATAGTTTTTCGTTTCAAGCTTGCGTAAACATGAAACCGGATCCGAGCATAGTTCTTTTCCTGTGTCAAGCTCGTTAAAAAATGAAACAAATCCTCCTCTACTTGAGTCGAGAGTTTGACTAGATCTCATAAATGTTAAGTTGTATATTTAGGTTAGTTATTTCATTGTTTTGCATAATTTTCTTACAATTTTAGGTCGAGTCTTTCAAACGATCTCGTACATGAACCTTCATTCCATCCAGCTTGTACTTAGTTGAATGAAATGAAGCTGGGGGGCATGCGCTCTAGCAGTTACGCTTAGGGGGCATCAAGCACAGTTTTCTCTCTGTTTCAAGCTTGTGTAAAAATGAAACTACTTTGGAAGCATAGTTTTTCTCTATTTCAAGCTTTTGTAAAAATGAAACCTATCTCGAGCCAATTTCAGTTATTTTCAAGACTCGTTAAACTCATGAAAATACCGAGATTATTTTGCTATCTTTCATTCTCGTAAAACAAATGAAAATGCTGAGTTCTTTCTGTCGTTTCCTGCTCGTAAATTAAATTGAAAGTTGGCCATATGAGTACATTTTTATCATTTTTTCGAACTCGTTAAAACTTACGAAAAAGTGGAACCTTGGAGTTCTCTTTTAAGCCCTTTTCAAACTCCTAAAATATGAAAAGATTGCCGAGCGTTTCTTTTACACTCGTTAAAATGGAATTAAAAGACGGTCCTCTTACAGCCCTTTTCTGACCGTAAAAACATGAAAAGATTGCCGAATTTTTGTTGTTTCAAATTCGATATTGGAAATAAAACGACGTGTCCTTGATTGCTTTTTACTTTTCAGGTCAGAGACACTAATCATGAAAGTACTCCTTGGTCGTAAAGATCAAGCGGTTCTCTCAAGTATTATTTTATACTTTTTCGGGCTTGGGAGACACAAATTTACGAAAAAGGTCAACCTTGGAGTCTTCTTAAGTTTTTTTAGACTCTCTAAAATTGAAAAACGCCGAGTTTCTCCTATACTGGACTCATTAAAATTTCACAGTAAAGGACCTGTTCGATTACAAACAGGAACGGACCACTCCTTCTTAGGGTTCGAATCTAAACTAAGTTGGACTCATCCGAAGGATGAGATTATAATCAAGCATATGTTATCCTCCTCAAGCTTGTAAAAAATAAAGAGGTACTTGCCAGAAATGGTGGGGGAAAAGAGAGGAAAATGAGCCTATTTGTTATCCTTTGTCTCAGAAGAAACCTTATCACCACTCTTGAACACGACACTTTTTCACCTGGGTTGGGAAATCCTTTGCCTAACAGTTGATCAAAACACCTTGAAAATCTTCAGCCGGTTCCGGGTATTAACTTTGGGTCAATTGTCACCAAGCCATCTGTCGTGTCGTTATGTGTTCAAGAGGTCACTGCAAATAAACCATTCATCTGCAAAATACCTGTCAACCATCTCGACCATCCCTGAGTCAGTCCTTACAGCTACATTTCTTCAACTTGATCTATGATTTCGTGTTGTGGGCTTGCCTGCAACGGGTCGCTTTCTATCGACATCAGCACATTATCTAGAAAGATGACCTAGAAATCGTCAGTACCTTGAAATCTGCATGCATCAATGGCAGGTTTCTCGCCTTTGACGACGGTTTACATCATTGACTTTCGATCGAAGGATTCCGTGACATGTTCGACCTCAATGCATTCATTCACATCTCATGGATTGTACTGGGTACTTTGAGAACCATTGACATCACTGGTGGTCTCTCTCACACTTGTTAACAGTTTACATCATCGACTGGTAATCAAGTGGTTTCATCCATGTTCGACATCAACTCATTTATTCGCATGGATAGAATCGTACCATTTCGGGAAGTAGAAATGAAGACCCTGGATCTAGTTTCCACCATCCAGGCTGCGAGGAGTTTTGTATTCATTATATAATAGACTAATCATAAACATATGGTTGCATCCATACTATGTATACAAGAGTCTATGATTATGATGTACTGTGAAATCATTCCTATATCAGAGCAGTTGTTAGTTTGTTAGTTAAAGTTTTCAATCTGAGTATGGGAATGCCTACCTCAGCGATGATATGATCTTATATATGTATTTTGTGTTGAATATTTGCAGGTTGCGACTGGGCTCTCCACAAGATAATCCTTGAAATGATAAAGTACTTCACCCTTCCTAGATGATATGAAACCCTAATCTACTACAGGCTTCGCACTTTAGGGGGCAATCTGTTACACTAAAATTTGTCACCATGACTATTTGCAGTTAGTATGGCTCCATCAACTGTCATACTATCCTCCTTGGCAAGTCTTATACCTCTGCTCCTCATGTCAAACTCCAAGAAAGAGAGAAAGTCCTTAAAAAGTCAATTAACTCTGGTTACGCAGTTTCTCTTAACCTTACCTGCGTGTACGCACCCCAAGTTCACAATACCTGCGTACTTGTATGCTCTGTCTGTAAAGGGGTGGGTGCGTACTCCTGTAAAGGTCAAAAGGCACGAGTTTTACTTCAAAAAAGTTACTTGTGGTCGATTCTAGAGCATTCTAGAAGATGGTTTGACATGTATTAAGCGCCTCCAGATGGTTCATGTATCCCTATGAAAGAGGAACTTATCCCATCAAGAGGGGAGCTATCCCATTCAAAGAGGGGCTTATCCCATTGATGGTGGACCTGATCAACTTCCTCCAAAGCATTATAAATACAAGCATTGGGCCAGAGGGAGGGGAGGTTGAAAGCTGAACATTCCTAAGGGTAGATGCTGCTGAAATTAGGACTCCCTTATAGAGCTTGAGAGGAGAGATTCCCATCCTTTCTTAGCTTCATTTGGAAATGGGTGAGCTGATCAAAGTAAAGGAGAACTCTTGCTGGACCCTGGGAGGGACCTGCACAACACCAAGGCACTGGTTGTAATGGTTTCTTTTGTTTCCACTTAATACAGTTAAGTTCATTTTTCTCAACAAGTTGTTATATATAATTTGTTTCATATACTCCTTGGTCTTTATGATGAATATGTTTTATTTTATGAGTTATTCAGGTGCTATGTAATCGTTTGCTTGTTATTGAATGCATGTTTCAAAGAGAAGGAGGAGCTCATCTGGATCGGAGAGGCTGGACCGCTACAAACAGCGTTGGACTAAAGGTATGTTTTAAACACCTGATTGCTTGTATTCTAAATGCATATTTAGGGAAAGATAGTGCTTAATTGTCTTGTTTGTCACTAGAAAGCCTTAGCTTCTAGGGAGGTCGGTTTTGTCCCAAAATTGACTCTTTCCGCATGACAGGTACCATAATCTTTCTATGAATTCAATTCAAAATTGGAGGGGGTTTAAAAAGTTGTTCCTTAAAAAGTTCTCTTATGAAAAAATCCCAGCCATGTTATTAAAAGGGTTAGGGAATCTGAAGATGGGGGTGAAATAAAAGGTGAAGGACTTTAATAATAGGTTCAATCAGATATTGGACCAAATCCCTCCAGATATGGCACCTCATTCCTCCATCGCTATTGATTACTATACTTTTGCCTTGCCAGTAAGCATTTCATAATTTGTAAAGAGGACAATGAAAGCAATTTTTCCAACTCAGAATTTCAAAGAATTCATTATTTTTTAGAAGGACTTGCATGCAATCAAAGTCATCGTTGATGATGATTCATCAAAAGACTCCAAAGATACATGAAAATGGTCTCAAGCCTCTTCAAGCGAGGCCAAACATAAAGAAGCTACTGATCTAGATTGACCCACACTATCAAGAATCTATCCAATGAGTTGGAAGAACTGAAGCAAAGGAAAAGTGAGACCACTCTTAGTAGCAAGACCCCAAAGTTCAACTTCTTGAATAAGTTCAATAATAGAAGAAACAATAATAGTCAGTGGGCTAAGTATGCACAAAGATCAAATTTCATGCTCAATGTTGAGAATATGGGCATGGATCAATATTGTTCTTTTCACAAAGAATATCATTTAGAAAATACATTTCCACCATGGAATCACAACACGAACGCTTTGGTTGTGCATATTATTTAATTAGTGCTTGAAGATGAGAAAACTAGACAAACAAAAGAAAGGGAAGAAGAGGTGGTTGAAGAGACTGCAAGTGTCGGACACACAGTGAATACTTTCGATTGTGTGTTCAATGCTGAGAATAAAAACACCGAAGAACACCACTGAATGAGGCCCTAACTCAGAATCAAAACAACCAATATAAATTAATAATTCAAGGGCATGTTCCTAAACAAGAGTTGATGAGGAAAAAGTTGAAAGAACATTTGTTAAAGAAACTAAATCCACCCATCAGCCAAGCTTTGAACAAGTATAGAGATGCTACCACAACAAATAACACTTCCGCCAACACTAAAAGAAAGACCATCACACTGGAAGTTCCAATAAAATTAACTCCTCCAGACACTTCATTAATGTCTGTTGCACTTTACTACAACATAGTCGAAGATATGAAGAAAGCAAGTGCAAATATTTCAATCTTTGGCCTCACAAGAATAGAAAACGAGTGGGAACTGCTCGTCCAAGCCCTTGATCAGGCCTCATCAAACAATAATGCTTCCTCTTCCCATAAGGTATCTAGTAAGTATTTTGGTCCCCTGGAATTAACAGTTAATGCTAAAACATTAGAAGATAATACTCTTTTCCCTTTGTTTCTATTGAATTTTGAAATTTTCAATTACAATGTTCACAATTATTTAGTTGATTTTGGTGCATCTGTAAACGTAATGCCATTGTCTGTTGCAAAGAAAATAAATTCCAAATGGGAAAAATTGATGCATAGATTATTCAACTAGATAGATCTCTGGTCCAAGCTAATGGTGAACTTAGAAATGTTCTTATTAGATAATTTGTTATATAAATTCGAAGGTGATGGGAAAATTTGAAAGTAAAATTTTAAGTCTTTTAGGCAATTGATAACTTTGCAAAAGCACTTAAAATTATGGTTTTAAAAAAAATAGTTAATGACATAAAAATATAGATAAATATACCATATCAGAAACACATAATAGAAAAATGATAAAGGAGTTCACCCCTCCTGGGCTACATCTCCTAGTCCAGCTTCCAATGTTGGGCCTCTTTCATTAAGTGCTCAAATTTGTTGGATTCAAGTTTCCGAGCTCTAGGCTTTGGCACAGGGTTCAAGAACTTTTGACCACTTTGAATTTTGAGCACTTTATTAATCCCTTGGATCATCAGATTATCTAAAGATGATTGAGTTCACCAATGTATAAATATCATAATTGTGGACATACTAGAATGGTTTACTCCTTAATAGAGACTGGTTGAGAAAATTACAGGGGTATTTTACAACTGAATGGTCACATGTGTGGCTTCTGTAGAGGGGAAAGAACAATTCAATTTGCGTGGAAGTTATTGGCTTAGTGGGGCCTGACCCAGTTTCAGAGTTAATTTAGCCAAACAAATCCTGGTACTACTGGCCCTTTCGGCAATAGTTCGTAGGGTGTGGATTGAGGTCTCACCCGAAGTAGTATGGGAGGGTGCTAAAACCAGGTTTTCACACCCTGGAGATGTCTGATGAGTTCAAGTGGTCTGCAGGTTGAACTTGTGCATAGGTTGCTTCACACACTTTCTCGTACCTCACAGTTTGATATACTGTCTTCGTACAACCCTACCCAGGGGCTGAACATCGTTCTTCTGTGTTATTACCGATGACCCTATCTGTATTCCAATATTAGTTGATTATCTTAGCCTACTTGCATGCTCTAAGTTATAATTAACAACATAAATCATTCATACAGGTGCGCACAATAAATAAACAATATATTTGCAAGTAATAACAAACATGCATTAACACAAGAACAGATACACAGAATTATGACAAAACTTCTCTTTATTAATTCCTTCCTTGGTTACAGACTCGACTCACCCTACCCACTTCACTGCAGGGGTCTGTGCACTAAGCTGTAGAGCATTCTCCTACTCTACGACCCAAAGACTCACTTTACACTTCAACTCCATCACTTAGACTTGTTCCTACTTCTTCTCCTTCTCTACTTAGAGCCTCGCTCTATTTATACAATTCGATGGTTTTCGGACCATGGGTAGGTCTATCCAGCCAACATTACATTACAAAACTAGGGTGGACAACCCTATGACCATACTTTCGTGCCCCGTGCCTGTAATTTGTGTTAGGACCCTACATTGTCCCTTTTTTACCATATATTTTGCTATTATGTCATCCTTTTTCAACCTATATTTAAATTCCATGTTATTACTTTAATCCATTTTTGAAAAGGTATACAATATCTCTTCTCATTACTATACGTTTAATTTATTTTACATATAATTACATTACCTTCACAGTTAATTGTTGAATCGAATAGTTTTTGAAACAGTTATCATTGCAGTCTACGTTGCTGAAACAGCCTAGAGACTGCAAGATTATCATTACAGGTTATGTTGTTGTAATAGTTAGAACAATGCACAAATCCCGTTGCTGAAACAACTGTGATTTGCATTCTAGATTCGACAGCAACAAAAGAAGATCATCGAAGGAGCTGCTACACTGGCTGTAACGACCACATTAAAAAGTCAGCATTACCATAACCGTTGTAGCAGCATTTTGTTAATGGGAAAACTGATTACCCTATTTTGGTATATTGGGTTAAAGATAGGACTTACAATGTAATCAATTGTAATAGATGTCTCCTCTTTAAAAATAGGAGACATCTACATTAGAAGGGGATGGATAGACTGTGGGAAGGTTTAGCTGAAGGAAAAAAACTGGAATATTTTTGTAACATGGCATATTGATGGATGAATAAAATACTGTTTTGAGCATTTCTTTCTAGTTCCTGTTTTCTGAGGAATCTTATGAGAAGGATAGGGCCCACCTTCATCACAAGATTCACCCATTACATTTTTGCAGTGTGTTAAGTGTGTTTTCTATCTATACCTTGTTAAAGTTTTGTTTACTGAATGTTACTTATGCGTTATTGCTGAACTCTGTTTTTCCAATTGATTGTTGCATTACTTTCTTGAACTCATTTACAAGTAAGTCGTGAGTGCTTTATTGGCAATTAAGTTTACAAAGTGAGTTGGCAAGCATGGTAATCAGAAACAGGTGTTGAAGATTCCTGCTTGGGGAATAGGGTCATGTTCTCTGTTACAACATAGCTAGTGTTTTCCTTTGCAAATTGACTCCTTTTATTAGATTGCTCTTTTTAATGAAATCAAGCATTATTTGATAATTGTCTATAATAGATTGTTTTTGCTGTAACTCAGAGTAGAGATTCAGTTTGCTTAGAACAAGGTGTGACTAGTATACTTATTACTACAACTTTTACTACTTTTGAGATTGAGCACATACAATGTGTAGTTGCCTTTGAAATAAACAGACCTCCCTGGGTTGACAATTTATGTAGCACTTAGTTGTTTGAATTAATCAACAATTAAAGTGACCAACAATTTGCAGAGATTTACAACAAGATTTGGTCAAAACTTGGGCTTTGAGCCCCAAAACATGCCTTGGGGGGATTCCATGCCCAACAGGTCCCCAACACAAACATTGTGACTCGCCCTCGAGTCACTCTGTCAGCGCAGTGACCTTTGCGTGGAGTCCCTCCAATTGTTCTCGAACTGCACAGAGGTCAGCAGTGCACTAAGCTGCTGCTTGCTGGATCTACTGCATACGTTGTTCTGAGACCTCTGTGTCGGGAGTGCTTCTTTGCATCAATGATCAATGTGTGCATCCCTTACATGTGTGCTATCTTGCCTTCGATGTTTGCCATGATGGTGAAGACCTCGTCCATCCAAGGCTAGAAGCACGCTTTTAGGACTGCTTCCTTATGTCGTGACACATTCACCTGCACCTTCAGTGCTTTAGCCTGCTGCATCCGTGCAAGCCTCTAGGTGAGGACCACCATCTGCACAGTTCCTCGGACACTATCATACTACTGTTGGATTTCTCATGCCTCTGTCTCTAAGCGCTAGATGTTGGGGTCCTCCTACAGAGTTGTGAGGACCTCAAGTGATTCTTCCAACATGCTGGTGTAGTCTCTCACTACACCTCTGATTTCTACCAATTCCACTGTGAAAGCGAGCGCGCTATTCTCTGACTTCTGGGGAGTGGATGGCTGCGCCTTTAACCGTAACTCGATAATCTGAAGATTCAGCTCCAGCTAAACCTTTGTCATTTCCTCCCTGGCCTCACGAACCCCTGCTTCTAACTTGTGGATCCGCACCTCCATTGGTATATCTGTTGGTATGGCTAGCTCCGGGATGCTTTGGCAAGTTTCGTCTATCACCTGTACCAACTGTTGATTTTGTGACACCAATTCGTCGTGCTACAAGCTTAGTTCTTACATATTTATTTTCTGCTCACTAAGGACTTGGAGCGTGCGGCTCTGCCTAGCTCGCAGCTCTACAGTTATACCATCCTGCAACACATATAATGTCTCACACAGAAGGGCAGCTAGATTAACATCGATACCTCTCAGTGTGCTAACCGAAGGCCTATCGGCCTCATTTGATGTCACGAGTGCCCCTTCTGGCAGCACTATTGTGTTTGTCATCTGCATGCGCAACATCTACTCTGCTTCCATGGATCAGACTGCGAGGTTGATCGAAAGGGTACGAACCTGAGGGGGGCATGCCTATAATTCCTACAACTGCACTCTGAAGGCCCCCAACATAGTTTGGTTCTTCGGCACAAAATCTTGGAGAGCCTCATTTGTGACATCGTGCACCATCTCGCCTATGTCATGCAGCTCACCCTTGGTTAGGGTGATCGGGTCAATGGATAATTTTGAGGCCTTGACCTTCTTCTGCGAAACTACCTGCTCTGCTAAGTGTTGGCGCTTCAGATGTGTTGACACGGCTCATGGGTCCACATCTCCTTCTTCGGTTTATACTTCCTCTACTTCCTGCCTCTGCGAAGGCGTTGTTTGGCCCTCACTCCCTTCACAGTTGCTTCCTATGTTGTTGTTTCTGTTGCAGCCTTTTCCTGCTCAGCTGCTTTCTGTGTCGCGTTCTGTGCTACTCGCACTTCTGCTTCTATTGTTTCCTGCCTTCCTTTTTTGGCCAACTATGCAATGCCTAGCTTGGCCTCGTCTTTCTTCTTTTGCTTTGCCAACTTCTTGATTTCTGCAATGTCTGGGGGGCCGCCATTCCAGCGGCCATGCCTCCAGGACATTGAAAATGGTGTTGTCGGTGGCTACAAAGGGTATCTTTGTCCACTATTTAGTCGGGTCCTTGCACACCCTGATATATATGTTATGCATGTCTGCCTTAAATTTTGCAAAACTCTGCAGACTGTTGTAAACTATGGTTGAAAACCATGGCTTACGGTTGATCCACATTCTGAGGTTCATCTCCATGAGCACCCAGAAGATCTTGCTATCATGTATCCTTTTAGCATCTTCGTGTCCCAGAGCGAAGCATACTTCACGGCCTCCGGTAAATCTCTGTCAATTATGGGGAATTGACTATCCTTCGGCAATTCCCCATCTATGAGCACTATGGATAGCAACATCCATTCAAAGTGGAATGCCTTTCCCTATTCCTGGGCTTCGCGGAAATTCTCTAAAAATTCTATGCAGAGGAATTCGGACCAGTTAAACTGGACCCCCTCCGTGCACTTCTCAGCCAATGCGACCACCGGTGTAGGTACCTCGTCTGCGTAGCACTTGCGCATAACTTTTCTTGCAAGGATTTGGGTTGCCACGTGTACTACTTTGTCCTTGATGCTGGAGATGGCGTAGCCCCTCTTCTTCTTTTCCAACTTGTACTTCTTCTTCATGGCCTCCGCAATGGCCAAATCACTCCCCTTCCCTTTTGATATGGTCGTGGGGTCCTCTCCTTTGTAAGGAAGCCAGGAGATGTGATGAATCAAGTTTTCCATGGTGGGGATGGGCTTGTCCAACCATAAACACCCATCATGCACCAGGTAGAGTAGCTACCTAATGACGAAAATGGTTATTGGGGCGTAGTGCAAATGCAACACCCAGAGTAGGTTCAGCGACCTAACCTTTTCCACTTTGTGCAACCACTTCCACAACTTTAATGTTGTCACCAGCCCCGCGATGTTCTGCTTCATGAGGTTTCTAGTCTCAAGGTGAGGGAACTTCTCATGGTTAGCGAGGTCCCAATATTCAAATTTTAGGCTCGGAACACGGCCCATGAGTGTGCCTTAAAACATAATGCCATCTGGGAGGAGCGGGGTCTGGGGCGAGCTCTTGGTCTCATCCAGGTCCTTAGGCACTTTGGCCTTCCCTTTTTGCACGGGGACATAGGTGAGTAGTTTTATCACAGAATGCATAGGCTGAGTATCCACCTCCATGCTTTCATCTTCTTCTTCTACGATGGTAAGATCCTGTAGGTATTCTTCTGCTTCATTTGTTTCTATAATGACGACTTTCCCCTTCTCCTCCATTAACAGTTTGCTGCGCAGCGGGTTCCGCGAGGACACGCGTACGGGAGCCATTTCTTGCTTGTCCTTCTTGGGCCTTGGCATGCGCAGTGATTTCAAGATTTCTACCACAATCCTGGCACCTTCTAGAACATCCCCCATAGTTACGACTTGCATGACCTCCTTGGCAGTTACTTTTGTTATGTCCATAACATCCTGAGCAGTTTCCATCATACTCGTCTGGAAATCTAGCACTTGCAAACTCAAGGGCTCAATCAACACTCGGCTCACAACACTCAGGGATTTGCTCAATCGCTCAATTCGCAAATGACCAAGTGTTGTTTGTTGGGTAGCCCTTTGTATTTTATAGCACTTTTTGAATTTGAATTCGACGTTCCCCCCAAATCCGGTTCATTAATGCTCCCTTGGCAGTAGATTTTCCTAGAATTTTCCCATAAATCGTGTCTTAAATGCCTGTCACCCACTCCATTTGGCCTCAAGTCGAGCATCCCATTATGAATAGTGACTTCAACAGTCACTTTCTGACCAACCCGCATGGTAGCGCAAACCTCCGTGCACGGTTGCAGACCTTGTGAATTTTTGTTTATGCACGCAGCTCCAACCTCGCGCAGCTTCTAGGTAGAGTAGTTTATAGTCCCACACTTCCTTTCAACTGCTTGGAGTGCTAATATTGTATTTCCTTCGACTAGTCAGGTGGCCACACCACCCATGTAGAGTTCCATCCTGTCCTCCGTCATGGTTCCTGGAGAATCCCCATCTTTTATTTTTACGTTCGGTGTCACGCACTTCACCATTTGCAACATGCTACCCTGGTCACTATGCTTAGTAATATGCGGTCCAAGCCAAGGCATCAGACTAATCAATTCACAATGATAGTTCTTAAACTTGTCAGCATGAACTTATGCACCTTGCCTTACCATCCTAGGCTTTTCAATGAGAAAATCTTTCTTTATCTTGTCCTCCAGCTTCTTGACTTCCATGTCCACCAGCACGCTTTTCTTTCTTAACTGTACCCTTTCTTCTTCAAGTTCTTGGAGTCTAAGGTTTCCCTATTGGATTTCGGCGTCCGAGGTTCTGCGAACCGTCGTCCCTACTAGTGCTAGATTAGTCTTTTCAAGTATTAGAAGGCTTATAGCATTCATCTCATATTCTAGCCTTGGCAGTGCCTGCATGGTCAGGTTCTTACATGTGGTCCTATACACCCATAGAACCACTAGTACGCGCAGGTCCCAGTCAGTCTGTTTCGCATTGTGAACCCTGTTCAGTACTTTGCACACTTTGTCAAAGGCTTTCATGCAAATAACCTTCTACGCAATTAATCTTATCACACCTCCTGGTCCCAAATGGAGGGGTTGTTTGCACCATTTTCTTGCCCATTCCTGCTCACCGATCATGTTTCCTACCATGCAGACAGTGTGCCTTTGTGCAGATTGCGCACCATACACCTATACCCATCTAGACAGGTGGGCGCGTGGGTTGTTTCATCTGTCATACTACGTTTTTATCTACATTTTAGGCTTTCCGAACTACATGCACATCATTCTTCTACATTCGTGCCAGTTCTCAAAACTTCTTTGATACGTACCCCACCATCTTGTGGGCGTAGCGTACAGTACCCATTTCAGAGCATCGAAACATTGTTGTTTCGATACTTCTCTCTCAAATTTGTTCAGGAAATCATCCAACTCTCTCAACCCGTCATACATAGGCAGATATCTTACCTCTTTTGCCACGCAGAGCAACGACCTTGTCATCATGTTACAGTTGACTGTGGTTACCTCGTGTAACCAGTTCTGCCATCATTTTATTTCCTTGTCTAAATCTGAGGTGCAGGAGCTTTTGTGCTCCCACGAGAGTCTTCCATCCACTATTGCATTCACCCAGTCCTACTCCCACGTGGTTATCTTGTAGATATAGTCTAGATCGTCGTCGCTATCGTATTGTGCATTGGCTTTGTGTAGCGTGATCCTTCCGCAGGGTCTAACGGTACCACTATGTGTAGTGACTTTTTCTCAAAAATCATCTTGCGCTTCTTTAGATTTATCACTCCATTCATGTCAGTGGCCCGATCCATTCCCAGTAGCATGGGATAGGGATTGTTTTCATCCACAATCTCTATCACTTCGAAATATGCTAGCGCGCTCGCACCTTTGATATCTACTGTTATTCCCTGCAATCTTCCCATATGTAGGATCTTTTGCTAGTTCACCATTTGCAATTGAATAGGAGACCATTACAGCGTAGGCCTGCCCATGCATTCCCATGTCTGATTTGGTAGGATGTTTGCGTTTGATCCTAGATCCAAAATCACTTGATCCATTTCATATTCCTCAATCTAGGTGGTCAATCTCATCTCTCTTCTTGTTCACATTCTGTGCTTCCTAAGCTTCCGAACTACAAGCGTTATCCTAGTGCGGTCCCAACACATCTAGTTATGAGTTCTTGTAGTCCCTCCACAACCTTGTTGTTGCACAACAACTTCATGCATGTCTCTAAGAATGTAGTGAGCATCGATAGGTCCATTTCTAGTTCCAATATATCTTTACTTCCTGAAGTAGAGGCATTCATGAAGCTCCTCTTAGCTTCCATGAATGTCTCTTTAGCGCACTCCAAATCAAATTTAGGTTCCTTCATTGGAGCCTTGTGAACCTAGGTACTTTATTTGGGCTGCTGCCCTTGTCATCCCCCATCGTAATACCACTTCAGAGCATGATATTTACATTCAGGTCTTCCTTGCGCGACTTAGACCTCATCATTTGTAGGTTCTAAGTCGGGGGAGATTGGAGTGCTCTTTTATCGTGCAACCTCGCTATCAGTGTGGGACAGTCCTCCGTCTCATGATCAAACTAGGCACAATATAAGCATGATGGTCTTGTCAGATTTGTACAATCATGGGCATAATGCCTCAATCCTCCACAATTGTAACATATCGGTTGTCCGTGACCTCTTCCTAGTCCCATTCCACCTCGACCTCATCCAAGCCCATAAAACCCAGTGCGCGCCATCCCTGCATTTTGATCAAGAGCCCGTGTTTTGGTCTAAACTCTATAGGTAGGAGTCTGATCCATCATTAGTTCATAACTTCTACAGGTGCGCTCATCGTGGCCTATTGAACTGCAGAAATTACAAAACAACTGTTGGGAATTATGCGTATACTTCTGTAATATATGGAAGTTATTTGTAGCATTATTCCCTCCTATCTGACAAATCGCGCTCGATAATGCAGGGACCGTGCTCAGTCCTACTTTTGCCTCCAGTCTCAATGGCATTGGTCCTCCTCCCGCCAGGTATTTCATGAAGACTAGACAATGGTCCTTGTCATGTCCCTGGCCTTTACACTTTATGCACCATACCTCCTCACGCGCTTTTGGGTGAGCTGTCCTCTCTTGTTTCAAACTCTGCATCTCAAGGCACAAGTTTTTCAACTACACATGGATCTTTTGAACTCCCAGGTTAGGATCTTGTATCGGAGTCTCGTGTAGTCTCATTGCGATCTCGAAGGCCTTGCCCTGAGTGGTTAGCTTCCATTGTGACAATGCATTTCTTGGATGTTGTGTTAGCGATGCTACAAACCATGCATGGTGTTGTTCATCCGTCAAGGTCATATTAGCTTCATGAATTGTACACTTCAGTCTCTGATCTAACTCCAAGGGGGTCTCGCCTAGAAGCATCACGATTTCCTTAAATCTAATGATCGACTGCGTCTCAGATTTTGGCCTACTAAATTATTTGTTCAGTGCTGCTTGAATATCCACGATCCCTGCATTTGGATTTTCATTAGAATGCTTAATGTACCAAGTCAGTGTGTGATCCTGCAGAGCACTGACCAACGTTGCTTTCTTTATATTGTCATTCGTGACTCCCTACGCTTCCCATACAGCCCTTACCATGAACCAAAACTACTCTGGATCTTCATTCCCTAATCCTTTGAACACCGGCAACTTTATCGTGCTTGCCATATTGAACTATGGTGGTGGTGGAGGGGGTGTGGGAGGAGATGGGGGTGAAGATGGTGAAACTGGCGGTGCTGTAGGTGGAAGTGGTATGCGTGGAATTCACTGCTTTATCAAACTGATCACACTTCTTGGTGAAACCTTCGTGAGCTCTTCCTCGCTTTCTCGTGGAGGTGAAATCAAGGGGCTAGTTTCTAGTTCTGCACTACCTTTGTTTCTGTAGATCCTCCCACTTCGTGTAGCCCCAAACATCAATTTATTCACATAACCCACTTTTCACACAGTAGCATTTTAATCCAAGTGTTAAAATATCTAATGTACTTACCTCGCGGTCCTTTGAGGAAGCGTCATTTTGCCTTGCTATAGTTGACTGAAGTATCTATTGCGAACTCGATGATAAATCCTCCTATAATTTGATCGAGCCAGTGATCCACAACGTGCACGATCTTATCTTCAGATGCTTCTAGTCTATGCACCAACCCTAGAGTCCACATAATAGGTTTGTCGAGCCTACACCTTCCTTGACTGTCTGCTAGCTTCACGATCCACTCGTACAACTTAGAGGGGAAGGATGCAAAGAAAATTTCATGGATTTCCGTATATAAGTAGCAATCTAACCACTCTTCCTTTGATAATCATAGATTCCTATTTTCTTGCGCTGCGAACTCGTGAATCTTTTTGTCCAACCACTCTTCAATTCCTTTCTTTGTCAAATTCCAGTGATATGACATCAGCCATCTCTATGCAGATCCCGGTCCCAGCAACGGAACCATTTGTTAGCTTAGTGGGGCCTGACCCAGGTTCAGATTTAATTTAGCCAAACAAATCCTAGTACTAATGGCCCTTTAAGCAATAGTCCGTGAGGCGCGGACTGAGGTCTCACCCGAAGTAGTATGGGAGGGTTCTAGAACCAAGTTTTGCACCCTGGAGATGTCTGATGAGTTCAAGTGGTCCGCGAGTTGACCTTACGTGCAGGTTGCTTCGTGCACTTTCCCGTACATCGCAGTCTGATATACTACCTTAGCACAGCCCTACCCAGGGGCTGAACATTGCACTTTTTCATTATTACCAAAGACCTTACTGGTATTCCAATGCTAGTTGATTATCTTAGCCTACTTGCGTGCTTTAAGTTATACTTAAAAACATAAATCATTCATATAGGTGTGTGCAATTAATAAATAGTATATTTGCAAATAATAACAAACATGCATTAACCCAAGAACAAATACACAGAATTATGACAAAACTTCTCTTTATTAATTCCTTCCTTGGTTATAGACTCGACTCGCCCTACACACTCAGTTGCAGGGGTCCACGCACTCAGCCGCTGAGCCTTCTCCTACTCTACGACCCAAAGACTCACTTTACACTTCAACTCAGTCACTTATACTTGTTCCTATTTCTTTTTCTTATCTACTTAGAGCCTCGCTCTATTTATACAATCCCATGGTCTGTGGACCATGGGTAGGTCTATCTAGCTGACATTACATTACAAAACTAGGGCAGACAACCTTGTGACTCTATCATACTTTCGCGCCCCATGCCCCTAATTCACAGATATTTACAACAAAATTTAGTCAAAACTTGGGCTTTGAGCCCCAAAACATGCCTTGGGGGGATTCCATGCCCAACAAAAGTAGAACCTTACATGAAATACAGTGCTACATCCTCCGAAGGGAAAAATGAGTCGAGTGCTTTTGTTGATCTAATTTTCGGTAATTACTTTTTGGAAATGAATATTGGGTGTTATCTCACATAGACATCACTGATTCAACCAAATACACAGTTGGATCTCCTTCCTTGTTTTTCGGCTAGTGACAATGATTTATGTAATATATATGTACATAACATTACTAGTAATAATAGTAGTAATTGTACATGAAATATCTTATTAGCTTGTAAATGATGGACTCTTTACTTTGATGGTTCTAAGAGGCAGGATGGTTCCAAAGCCATTTATGTCCTTACATACCCGCAAAACAAGAAACATGTACTTTCATGTCATCTGGAGTTCGAGTGCATTAATAAAACCACAAAATATGAAGCACTCATACTTGGATTGAAGAATGCTATAGACCTAAAGGTAGAGTTTCTGAAGGTAATCGGTGACTCAAAGGTAATCACTCGTCAGGTACAAGATACTATACATTATGTTTCACCTCATCTCAAAAACTACCAATAGGAGGTATGGAATTTGATAAATCATTTTAAATATTTCAATATTGTTTCTATTCCAAGGGTTAGAAACGCAGCAATAGAAACGTTAGAAAATGGTGTTGCTAGGATTTCACCATTGAAAAATGGTTTTTCTATTGAAATTTTATATAAACCATCTTTGCCCAAAAATGTCAGTAAATTACTTGTTTTCAATGACAACTAGTAGATACTACACTTTATGGAGAACGTGTATAAATTTCTCTATAGATCAGCTACCTCTGATACCATGTAGAAATTCTCACTGTAGATCAAACTGATAATGCAATGTAAATAAAGAAAATACTTGATCTACTTCTACAAACAAATTTGCGGAAGCTTAATTGATTTTGAGCAAGATCAAATAGAACACATATAATAGATGAAGAAGAAATCAATCACACATGAACACAGAAGAATACTTTGGGGAAATCCTCAGCTAAAAACCCTGCTATCTGTATTATCATACAAGTCGAAATATCTCAAGATTACACAAAGATTTAGCTCACAATATATCCAGATCTCAGTACAATCCCTCATTGTTTCTCATAGATAGAATAGAAAACACATGTGCCTTCCTTCAATCCTCCAAGCCTCCTATTTCCTTGCGCAATTTCTCCTGGGTCCTCTAGTTGCAACCTGTGTGATTCTCACCTCACACACAACACTGACCTCTAAAATAATTGCTCAATCCTGAAGGAGATAATTTCTTCTGCATGGATGAGTATCCTATATAGGAAAATTCCTCCAACTGATAGTACTATGTCTCTTTCTTTAATCTCAACTGGGTTTTTGTCTGAACTGACATGCATGAGTTATTTATGAGAGAATCCTCAGTTCTCTGAAGTACACTAGTTGCATGCATGCATGCATTAACTGACTGAACTCACAAGTAGTTCCTCAAACTCTTTGGAACTAATTTAACTGGACTTAACTCAGTTAGCTGAGCTAACTAATTACAACTCAAATACAATTCATCCTTATCTCCTTAATTAAGGTATAATCTCCTTAATTTAAGGGATAATTGTTGCATGACTTCACAAAGACTTCTATCTTGAATTTCTCCAACTAATTAACTCAAGATGAATTAATTAATTATTTTTCAAGTAGCTGGTGAGACTAAATTCAAATTTTAATTCTCAATTTTAATTCAAGGACAAATTAAAATTGGAAAATACTGAATACTATTTTTAGCATTTCTTGTTGCTATTCTCAACATTCCCTCTCAACAAGAAAGGAATTCAACTCAATCCCAATCCTGAACCTTTGGAATGTTATACATGCAACGCTTCTCTCTAGTGTTGTAGCTCCAGCAACTCCAGAAACAAAAAAAACATCCAACCTGAATCAGTATGATACATCTGTCATCAAAGTCTCTGACTATTATTGCCTCTGTCAACTGAAAACTCTGTGTTTCTGTTGACTCTACCTTTCTGCACCATTGTCAATCCTTCTCTTCTCTCTTTAGTATTTGACTGCTCTAGCCTCTGTCACTTTGGTCTTTGACTGCATCAATCCCATTGATTCCTCCCACTACTATGTACTTTGGGGTCCCGTAGCAAGGTACGATCCATGAGATAAACCTCTCAATGAACCCTGCCCAATTTCAGCCTTCTTGAGACTATCACTTCACATCGCCCCACCTCACACCTGGAGGTATGGATGCATGTGATCCCTCTACCCACTTGGCTCGAAATTTCCCCCTATTGGAGGTCTCTGCATGAGTGGATGCCTCCACTTGATCTCCTCTCGGCTTCTCTAGTTGTGGCTGCTCCACAACCTCTTGAAGTTGCTTCACCAATTATGGCTCCTCCACAATTGTGTGAGACTTCTTCTAGCGCTAGATGTTGAGAGGTAATGTACTCTCCCTCTTAACCACCAAGTCTCCAAAAGCTGCCTTGCTCCTCAAGGATTTGCATGCATCTTGAATCTCAAGAGCATACAGGTTCTTGACTTGTGAACCGATCTGCTTCACCTGTCTCGTGGTGATGTGTCTAAGGAAAACCTTTCCTTTATTAAAGACTACATCATAGCCTTTGTCCTTCAACATCGCGATCGCTACCAAGTTCTTCTTTAGTCTTGGCACATACTTCACATCTGTCAAGGTAATGCGAGCTCCATGCTCCCTCTGAAAAGAAACTGTGCCCACTCCTAAAACATTATACCTTTCATCATTACCCATATCTATGAGTATCTTGAGGTCTTTCTCCTCCAAGGTACTAAACAAACTCTTATCGTTAGTCATGTGGAATGAGGCTCCACTGTCAAGAAACCAACCACAACCCATCATCGATGAAACCATGCATGTGATGAGGGTAAAATCCAATTTGAACTGAGAGGCCAATGCCTCATCTTCAGATCCTTCCGAGGATCACTTCTTGGATTTCTTAAATGGACAATTAGTTGCATAATGGCCCACCTCATGATAATTAAAGCATCTCATTTTAGATTTGTCAATTTTCTTCCCTCCATGAGAAGAACTCGATTAGGGACGAGATTCCTTCTCCTTCCCTTTCCTTGTCTTACTCACTAAGGCACAATTTTCTTCATCCTCCTTGGATGAAGAACCATCTCTGGTGATTCTCCTGATCTCCTCCTACATCAGATCCGACCATAGGCATTCCCAATCTGGTAGTTTTTCTCTTCTATTCACTGAGTCCTGGTAGCTATGCCAACTCTTAGGAAGACCGAGGAGAGAAAGACTGACCATGTCATCATCGACTATTGTAATTCCTACACTTCCAAGCTCATCTTTGCAGGTTGTAAGCTTGTTCAGATATGTAGAGATCATTACGCCCTTTTCACACTCGATTTTCCGAAGCTTGTCTTTCAGCGCCAGCTTCCTCTGATTATTGTTGTTTTGATATAGATCCTTCAATGTCTTCCACATCGAAAACAATGTCTCCTTCCCATGGAGACTTGAGACAATATGGTCTCGAACTCCCTCCAGAAGAATCCTCCTCGCTCTCGCGACACATTTCTTCAATTCCGCTAATTCTTGGGCATTAGCTGCTGCTAGCTTGGGGACTTCTTGATTAATGAAGTCCTTCAACTTGTTGTCCCATAATACCAATTCCATGTGATCCTTCTAGGCTATACTCGAGTCTCAAGCCATTGAACGCCATTGGCGAATTTTGAGATGTGATAAGAAATCAATTTTGTACCTACAATCAAGAACTTCACAACTTCAAACTCCTCCCTTCTTTGTATATTGTTCTCCGCTTTGATCACCTTTGCTCTGATACCATGCTGAAATTCTTCTCTCTATACATCTTGTAGAGAATTTGCTGTAGGTTAACCCGATAATGCAATATACCAAAGAAAAATACTATAACCTGCTTCTACTATCAACTTTGTGGAAGCTTAAAAATTTGAGCTAGATCAAGTTGAACAGATATAACTAGAAGAAGAATCAATGCACATGAAACACAAAAGAATACTTTGGGGAAAGCCTCAGCTAAAAACCCTGCTATCTGTATTATCATACAAGTTGAAATATCTCAGGGTTAAACAATGTAAACTTTGAAACGGGAACTGATACTATTACCCGTTTCATAGAGATAGCAAAAAAATGACCCGATTTTCAAAAGTGGTGATGCAGAATACACATGTTTTTTTTAGAACATGGTTTTTGGAACTTTAATTTTTTTTCATGTTCAAGGATGAAATCAAGTTTTAGAATGGTAGTGATTTTCATGCTGATTTTAAAAAGTGAGTATTCTGCATCACACCCTTTTTTTAAAAGACCTATTTTTTGATTTTTAATTTTCTAATGTGTGAAATGTAAAAAAATATTTTCTAAATTTGATAGTTTTTGAAGTCGTCATTTTATTCATATTTTCTTGTTCTCTATCTTAATTTTTTTTTTTTTTAGGGGGGGTTTTTATTGTTTTGCGTTTTTAAATTAGAAAGTCGATAGTTTGAATTTTAGATAATCTACATATTTATACATCCTTAATTAATTTTTCAATCCACATGAAATAATTGTTTCTAAAAAACAACATTTTTTAACAATGGACATAAAAATAACCATTTTTAATATAAATATAACAAAAAAACTAAACGTTTTGATAATTTTTTGCTAGAATTAACATGTCAAAATCACAATTTTTATACAAAAATATTAACTAAAAATGGTCAAATAATAGTTTTTTTTATGAATTTCATGTCAAAAAAATAATAATAACAACTTTTTTTTCAAAAAATAATAATTAACTTAAAAATCAATGCGAAAATCACAAATTACAAATATTGAACACATAACAACTTTAATTCATTGATTATTCTTTTCATGAAATGTCAGAGTCAAAACATTGCAAAGCTTGATTTCCAGGTATAACTTAAATTTAATCAACAATGTCACGTAATCCAAACTCTTCATCCTCTAGAGTTTCATCATTGTCATCTTCCACAATATTTTCTGCTTCCTTTTGCGCAATTTCCTCTTCTAATGGGTCTTTGATGTCTGCAAATCTCCCAATATATGTCTTTCCAAACATTCCATGTAATGGTGGTTGGGGTTCCTTTGCCTTTTTTGCCACACGTGATTCATTAAAGTCCCCTTTCCTCAACCCAATTTCTTGCATTTCATCTGGAAGAAATTGAAGAGCATTAATTCTTTGCTGAATGAAATTGCATTGTAATGGATCTTTCTCAATTGCAATGCAATTTCTTCCTTTTTGAAGGCAGCATGCTAGTGTTGTACCTAATTATCAAGAACAAAAAAATAATGAAGTAAATCAGTACAATGACATATTAATTAAAAAAAAGAACATATTGAAATTCAATTCCATGTGGCAAAACCTACCTGAGCCAGAAAATAAATCCAGAACCCAATCTCTTTCATTTGAACATATGTCTATAAGATAGTTAATCAATAATTGTGGTTTCTGATAAATGTTAACTATCTTTCCTTTCGTTTCTTTGTCTTCATATGTTAGTTTTCTCACAACAGCATCATAAGTCAGTATTTGGCTATGACTCTTTCTCTCCACCCGATTAAAAATCATAGACATATGGCTATCATCTTTTGCCCAACTATCAATATGAATGAACTCACAGTCATTTATAAATTGTTGATCTTCATTGTTAAGAAGATTTGACTTTTGCCTGTAACATAAAATAGTAAAAGTTCAATTAACTTGTACATAAATGAATTTTTCAACATTAATCAAATATACCTTTAAACATCTTACCATGTAAGCTGCATCCTTGAATTTGTTTTCCCCTTGAAGCTTGACAATACCATTGCCAATTGTGTGTCTGAATGAAATGTCACAAATCTCCATAATGGTGATGATGTCACTTCCATAAATCCCGCCACCACTTTATTAAAAGCTTGATAAGTATAAGGGTCACTATCATAGTAAATGTTTGGAATATTGAAACCATGGGGAATATCTGCAATAACCAGGGCATAATCCCTTTTTGGTACGAGTTTAGCAATGTCTTCACAGTCGCCTTGTATTACTTGATATTGAATAGTGTCTAGCCCATTCCAAATGAAATGATTAAGAGTTGGATCAAGTACAACATTCTTAATACGTTGCTTTCTCAGTCTTTCAATCTTTATTTTTTCAATAAAAGTCTTGAAACTGTCTGGTGCTCCATTATCTTCTTTCTTCATCTTTTACCAAACAAACAAATGTATGTGTAAGTTTTAAATTAAAAATAGTACACAGATGATTAAAACTGAATGTATAAATCAAGTTACCTTTTTAAATGCAAGATAAAAAGTTTTTAATGTTGATGTAGAACTTGAATCTGGATAGTTGCGTACAACATCATCCCAACTATCTTCATTCAATAGTTTAACCATTTGTTCCTGAATTTTCATGTAAACTTTGTGATTGCATAGATAAAGTAAGAAAAAGTTAATATAATGATATGTATAACAAATACTACCAATAACAACATGTTTTATTTAAAAGATAACTATAATCCTGGAAATAAGTAAAAATAATTCAGCAAACTTACTTTTGAAATTCTTCAGACATTTCTTCCAATGATAATTCCCTGACCTCACACGAGATAATATTGTTTTGACAATTTTTTCATCTTTCACTCCTTGCATCGCCCTCCAAGGCGTGATGGTCATATCATCTGGAAGTTGCTTCAGTTCAGGAGCTGATTTATTGTTGCTACATATCAATGGCTTAGACTTTTTGACCCTCTGGTTTTTAATGCCAATGTCTTCCCACATGCTAAAAATGTCATCAATCAAATTCCAAATATCTCCAGTTCTAAATGCCAATTGGAAAATGTTATCAATACCTCTGAATAAATCGCTATATCTGCTGTCTTTTCCACCTTTTGAATTGGTTTTCTCTTCAATTTGATAGCCTATTTCCATACAACATTCCTTTCGGAAATCTGCAGTAATATTTATCTTATCCCCACCACATTTTTCTAGGAATTCACTATGAATAAATCTAACCTTTTGGATCAAAGTCATAGACATCCTATATTCATTATCTGAATTATGATCCAATGCCACTAACTTTGCTTATGTTTCATTTAAACCAGCATAAATGATACATTTCATTGTTTCAAAACGTGGGTTATTAGGATATTCCTCCATCAATTGTCATTGAGCTTCAACAGAATGGTTCCCCCCAAGCACATAATAATTGTATTCAAAACATTTTGACTTATCAAATGCTTCTTTGTTGGGAACTTGAAGTGGATCAACAAGAAGCACATAACTAACCACATGAGCATATGGATTGTACCTCATCAATGTCTTCAAGTTGTGAACATGCAGATGATGTGGCTTTCTGATTTGATATTGGCATTGTCCTTCACTTGCCTTATAGGTTTGTCTGACATTTAACTGAAATGTACGACCACCATCAATTAAGTTTCTCTTTGTCAAATTCTGTCGAATGACATTTTCTTTTGTTTTGATTATGCCATCATCTAAATCAGCGCCTGGTGTAATGATTTCTCTGCTTTCTTTTGAAGTTTCACTAGGTTCTTGACTGCTGGTAATGACTACTTCAAGATCTTCAACTCTACTTTTTTTCGTCATAACATTCTCAAGAGATCTATTCTTGGGCATTGTTACTTTTGGTCTTTTACGACCTTCTTCAGTTCCAATGTCATCTTCAGTAATGGCAACATATGCTTCATTGTCAATTTCAACTTCATCATCCTCAAAAGTAACTTGTTTACCCTTGCTAGATTTATCCACCAGAGGCCTTTTTTTCTGATTCTTTGGATGTAGTTTTGTAGCATCATCAATTACTACATTTTCCATGTTTTCCATATCTTCTTCTGACACTGAGTAAAAATGGCTGACAACTTTCATGATATCATGCTCTATGAAATGAATGCCTCCCAACCTAATTGAACAGCTTTCAACAAAATTCTGCCAAACAAAATATCATATGTTAATATAAACAAAGTTAAAAAAATATAGCGAGACACTTTCAAAACGCAAAATAAAAATACAAATAACAATACTTACGATGTTTTGTGTCATCTCATTTATGATTTGTTTACAAAACTTTGTAGATACCTCTCTCGTGTCATATAATGAATATGATAGTCGGTATTTAATCTTTTCATGTGACTTGGGAGCTTTTGTAAGTACGTAAACAACTTCAGTGTTTGGTACCGAACACATATCTATGACTCTTCCCATCACCTCCAAATTTTCATTATTTTGGGGTATATCAATGTATAGATATATATTCACAGTTGTGCTCTCTCTTTCTTTCACATACCAGACTCTTGATGGAAATTTCACCTCTTTTGAACTTTTCCAATCTGAGATTAGCTTCTTATCACATGAAGCACTTGAAATATTTGTAGGCATGAGCTCAGGTGGAGTTCGTTCACCAATGTTTTTTGAAGATACACCTTTAAGACTCTTTGGTCCAGAAAGATTCACAGAAATTTTCCTTGATGCCATTTTCCTAAAAAAAACACATAAATTAGTAAATAAAAAAACATATTAACTTAAATTAATAACAAAAATATACCATAAATTTTTTATTTGTATAATTAGAATTGCCTAGCCACCTCTAACGGGCAAGCGGGTCGATGGGCGAGCGGGAGGTCAGGTGAGGGATAATGAGGCTAAGTAGACATTTAGGCAAGTATGGGTGAGCCCCTACCCACGCGCCCCCCACAACCCCCTAAGCTTCCTCCCTTCCCGCCCCTCACCCCACCCCCTACCGTCCCCCCACACCCCCACCCCCAAAACCCCCTCCCCCCCATCCCCCGCCCCCAAACCCCCTACACCCCCCAACACCTCCCTGCGGCCGCCCCTCCCCACTACGCCCACCACTCCCCACACCACCCCCCCTATCCCACCCCCCCCAACATCCCCGCGCCCTAACCCACCCCCCCTAACCCTTATCCCCCCCCCTACACCCTACCCGCGCCCTACCCTTACCCTCCCCCCTACCCCCCCTATTCCCCACCCGCGCCCTACCCCTATCCCCCCCCCACTATCCTACCCCCCTCATCCCCCCTCGCCCCCCCACCCTACTCCCCTCATCCCCCCCACGCCCCCACCCTACCCCCCCCACGCCCCCTACCCTACTACCCCCCCACCCTACCCCCCTATCCTACCCCCCCCCCCCCCCCCCCCCCCCCCCCACCCTACCCCCCCCAACCCCCCTCCATCCCCCCACCCCCTATCCTACCCCATCCCCACCCCGCCCACACGGCCCACCCACCCGACCCCGCCCTACCCCCTACCCCGCCCACCCGCCACCCCCCGACCCCGCCCACCCGGCCCACCCGGTCGACCCCGCCCACCCGGCCCACCCGCCCGCCCGACCCCGCCCACCCGCCCTACCCCCCTACCCGGCCCACTCGCCCGACCCCGCCCACCCGGCCCACCTGCCCTACCCCCCTACCCGCCCACCTGGCCCACCCCGTCGCCCCTCCCCCTCCGCCTCCCCCTCCCCCCCCCACCCCGGCCCCCTCTGCTGCCCCTCCCCCTCCCCCTCCCCCCGCCCCTCCCCGGCCCCCTCCGCCCACCCCTCTGCCCGCGCAGGGCCACCCCCCAGGCGGCCCCGCCCCGCCCGACCGGCGGCGGGTCGATTCCGGGAATCGACCCGCCGCTGGTCGGGTGGGGCGGGGCGGCCTGAGGGTGGCGGCAACTGATATATATTATTTTTTTACCCAAAATTACAGTGTGTTAAACATTTAGCTCTGCGGTTATTTCTTTGCAGGTGGTAGGACACGCGGGACGTTGTAGCTCCTTAGGTTGAATTGAATTCCCTATCTTGAGTTTTCCACTAGACGGCCTGGAGATAATGACACACTGGGGATTCCAACCATCCATAAGCAATTCCAATGAAAAGGTTAACGTACATTTATACGGCATGATAAGGTTTTCCGACCATCCATAAGCAATTTCGATGAAAAGGTTAACGTCCATTTCTGTAAAAGGAGATGGAGAAGTGGGCCAAAACAGTGACGTAAGTAAGTTTGGGAAGGGAATCTGCCGCAATCCGGATAAGGGTTGCCGAAACAGAAAAAAAAAAAAAAAAAAAAAAAAAAAACTACAACAACATAGAATACTGGAAAGGTTGAAACAGAGAACTGAAAAAAAACGCAGCAAGCTACAACAATATCAATCATTAATTATAAAATAATAATAGTGAGTTAAAAGATGGGTAATTAAGAGATTGGTTTAATGAGTAGTAATTAAAAGATTGGTTAAAGTTAAATTTGAAGGCAACGGTCCAAAAACCCAAGCATAAAACTCAGGAATGCGCGTGGCCTAATGAATGAAGAATGAGAGGGATTGGTGGTGATTGTGATGAATGGAGAATGAGAGGAGGAAATTCACATAGGAAGAGGAAGTGATGGTAATTTTTGCAATACAGTGCGAAAACAACAACAGGGTGAGCTCGAATGGATTACTGGTAATTTTTCAGTTCCTTTTAATTTGTTTGTCTATCTCTAGACTGTTTGGTTAACCAGGGAAAGTGAAAGGCTATTTTTATGTAACCTCACAAATCATTTTCTCTCTACAGGTTAATCATCATTGGTGTTTGTTCAATCTACAGGTTAATCATCATGGGTGTTCTTTCTCTCTCAACCACTGCGTCTGTCTTATGGAGCGCTCCATAAATGTTCTGTTCTGTTCTCTGTTCTGTGTTCTGTTATGTGTTCTGCTCTGTTCTGTGTTCTGTTATGTGTTCTGTTCTGTTCTGTGCTGTATGCATCAATGTCCTATAGTTGTGTCTTGTGTAAATGTTTGTTTTTTTTGTGTGTGTAACATCCCTATGCGTAAATTATTCATTTACGAAATAGTAATTCTTTAAAAAGAAAAGATTACGAATTAGTTTTGAGAACTAATTCCTGTTACCCATAAAGTTGTCAATTAAAGAACGGCGGAGGTGGCGCTAATGGCGGTTTGGAAACCAGAAAACTGGACAGGTGAACTCCTTTTTGCTTTTCTTGCGCTACGTGTTAGTGCCATCACCCGAATTCTAGGGGTAACTGAATGAGGGTAAATCAAGTGGATTGCATGCATTAAATATGGTTGATGATATCTAGTGCCAAAAACGCTTCAACAGGAGAAAGACGTCTCTGTAATGGGGTGCCACAAATTATGGGAGGTTATGTGATTCGAATCGGAAAATCGTGATATAAGGATTCATCCCCTGTTTATGAGGTTGTCCGGGGGAACACTCCAGTTCACAGCGCGCCCATATCACCAACTCAAATTGCCGGCGAGTGATAAGGGGAAGCCATTTATTTTTTTTGGGTGCGATATGAAGTTCAATCCGGGGGGTGGAGATATCGTGGCCGAAGACGAAATGTAGGGTTAGTATGGATATGAGCTGCACCAAAACATATATTTATGGACGGCCAGAGTCGGACCCCGATAGGGTTGAACACACCGCTTGTGGAAAGGGGGTTGCTGGACATCAATAGTAGCAATGCTGTTGCTAACTTCAACGATTCTGGTGACACACGCTAGAGCTGAAGCTGCAGCTGCGGCCGCCATCATGAGCGCATCCATTGTGCACTGTTACGGTTCCCCAAGCTTCCTCGGCTGGAGCCAAAGAAAACTAAGACTGTTTGAACAGCGCAGCGCTTTCTCTGGTCTTCAAGGGGTTACTCAAATATATTACCATCAGATAAGTAATTATACTCGTTATAGAGAATAATAAGCTGCGTTTATTAATCGGTTGGAAAAATATCATGTGGTTGCCTTCTGCAGTAAAAGATTGATTGTTTTATATGTTTTCTGAATAGAGAAAATACGATAACGCATGCATTAAAGATGGGTTGTTTATGTGTTTTCTGAGTAGAGAAAATACGATAACGCATGCATTAAAGATGGATTGTTTATGTGTTTTCTGAGTAGAGAAAATACGATAACGCATGCATTAAAGATGGATTGTTTATGTGCTATTCTGGGTAGAGAAAAGATGATAATGCATGCAATAAATATTGATTGTTTTATATGTGGTTCTTGTCCAAGAAAACATGTTAATGGGTGAAGATAAAGACTGTATTATTTTATGTGTTTTTTTGGTAAAGAAAGCATGTTAATTTATGCAGTTAAAGACTGATTATTTTTATATGTTTTTCTTTGTAAAGAGAATACGTTAATGCATGTGGTAATGCATGTGGTAAAGGAGTGAATGATCTATATGTTTTCTTGGTTAAGGAAGTATTTAATGAGTCCATACTTGTATCATTAAAGGATTATGTGTATTGCATATACTAAATAAGGGATACTAGGATAAGCTAGTGGATGCTCAAAGAACAGTCATCGTGTCATGGAGATGTGTTCTTTGTATGTTAGCAAAACTATGATAAATCTTGACCATTGTGTTATATGGTTTAGGAAGAAACATGGACTTGTAAACTGATGGTTAGATCTCTTAGAGAGAGATATGCACCAGTGTGAATAAGCATTGTGAAAAGTAGAATCAGATTTTACTTGAATAGATGTACTAGTTAGTGGTATGTGATGCTTGCTCATGCAGATGAGTAGATGATAAAAGATCATTTTTAGAGGTTGTTTAATGGATTATTGATATTGTAACTAATCTTGTTGCCAAGATTGTTGTCAACAGCATTGACAGGAAAAGATGGCGGTTGGTGCCAAAGGAAAGTAATGTTTAATATTGGCAGGAAAAGGATTATTCGTCCATGCAGATGAGTTTAGCTGCAGTATTGTCCATTGCTAGAACAATTATGCCACAAGGAATGTTGCAGGTGGCGGTATGTAAATAAAAGATTACATGTAAATTGTATTAGCTTTTAGCTAGTTATGTGACATCATAATGATAATTCATTGTAAAGATTTTAATACAATGGTTAAGGGATGGAATCCCTTATAAGCCATTGAGTGAGGGGTGAAAGCCCTCACGAGCGTTTAATAATAAGATTAAACGTTTGCTGGTTTTCACCCTACGGGGTTTCCAGGGTATATCCGTGTTCAATGGTGTGATTGATGTGATTGCCTTTTGTGTTAGTTGGATGATGTTGAATCTTTGATGTTGATGGTTCTTTATTTGATGGCATGATTATAATGTTCAAGCATGAGATTAATTAATATGGTTATGTAACCTACTGTTTGTTATTGCAATTTACTTGATGCATTAATGAACTCAATGTCTAATGGTTAATGATGATTGTGGAGTTATGAATTTGATAATTTACTAGTGGGTAATTTGTTCGAAAAATTCTAATTTTCCTACTTTTACCTGCGAGGTTACCGGGGTATGTGACAGTGTGTCTGTTAATTGAGAGAGAAAGTCCTGCAGAGGAGAATATGCATGGGTAGTTGAAAGGCCAACTTGATCAACAAATAATGGAATGCATCCAGAGTGAGTGAGTTAGTACTTCGTCATTTTCTTGAATTATTTTTAAATTTATTCGGCCAGGCCCTCCTTCTTTATGTTTCTCTTTCTGATGAGTCGGAATTTTATATACAAAAGCTGGAGTAGCGTTTCTGGTGCTTTTGGAGCAGACAGAGAATGAGGATTTTCCAGCACCCATCAGTTTGCGGAGTTTAAGTAGAAAATGAAAATTTCCTAAGAAGCAAGGTTAGTATGCTTTGCTTTGTGAATGGCCTTGTTGTGTTTATTTCTAATGCTGAGATAGTATAAAATTTGTAATTCTGAGATGAGGGCTAACCTGTAATGAAGATATAAATCTAGAGTAAATTATATATATAAATACTTATAACGAAGATATTTAATGTAGAGTTGTTGGGTGCGGAGGGTATGTACAAAACCGAACGCACACCATAGTTGTTTTCAAAAACTACGTTTATTCGGTGCTTTCTCCCACTGTCGTCACTACCATGGTGCTTTTGGTGATATAATCCAAGAGAAGGCCGCTAAAATCTCTCAAGAGAGAGAGCATCTGTGGTCATCCTTCCTTGACATTTCTATTTGTGAATATTTTTCTATTTCGATTTAGAAAATCTACCCACCCACGGAGTGCATCTCTCTCATCCCTTCTATATGGAATTTCAGTTAGAATTTTTGGTGTTCAAATTATTTAATACCCTGAACTTTCTGTTCTGCATCGTGCTCATCACCTATTCAACGATACCCATCACCTGTTCTGCATCGATACTCATCACCTGTTCTGCATCGATACAAGTTACATTTTCCGTCGGCATTAAATCACATCTCAACTCTTCTTTTTTATAAATTCTACAGAGAGTCGCATGACTTTTCATTGCATACGTAAACGTATATTGTTGTGTTGCGTTGGAAGTTTCTAGAGTCACATCTGCTCTTAACCAGGCTGCTTACACTTATAATAACTCCATAGGCGAATAGGGGTGTCCTCCGTCAGTTGTACTTTAATTAACCCTATAGGCCTGTCTATGTTCCAGAATTTTAATTTATTTACCAGATTAAGATAAGTCTATAGGCCTGTCTATGTTCCAGAAATGGGGATTTATTTATCTCCATTGTTCCATTGTTCTTTTTATTAATACATACCCCATGTGTCTTGATCAAGCCGCTGCCATTTTCAGATGGCCAGAAACACCCAAGAAAATGCAGAGAGAGAAACCCACCCAACAATACCCACACAGATAGAGAACAAACTATAATGTAATGTATGATGCATTCCAAATACCTGTGAAAACATTTCATGTGGTTGTCATTACTCTGCATAAAGAATATGATATTTAACCCGCATGGCAAGTCATTACTCTGGATAGAGTTAACCCGTCATTTCTTTGACCGTAGTGGTAGCATGAGTCACTTCTTCATCCATTGTCATCCTTAATGAGTGGCTTCCTCATCAAAGTTTCCAAGTAGATGCATTGTTTCCGAGTAGTCAAGCGGCTGTCATAACTGCTGGTTACGAGATGAAATAAAACAAGCACGCGCACTCCCAGCATGTCATGATGATGAAATAAAACAATCATACAACTTGACAACCATCTCCTGGTCACCTGGCAACTCTCATATAATCAAAGATTCTTTTTTCCCTTTTTCTTATTAATTACATTAAGTAGTTGTATTAATTATACAGCAAGATGTTTTCTCTTTCAACGTGCTTTTTTTATTAAATTTCTAATATTTACTGACAGAAATATATTTACCATTATTTAGTTTTATTAATTTTTGCCTCAAGATGTTTTTTCTTTCAAATTTTTTTATTATTATTAAATTTCCAATATTTACTTAGAGAAATATATTTACCGAGAATCTGCACTGTGAATCACATGTACCAGGTTATTCATTATTTTATTTTATATTTTAATTTGAAAAATATATAACATTTAATTATTGAAAAATTTTATTTACTAAATGAAATTTCACTCATTTTAGTAATAAAAATATGTTATTGTTATATTGAAATTAAAAATTATGGTTTTTTATTTACATTTAATATGTAATAGTTTGATTTAATTGTTATTATGTTAAATTTATAAATTATATCATACTTGTATCACTTTATATTATTAATATTGTATTCATGTTTTTCTTAATATTTTTCATGTATTATAGGTTTATGGTTAGATATATAATAATAATAATAATAATATGGATTTTTTTTTTTTTTTGAATTGTACATTTAATTATGTTACAAGTTGTTAGGAAAGGTTTGTATACTAACAATATCATTTCAATGTTGTATGTTGCAGAAAATTTATTAATACCAAAGTTTCTCGTGGGTGGGTGGAAGACATTATCTATTTTTATGTTTTGTAATGTTGTAATTAGAAAAAATTATATATATTTTGTTTAGATGGGCCCATCAAAGAATGTACATGAACACAAACTATCATTAATAAAATGAGTAGACTTTTTTTTTTGTTGTTGGAGGGGAATTCAACCCCTCCAAAAGGCTCTTAGGAAGATCAAAAGGTAACCCTCCTTTGAGTTGTGTTCCTTGTGCTCATGGTATGGTTTTCATGATCTTTAGTTTATAGTAACTCCAATATGCACAAACACAAACACATCTTTTTATTATAATAATAATTTATAAACATGTTTTAAACATCTTCCCAACATACACACAAATGGAAAAATCACCTTTATTCACATATATCATTTAACATTTTTTCAATGTTTTAAATATCTTCCCCACATACACAAAAATACCAAAGTCGCTCTTATATTTCACATAAATTACTTAACATTTTTTCAATATTTTAAACAACTTCCCCACATACACACAAATGAAAAAACCAATCTTATTGACATAAATTATATAAAATTTATAACCTAAATTTATTTATATTTTTTAATTTCTATAATTTTTTTGGTTGTCTTTTTTTTTTAAAGATTTTGAATTTCTTTTGATTTCTTTTTATTTGTTTACTTATATATTTATATTATATTTTTCCCTTCTTTTCATATATATATAAATAAATATAATTTAATATTTACATTGATATTTTTATAAATTTAAATTAAATATTAATATATTATTTAGAGTGTTTGTGTTTGTAAATATTTAAATATTTTTATTATTTATTTGTATAAATTTACTATATCTAAATATTTGTGTATTGGTTTTATTATTTATATATAATAAATATATTCTTGAAGGCTTATATATTTATTTATTTGGGTTATAATGTATGCTTTGGATTCTTTATTTTGTATGTATATATGAATGTATTATTTTCAGAATATATGAAATGAGAGTGTTTGCATTACTTGTATGTACTTCTTTGGAATCTTTATTCTTCTATGCTTATGAATGTCTCAATTTGTATGCTTTTGAGTATTCTTTCCATTGTTTATTTGTATGTCTACGAGTGTATTGTTTGAGTATGCCTTGAGTGTTAGAGTGGTGGTTTCAGTGTTTGCATGTATATATAGTTCTATGAGCTTATTATTTGAGTACGCCTTGAGTGTTAGAGTGGTGGCTTCATTATTTGCATGTATATATAGTTATTTATCTTGAAGATTTGCTTGTATTATCTTGAGTGCTTGCCAGTATTTCTTCATTATTTGCTTTGTGTGTGTATTCTTTGAGTATTCTTGTGTATGGATACTTTTTACTTGTATGTGTATGAATGTATTCTTTGTTGTATTTGTATGAGTATTATTCACTTGTATTATAAATATGTGTATGAATGTATTCCTTCATTATTTTCTTTGTGTGTGCATTCTTTGAGTATTCTTGTGTATGGATATTGTTTACTTGTATGTGTACAAATGTATTGTTTGTTGTATTTGTATGAGTATTATTCACTTGTATTCTAGATATGTGTATGAATGTATTCCTTCATTATTTGCTTTGTGTGTATATTCTTTGAGTATTCTTGTGTATGGATATTGTTTACTTGTATGTGTATGAATGTATTCTTTGTTGTATTTGTATGAGTATTATCCACTTGTATTCTAAACATGTGTATGAATGTATTCCTTCATTATTTGCTCTATGTGTGTATTCTTTGAGTAGTCTTGTGTATGGATATTGTTTACATGTATGTGTATGAATGTATTCTTTGTTGTATTTGTATGAGTATTATTCACTTGTATTCTAGATATGTGTATGAATGTATTCCTTCATTATTTGCTTTGTGTGTGTATTCTTTGAGTATTCTTGTGTATGGATATCGTTTACTTGTATGTGTATGAATGTATTCTTTGTTGTATTTGTACGAGTATTATTCACTTGTATTCTAGATATGTGTATGAATGTATTCTTTGTTGCATTTCTATGTATGTGTATGAATGTATTCTTTGCTGCATTCCTATGTATGTGTATGAATATGTTCTTTATGTCTATATAAATCTATTCTTTGCTACATTTGTATGTCTCTTGTTTACTTGTATTCTTCGTATGTGTATGAATGTATTCTTTGCTATTGTTTACTTGTATTTGTATAAATGTCTTCTTCAACTCTGTATGAATCTATTCTTTGCTACATTCGTAGGTGTCTTGTTTACTTGTATTCCTTGTATGTGTATGAATCTATTCTTTGCTACACTTGTATGTGTCATGCATAATTGTATTCTTTTTATTCTTTGCTACATTCGTAGGTGTCTTGTTTACTTGTATTCCTTGTATGTGTATGAATCTATTCTTTGCTACACTTGTATGTGTCATGCATAATTGTATTCTTTGTATGTATGCGTCTTCTTTACTTGCATTCTTTGTATGTATGTGTCTTGTTTACTTGTATTCCTTGTATGTGTATGAATGTATTCTTCATGTGTCTATGAATCTATTCTTTGCTACACTTGTATGTGTCTTACATAATTGTATTCTTTGTATGTGTATGAATGTATTCTTCATGTGTGTATAAATCTATTCTTTGCTACACTTGTATGTATGATTGTATTCTTTGTATGTGTATGAATCTATTCTTTATATATACATGAATCTTTCTTTGTTATATTTGGATGTATATTATTTACTTGTAGATATATGAATGTAATTTGTGTGTATATATATATTATATATATATATATATATATATATATATATATATATATATATATATATATATATATATATATACTATCATTATTTCTATACATAAATATATTATTTAGAATATTAACTTGTAAATACATTATTTTAAATATTTGTGAAAATATTATTATTTATTTTTATTTTTTATTCAATTTTTTATTATTTTGTTTTTCTCTTTTGATTTTTTTCCCTATTTTTATCATTTTAAAACAAAAAACAATATATATATTACATAATGTTAGCCTTCCAAACACAACCCAATTAATGATTATCATGTTATAAAACATTGCAAACCATGAGACTCAATGTTCAAATCCCCTATAAAGGAACAAATAATAACATGACATTCATAATAACATCAATTTGTAATAACACATATCAATTAATTATTTAATATTAAAATCAATACAATAAATAAATTAAATAAATTTTATTTAAAATTCATTAATTTTAATAATTTATAAAAATAAATAAAAAAAAGTCATAACACTAAAATATTAACTTATACAATAAATGTAATTTTCAACATAATATCTATACTGAATCTTCATCAGATATATAAAATAATGTTAATTCTAAAATCTGGAATAAGCATTAATAAATGTGATGGCTGTGAACATGTGAGTCAATATGTGTAATGTTTGTGGGTATGTGTATGTTTGTGTGCACCCTTTTTTTGTTGTATGAATGTATGCATGTGAGTAATTGTGCCTCATTGACAATGGATTGTGTGGGTGCGCATCAGTGGTTAGTCCCATGTCAATGATGGACCGTTTTTGGGGTCATATAAGCTCTCACCTTCACGTGGTTGACCCTGTTAATAGAGATTTTACATCTCCAAACCAAGAGGAGCTTTTTATATAATACTTTTTAATTAATTTAAAACATAACATTAACTTTAAAACATTAAAATAGTTTTTTAAATAATATTTAAATATTTTTTTATTATTTTATAAACATTTAAATATACAAAATTACTATAAAATAAATTGAGATATTCATTCACATATATATATATATATATTACAAAATCATATATATACATATATATATATATATAATATATATATATATTATACAAAATTATGTAAACTATATTCATTAGTAAAATAAACTAATATGATTTAACAAATATATAAAATTAATTATATTAATTATTAAAATAAACAATATAGTTTAAACAAATGTTTATATGTTTTAAACCATATTAATTATTAAAATAAACTAATATAATTTGAACAGATATGTGATTATTGATTATTATCATGTCTTATTATAAAATTTATTAAAAAAATACAAATATCAATAATATGTTATTATATTTCACAATTAATTATTAAGTCATAATAATAAAATAAAATAAATTATAATATTTGTTGTTATAATAAATATATATTTGTTTTGAAAGGTGTTAATGGTAGAGATGTTATAATAATAATAATGTAATGTAAACATTTTAACTGAGTCAAAATAAAAGTGAAAACTAGTGGTATTCATGTGGAACATAGCTTATTTAAATAGTGAAGTTAAACTACACGACATGCAGAGAGATCAAACTTCTTTTCAGTGTAAAATAAAAGTTTCATCTCAAAGATATTTCATCTGTCTCAAAGATATTTCATGTATCTTGAGGCTTGGTAAATTTGATATTAAAATGAAATCTAAATTGATTATATTAGTTGATTTATCTTCTCCAAACCAATTTTTTTTTTCTATATAATACTTTTTAATTTATTTAAAACATAACATTAAATTCAAAACATTAAAATAATTTTTTAATAATATTTAAATAATAATTTTATTATTTTAAAAACCTATAATATATCAATTTAATAAACTTAATAAAATTACAAGACAATAAAATAAATAAAATATTCATTTAGTGTAAAAAGAGTAATTTTATCGTAACATTTCTCGATTACTCACATCAATTTAATTGGCCATTATATATTTTAAATTTAAATAAATAAATATTTATTACTGATTTTATTATAATTTTACTAAAATACAATCTTCAATCTTCAAATGAAGTTTTTTAATAATGTGTTTTAAATGATTTTCATAGTTTGTATGAAATGATTTTTTAAATAATTAATGATACGATTTTTAAATGTTGATTTAATTATATTTCAAATTTAAATAAATGATTTAATTATATTTCAAATTTAAATAAATATTCTATATTTTTTTAATTTTATTATAGATTATTATGAATAATCAATAGTGTTTTATATTTGTAATAATATATATTTTTTTCCATGGAATATATAAACTATAATTTTGCTAAATTACAATTTTATAAAATGTTATTAATATGTTATTAATTTAAATAAATATTTTATATTTCCTATTTTTTTAATTTTATTATATGTTATTAGGATTATGTTTTAATAATCAAAAGTATTAATTATAATTATATTTATATATATATATCTATATATATATATATATATATATATATATATATATATAACTCAAAATAATGATATATGTTTATATTTTTATAATTTGTTGAAATTATATTAATTTATTTTATAATTATAAAATATATGATAAAATGGAAAAGTAGGAAATTAATATAACTATCTAGATTTTATTTTAACATTGGATTTATTAAGCATTGAAAGGAATCAAATCTCTTGAGGTGGAAACTTTTTTTAGAGTTAAAAGAGATTTGATCTCTCTAGATGCTTTGTAGTTCCAAAGTTAAAATGGATCTAGTCTAGTTTAATTTCACACTTTAAACAAGCTATGTTCCACAAAGTTAAAATGGATCTAGTCTAGTTTAATTTCACACTTTAAACAAGCAATGTTCCACATGAATACCATGAGTTTTCAATACCATGAGTCAATTTTTATTTTTATTTTGTTATTTTTACTTTCATTTTTTATTTTATTTTGACTTGGTTAAAATGTTTACATTACATTAATCTTTTCATTTAATTTTATTTTATTTAAAAACATTTTTTTTGTAACAACATCTTTACCATATAGATTACAAAACACTTCTAAAAACAAAACAAATATATATTTTCAGATTTAAGATTTCTAGGATTATTAACTTATTGTAATAGCTTTTTAGAATTCATCCTATCCATATTTTAAAGGCTTCAACTAAAATTCATCTTCAAAATAAAATATATTTTATTTTATTTTTAATTTAAAATAATATTTAATAATTTAATTTAAATATTTTTTAATTACATTTTATGTATTATTTTGAATTTTAATAAAATAAATAACAAAAAAATATAATGTATTATTATTATTTAATAATTAAATGTGAATAATAAATATAATAATATATTATTGACATTTATAATTTTTTTTAAATGTTTTTATAATAAAACATCACACTAATTAAATAGTTATATATCTATTCAAATTAAATAGTTATATATCTATTCAAATTTTTATTTTTATCTTTAATATAGTTTAAAAAATGTTAGTTATATATATATATATATATATATATATAATTAGTTTGATTAAGTTGGTAAAAATATTATTTAAATAATTAAAAAAAAAGTTGAATGTTTTGAAATTAATGTTATGTTTTAAATAAATTAAAAATCACTGTATAGAAAGCTTTTTTTTAATTTGGAGATGTAAAATCTCTACTAAAATCTTTATTAAGTAGGAAACTAATATAACCAATTTAGATTTTATCTTAACATTAAATTTACCAAAAACGAAGAGGGCTCAAATTTCTTGAGATGGAAACTTCTTTTAGAGGAGATTTGATCTCGGAAGTTAAAATGGATGATTTCACCCTTTAAATAGGCTATGTTCCACATAAATACTATGGATCATTTTTTATTTTTATTTTTGTTTTATTTTTTATTTTATTTTGACTTATCTTATCATTTAGTTAAAAAATAAATAAATAAATAAATAAAATTGGAAGTTACAACATCTATTTTTAGTTTAAAATAAAATTTAATAATTTAATTTTAAAACAATTTAATCACATTTTATATATTTTAAATTTTAATAAAATAAATAAGAAAATAATTTATTTTGTTCTATTATTATTATTTAATTAAATCGGTATGATAAATATAATAATATATTATTGATATTTATTAAAATAAATAAATATTTTATTGTGTTATGTTTATAAGTTTTTAAAATAATAAAATTATTATTTAAATATTGTTAAAAAATAATTTTAATATTTTGAAGTTACTGTTATATTTTAAATAAAATAAAAAGAATTATATAGGAAATTTTTTTGATTTGGAGATGTAAAATTTCTAATAGGAAATTAATATAACCAATTTAGATTTTATTATTATTATTATTATTATAACAACAAATATTATAATTTGTTTTAATAATTTATTTTATTTTATTATTATGACTTAAGAATTTATTTTATTTTATTATTATGACTTAATAATTAATTGTGAAATATAATAACATATTGTTGATATTTGTATTTTTTTATAATATATGTAATAACAAGGCATGATAATAATCAACAATTACATGTTTGTTCAAACTCTATTAGTTTATTTTAATAATTAATATAATAAATTTTATATATTTTATATATTTGTTTAATTATATTAGTTTATTTTAATAATTAATATAGTTTACATAATTTTGTAATATATATATCAATGAATATTTCAATTTATTTTATAGTAAGTTTGTATATTTAAATGTTTATAAAATAATAAAAAAATATTTAAATATTATTTCAAAAACTATTTTAATGTTTTAAAGTTAATGTTATGTTTTAAATTAATTAAAAAGAATTATATAGAAAGCTCCTCTTGGTTTGGAGATGTCAAATCTCTACTAACAGGGTCAACCACGTGAAGGTGAGAGCTTATATGACCCCAAAAACGGTCCATCATTGACATGGGACTAACCACTGACGTGCACCCACACAATCCATTGTCAATGAGGCACAATTACTCACATGCATACATACATACAACAAACAAAGGGTGCACACAAACATACACATACCCACAAACATACACATATTGACTCACATTTATTAATGCTTATTCCAGATTTTAGAATTAACATTATTTTATATATGTGATGAAGATTCAGTATAGATATTATGTTGAAAATTACATTTATTGTATAAGTTAATATTTTAGTGTTATGATTTTTTTATAAATTATTAAAATTAATGAATTTTAAATAAAATTTATTTAATTTATTTATTGTATTGATTTTAATATTAAATAATTAATTGATATGTGTTATTACAGATTGATGTTATTATGAATGTAATGTTATTGTTTGTTCCTTTATAGGGGATTTGAACATTGAGTCTCATGGTTTGCAATGTTTTATAACATGATAATCATTAATTGGGTTGTGTTTGGAAGGCTAACATTATGTAATATATATATATATATTATTTTTTGTTTTAAAAATGATAAAAATAGGGAAAAAAATCAAAAGTGAAAAACAAAATAATAAAAAATTGAATGAAAAATAAAAATAAAAATAAAAAAAATTAATAATATTTTCACAAATATTTAAAATAATGTATTTACAAGTTAATATTCTAAATAATATATTTATGTATAGAAATAATGATAGTATATATATATATATATATATATATATATATATATATATATATATATATATATATATAGATATATTCACACAAATTACATTCATATATCTACAAGTAAATAATATATATACAAATATAACAAAGAAAGATTCATGTATACATAAAGAATAGATTCATACACATAGAAAGAATACAATCATACATACAAGTGTAGCAAAGAATAGATTTATACACACATGAAGAATACATTCATACACATACAAAGAATACAATTATGTAAGACACATACAAGTGTAGCAAAGAATAGATTCATAGACACATGAAGAATACATTCATACACATACAAGGAATACAAGTAAACAAGACACATACATACAAAGAATGCAAGTAAAGAAGACACATACATACAAAGAATACAATTATGCAAGACACATACAAGTGTAGCAAAGAATAGATTCATACACATACAAGGAATACAAGTAAACAAGACACATACAAATGTAGCAAAGAATAGATTCAGACAGAGTTGAAGAAGACATTTATAAAAATACAAGTAAACAATAGCAAAGAATACATTCATACACATACCAAGAATACAAGTAAACAAGAGACATACAAATGTAGCAAAGAATAGATTTATATAGACATAAAGAACATATTCATACACATACATAGGAATGTAGCAAAGAATACATTCATACACATACATAGAAATACAACAAAGAATACATTCATACACATATCTAGAATACAAGTGAATACTACTCGTACAAATACAACAAAGAATACATTCATACACATACAAGTAAACAATATCCATACACAAGAATACTCAAAGAATACACACACAAAGCAAATAATGAAGGAATACATTCATACACATATCTAGAATACAAGTGAATAATACTCATACAAATACAACAAAGAATACATTCATACACATACAAGTAAACAATATCCATACACAAGAATACTCAAAGAATACACACATAGAGCAAATAATGAAGGAATACATTCATACACATGTTTAGAATACAAGTGAATAATACTCATACAAATACAACAAAGAATACGTTCATACACATACAAGTAAACAATATCCATACACAAGAATAGTCAAAGAATACACACACAAAGCAAATAATGAAGGAATACTGAAAAGCACTCAAGATAATACAAGCAACTCTTCAAGATAAATAACTATATATACATGCAAACAATGAAACCACCACTCTAACACTCAAGGCATACTCAAACAATAAGCTCATAGAACTGTATATACATGCAAACAATGAAACCACCACTCTAACACTCAAGGCATACTCAAACAATACACTCATAGACATACAAATAAACAATGGAAAGAATACTCAAAAGCATACAAAATGAGACATTCATAAGCATAGAAGAATAAACATTCCAAAGAAGTACATACAAGTAATGCAAACACTCTCATTTCATATATTTGGAAAATAATACATTCATATATACATACAAAATAAAGAATCCAAAACATACATTATAACCCAAATAAATAAATATATAAGCCTTAAAGAATATATTTATTATATATAAATAATAAAACCAATACACAAATATTTAGATATAGTAAATTTATACAAATAAATAATAAAAATATTTAAATATTTACAAACACAAGCACTCTACATAATATATTAATATTTAATTTAAATTTATAAAAATATCAATGTAAATATTAAATTATATTTATTTTTATATATATGAAAAGAAGGGAAAAATATAATATAAATATATAAGTAAACAAATAAAAACAAATCAAAAGAAATTCAAAATCTTAAAGAAAAAAAAAAAAACCAAAAAAATTATAGAAATTAAAAAATATAAATAAATTTAGGTTATAAATGTTATATAATTTATGTCAATAAGATTGGTTTTTTCATTTGTGTGCATGTGTGGAAGTTGTTTAAAATATTGAAAAAATGTTAAGTAATTTATGTGAAATATAAGAGTGACTTTGGTATTTGTGTGTATGTGGGGAAGATGTTTAAAACATTGAAAAAATGTTAAATGATATATGTGAATAAAAGTGATTTTGCCATTTGTGTGTATGTTGGGAAGATGTTTAAAACATGTTTATAAAGTATTATTATAATAAAAAGATGTGTTTGTGTTTGTGCATATTGGAGTTACTATAAACTAAAGATCATGAAAACCATACCATGAGCACAAGGAACACAACTCAAAGGAGGGTTACCATTTAACCTTCCTAAGAGCCTTTTGGAGGGGTTGAATTCCCCTCCAACAACAAAAAAAAGCCTACTCATTTTATTAATGATAGTTTGTGTTCATGTACATTCTTTGATGGGCCCATCTAAACAAAATATATATAAGTTTTTCTAATTACAACATTACAAAACATAAAAATAGATAATGTCTTCCACCCACCCACGAAAAACTTTGGTATTGATAAATTTTCTGCATTATACATCGTTGAAATGATATGGTTAGTATACAAACCTTTCTTAACAACTTGTAACATAATTAAATGTACAATTCATAAAAAAAAAAAATCTATATTATATATATATATATAACCATAAACCTATAATATATGAAAAATATTAAGAAAAAACATGAATACAATATTAATAATATAAAGTGATACAAGTATGATATAATTTATAAATTTAATATAATAAAAATTAAATCTAACTATTACATATTAAATGTAAATAAAATAAAAAAACCATATTTAGTAATTTTTAATTTCAATATAACAATAACATGTTTTTATTACTAAAATCAGTGAAATTTCATTTAGTAAATAAAATTTTCAATAATTAAATGTTATATATTTTTCAAATTAATATATAAGATAAAATGATGAATAACCTAGTACATGTGATCCACAGTGCAGATGCTCGGTAAATATATTTCTCTGAGTAAATATTGAAAATTTAATAATAATAAAAAAATTGAAAGAAAAAACATCTCGAGGCAAAAAAATTAATAAAACTAAATAATGGTAAATATATATATATATATATATATATATATGTCAGTAAATATTAGAAATTTAATAAAAAAAAGCACGTTGAAAGAGAAAAACTTCCTGCTGTATAATTAATACAGCTACGTAATGTAATTAATAAGAAAAGGGAAAAAGAATCTTTGGTTATATGCAAGTTGCCAGGTGACCAGGAAATGGTTGTCAAGTTGTATGATTGTTTTATTTCATCATGACATTCTGGGAGTGCGCGTGCATGTTTTATTTCATTTAGTTATGACAGCCGCTTGACTACTCGAAAACGGCAGCGACTAACCAGCCATATATCGCGTATTCAATGCACCCGGAGATGCACGCGACATAGCCCGTTAACACGCAAATTGCCTTTTTTATTTAGTGACGAGTTTTCAAATTCGTGTGTTAACGGATTATCTCGCGTGCATCTCCGGGTGCATTGAATATGCGATATCTGGCTGGTTAGGCGCTGCCCTCGGAAACAATGCATCTACTTTGGAAACTTTGATGAGGAAGCCACTCATCAAGGATGACAATGGATGGAGAAGCGACTCATGCTACCACTACGGTCAAAGAAATGACGGGTTAACTCTATCCAATGTAATGACTTACCATGCAGGTTAAATATCATATTCTTTATGCAGAGTAATGACAACCACATGAAATATTTTTACAGGTATTTGGAATGCATCATACATTACATTATACTTTGTTCTCTATCTTTGTGGGTGTTGTTGGGTGGGTGTTTCTCTCTCTGCATTTTCTTGGGTATTTCTGGCCATCTGAAAATGGCAGCGGCTTGATCAAGACGGGCTAATGACACTGATTGGGTATGTATTAATAACAAGAACAATGGAGATAAATAAATCCCCATTTCTGGAACATAGACAGGCTTATAGGGTTAATTAAAGTACAACTGACGGAGGACACCCCTATTGGCCTATGGAGTTATTATAAGTGTAAGCAGCCTAGTTAGGAGCAGATGTGACTCTAGAAACTTCCAACGCAACACAACAATATACGTTTACGTATGCAATGAAAAGTCATGGGACTCTCTGTAGAATTTATAAAAAAGAAGAGTTGAGATGTGATTTAATGCCGACGGAAAACGTAACTTGTATTATGGTAATGTTAATGTACTGGGGCTAAGTAGAGGAAAATACCACACAATTTCTTGCAGTTATTGAAAATGTTAAGACCAGACTACTAAGGCTGCATCAAAAGGAATTTCACCAGACCACAATTCATTGACAACTAACCAGTTATATCGGCTTTCAACACATCCATGAGGGACTTGGAAACTACACATCGATGAACAGGGGATGAGTATCGATGCAGAACAGGTGATGGGTATCGTTGAACAGGCGATGAGCACGATGCAGAACAGAAAGTTATGCGTATTAAATAATTTGAACACCAAAAATTCTAACTGAAATTCCATATAGAAGGGATGAGAGAGATGCACTCCATGGGTGGGTAGATTTTCTAAATCGAAATAGAAAAATATTCACAAACAGAAATGTCAAGAAAGGATGACCATAGATGCTCTCGCTCTCGAGAGATTTTAGCGGCCTTCTCCTCGATTATATCACCAAAAGCACCATGGTAGTGACAACAGTGGGAGAAAGCACCGAATAAACGTAGTTTTTGAAAACAGCTATGGTGTGCGTTCTGCCGCACCCAACAACTCTACTTTAAATATCTTCGTTATAAACATTTATATATATAATTTACTCTAGATTTATATCTTCATTACAGGTTAGCCCTCATCTCAGAATTACAAATTTTATACTAAATAAATTTGGTCTGTCTCAGCATTAGAAATAAACACAACAAGGTCATTCACAAAGCAAAGCACACTAACCTTGCTTCTTACGAATTTTCATTTTCTACTGAAACTTTGCAAACTGATGGGCGCTGGAAAATCCTCATTCTCTGTCTGCTCCAAAAGCACCAGCAACACTACTCCAGCTTTTGTATATAAAATTCCGACTCATCAGAAAAAGAAACATAAAGAAGGAGGGCCTGGCCGAATAAATTTAAAAATAATTCAAAAAATATTGGAGTACTAACTCACTCACTCTGGATGCATTCCATTATTTGTTGATCAAGTTGGCCCTTCAACCACCCGTGCATATTCTCTTCTGCATGGATTCTCTCTCTCAATTAACATACACACAAAACAAACAAACATTTACACAAGACACAACCACAGGACATTGATGCATACAGCACAGAACAGAATAGAACACATAACAGAGAACAGAACAGAACATAACAGCTAACAGAACAGAACATTTATGGAGCGCTCCATAAGACAGACACAGTGGTTGAGAGAGAAAGAACACCCATGATTGATGATTAACCTGTAGATTGAACAGAGAAGATGATTTGTGAGGTTACATAAAAATAGCCTTTCCCTCCCTGGTTAACCAAACAGAGAGAACGACAAACAAATTAAAAGGAACAGAAAAATTACCTTTAATCCATTCGAGCTCGAGCTCACCCTGCTGTTGTTTTCGCACTGTATTGCAAAAATTACCATCACCTCCTCTTCCTATGTCAATTTCTTCCTCTCATTCTCCATTCATCACAATCACCACCGATCCCTCGCATTCTTCATTCATTAGGCCGCGCTCATTCCTGAGTTTTATGCTTGGGTTTTTGGACCGTTGCCTTCAAATTTAACTTTAACCAATCTTTTAATTACTAGTCATTAAACCAATCTTTTAATTACCCATCTTTTAACTCAGTATTATTATTTTATAATTTATGATTGATATTGTTGTAGCCTGCTGCGTTGTTTTTCAGTTCTCTGTTTCTGCCTTTCCAGTATTCTATGTTGCTGTAGCTTTTTTTTCCCTGTTTCGGCAACCCTTATCCGGATTGCGGCAGATTCCCTTCCCAAAGCTGTTTTGGCCCACTTCTCCGCCTCCTTTTACGGAAATGGACGTTAACCTTTTTACCGGAATTGCTTATGGATGGTCGGAAAACCTTATCATGTATAAATGTATAAATGGGCGTTAACCTTTTCATCGGAATTGCTTATGGATGGTCGGAAAACCTTATCATGCCGTATAAATGTATAAATGGACGTGAACCTTTTCATCGGAATTGCTTATGGATGGTCGGAATCCGCAGTGTGTCATTGTCTCCGGGCCGTCTAGTGGAAAACTCAACATAGGTAATTCAATTCAACCTAAGGAGCTACAGCGTCCCGCGTGTCCTAGCACCTGCAAAGAAATAACTGTAGAGCTAAATGTTTAACACACTGTAATTTTGGGTAAAAAAAATAATATATATCATATGCACTTGCTCATGTGATTTAAACCAATTTACATGTAACTATTGGAATTTTTTATTTGAAACTTAAAGAATGATTAGTTTAGATTTATGGAAGTCATATTTGGTATTATTTATAAATTTAATTATTATTAATATGTTAATAATTATGTTATTTAGTATTATTTATAAATTTAATTATTATTAATAGGTTAATAATTATTTTAGAAATTTTATCAAAAGATTTTTTTTTATATTTGAGAATTTATAATAAAAAATCGAATATTAAATTTTTATAATTTTTAGAAAGTTAATAAGGTAAATGTGTTTAAAGTTAAACATTTTAATTGAGTTTTTTAATAAAATTCATTTTTTTTAAATGTTCATTATAATTAAAAACAAAAAAAGGTATCTATTTAGTTGGCCGGTAATTTTAATTAAATGCATTCTTATTACTCAAAAGATGCGTAAGAATATATCATACTAAATGTTTCAATGTTCATGTGAAATAATATAACTTTACATCAAACTTGAAAAATAATAAAAATAATTAAAAATAAAAAATAATAGTACTAAGCTCACAAACACATTATGTGTATTTAGTTGACACGTACTTTTTAGAATAAAAATAAAATATTTTTTAAATAAAAAAATGCTAACTATAATTAAAAATAAAAGTGAATATATCTATTTTGTTAATTATAATAAAAAAAATATATTAATAATCTTATTCTCATTATGCTAGCTCCATTTACTATTGACATTACAACCCAAAAATGTGATAAACATATTTCATTGAGTGTGGAAGATATACAATTATTATACTTCACAAAGATATATGAATATAGGATTTAGGTAAATTATTTAAATGTATAAAGAAAATAAATAATTGAAATAAAGAAAAAATAGTTATTTCTTAATAAGAATAATAAAAAGAAGTGACATATGCAATTTGTTCAATTCTTAATATAAAATTAATGTGGCATTTAAAAACAATTAGTAATAAATAAAAAATTGAGTTTTAAATCAAATATATCAATAAAAAATGATTAAAACATTTTAATTAGTCTTACTATTGTACATGTTCGCTCCTTTGGAGTATATTCTTCAATCATTTGAAATGTAGTAAAAATTTGTTGGAATTGTAAGTTTAAGTTGTGCACTCTACATAATCCAAGTGCTCAACCAGATTTTCAAGGCATTGATGCAATTTAAACAATGAAAAAATGTACACTACCCTCAAGAAATTAGATTAGCACATAAGGGATTATAATCCCTCTCGAGAGTTGATAGATTTCGGGTTAAAAATTAATCCATACTAGTGAATATTGAAACTATTTTATCATAGAGAATACTCTTTCCTATATTTCCCCCCCATATATATATATATATATATATATTCATTATTTTAAATACGCAAAATTCTACACTTAAGTTTAAGAATATAACTCCAATTAAAGGAAAATTTAGTTTTACATCTTTCATAGTTTTTCAACAAATAATAATAATAATAGTTTAATTTTAAAGTCATAGCCAAGTTTGGAACCAAAATTGTTGTATGAGACGCTAGTTTATGGAAAAGCCCTTTATATTTGAATATTTATCTGTTTAAGAAAAAACACAGGTTCTTAAAAACTATTAGTTATTTTTTTATTCTCCATAAAAGTGTAATATACTTTACATATCTTATTAGATTTATGATTATAATATAATAAACAAATATTATATAACAATAGGCATATGACAATTATTATATAATGTAATCATTAATATGTTTTAATGATTAGCTATAGAACAATTATCACATGATATTTATTTATTACATTATGATAATATATCTAATAATATATGGTAGGTATACTATAGAAATTTTCCTCAAATTTGAGAAGATTGTGTAAAATTCTTGAGATTTTTTGAAATCGATAGGAAGAATGAGTCCTTTTGTAATTTTTTCTCAATTAAAATGTGTTTATTATGATAGACATGCCTCATATTAAGATTCTATCCTCAAATTTGAAGGGTTTCCTAGATTTTCGAAAGTTTATCCACATAAAATGTGTTTAAGGAGGTTGTTCAAAATTGATTTTTGAGAAGGATATTTAAAATAGATTTGGTGTCACCCCTTATTGTTAAATTTGGAGAGGGTTCCTAGATTCCACATCAAATTTGAGGAAATTTACATTATAGTAACCTATTTTGATTTGAGGAGGTTGCTCAAAATTGATTGTATACAACCTCCTTTAGTTTGAGAAGGTTATTGTTAAGAAATTTAGCTACTTAAATTCCATTATATTTAATTGTCAATCTATGGTCATAAACTTTTAAACACCAACATTGTATGTGTGGAACTAGTACATAAATTATTCTCAAGCTATGAAAGAACTTTTACAATCTAATGCTCCAAGGCATGCATTGGCAATAAAATGAACTATCAGACTGAAAATTAAAGGGATACAAAGATTTGTTGGATCAATGAGCTTATGTTTTCAAGACAACTTTGTGGACTCCAATCATATTCCATTGTTTGTCATAAAATGATTCTATGATTAATTAAGAAGCATTTTCATTCTTCAACCTTCAATGCCTAAATTTTGTAGGGGGGAATCCACACTTTACACTTGAAAGATAAAATTCAATTAGGAAGAAAGTAAAATGCTACATGCTTGCATGATCACTAGGATTACATTTACAAAACAATTTTATGATCTCTGATCACAATACTTTGTTTTGCATAAGTGTCAAATAGTTTTGTAATTCCTTAAAAGTGCTTTTGTTCATAAACCTTCAGTGCCTAACCTCTATAGGGAATCCACACTTTTGCAATGAATAACATATGAAAGTTCAAGAACTAGAATTACAGAGAATCAAAATATTAATCTACAGATAAATAGAAATACAAATTATCTAATTAGATCGTCTAAATATGAAATAAATGAATTCACAACACAAACCAGGTAGGGAGCCTTACCTACTGACTTGCACTACAAAAGAAAACTATAGTTGATATGAAATTGCGAATTAGATCACTACCTAACACTTGGCAAGTTTTAAATGGGCCTTTCAAAATAGTAATTTAATACATCTGAACAAGTTATCCAAAAAGGACATGACACATAGTTCACCCCCCTTGGGCTACCTCTTTGGGCCCTACTCTAAAAGGCTAGGCCACTCGTATTTCAATGAATAAGAAGAGGTACATCAAAATTTTTGATACAATTGCAGCTATTTCCCCAGTATGGAAATTCTCTCCTTTAGCGAACTCTCGCAATTTCACTTGACATTCTTCAAAGGACTTGTCATTTACAGCAAAAACATAGAGTCTCTAACAATAACTCTGACCTCTACTAAAATCGATAATTCGAGTGTCATCAATACATTGATTATTTACCTCGTCTCCACTTGTCTAAGTGAGACACAATTCAGGTACAAAATTCTACGGACTTCACTGTTGCTACTAACAAACAAGTACTGTCGTTGAATTTGGAACGTGTCAAAACCCCCGTTTCGGCTCTTCAAGTTTCCAAATCAGCTTTCGGATGCTTCCATAAATCCAAAAACAAACTTCACAAATTCTTGCCTCTGAAATGATTTCGAACTGCTTCTTTACATAGAGTTTCACCCAACTGAACTATGCACATAGGCACTATTGGTGACTGTCAAAAAGGAGGCCTCTATCTCAGCTTTCCAATGCCTATCTCCATTCATAAAAATGCCCAAGGATGACCAAGATATGCTCAAAGGGACATTACAGGCACCAATATGACTCTATTCTGGAGCTCACTATTCAACTCCCCCTCTACAGTGGTGCAACGGTAATCCTTTTATAATTCCTTAGCCAGGTTCTAGATTCGAACCTACTGGGCTATACATGGCAATTTGTTTTAATTAGGTGGACAAACCTATACTCGGTGCAATAACAAAATTACACTTAGCGCTATAGTTATAACAACTACTAACTTTGGCGAATTTCGTTTTAGTATGGTCTAACCATATAATGCATATGGTTTAGAAAGGTTGGACCAAATACAATATCCTCCATGCATTGATGTAATGTATTATCCTAAGGTTTATTCTTGATTCATACAGATTGGATTGGTGGCTTTTGTTACACTTATAATCCAAATTTTTATCATATAACTCGGTGAAAGACTATATCATAACTCAGCTCCAATCGATGTGGCAGTCAAGTGTTATGGAAACCCACGGCCATGTGAACCGCTTTCAGCGGTAACCCCGTGCCACATAGTCGTACCTCGTTTTCCACGTGAACTAGTTACTGGACCTACCCCTTACCTGTTCCTAATGATTCGATGGCATATCCAATGGCAATGTTGACTCAGTACTCCACGTTCACAACCTCCGATGGTTATGGCAACAGCTCGACGATTTTTTTTTATTGTGCCCGCATCTTCATGTCATGTGACACATCTTCGCATTGGATAACACTTGTTGTAACCACATACCCGACAGTCTATAGAACCACAGATCCGTGGCATCTAACCTTGGTGGTCTCAACCTGCTCCTACATGTTGACTGGACCACATATTGTGCGCTCTCATCCCTGTCGTGTTGTATCACCGGGCAACATGGTTGCCACCTCTGCATTGTATAAAAGCCATAGTTTTTGTTTTAATATATATTTTTCATTAGACTTTAACATATATGTTTGAAATATGGTTTAACACCATATCTTCGGCAATTTGTTGGCAAGTTGACTCACATCCTCCAGCGGTCATGGCCATTAACTTTGCCACCATGTGACTGGACCTTTGTGCCATGTGACTAGACTGGGATCCACCATGTATGAACCTGTTTATACTTTGTTATAATTCTACACCATAGTTTATAACTTTTTTCCATAAGTTTTTATTTACTCCGCCATATTGCGTATTTTCCATAGGTTCATTACATATTCTACCACCATGGTTTGATAACATAATTCTTTGCGCCCACCTACCATATAGTTATATGGTTTGTAAAACATATCTATCCCTTGCGCCCACCATGGTTTTTACACATAGTTTGAACCTTAGGCATGTTTTAACATTAAAAAAAATGTGCACCTTTATTTTCATATATGGTATGTCATATGGTTTAGAAACCATAGGTTTGCAACTACACCATAAACTTATTAATGCACCCATGACTTATAATATGAATCTTTAACCAACCAAAACCCAAAATCTCACCATTCACCTGGAGATATGCACTAGAGATGAACTTTGACCTGTTGACTTGACCATTGCCACGTGTCGAACTGCGTGAATGCCACATGGTCAGCAAGGCCCCTTTTCACCTGTTCACCATAAACTTCAACGACCGTTTTCTCCCTCATACGAAGGCCAAATGTGAATCCGGAGATACCACTAGAATCAATGTGTCGAGCTCTTCGACTTGGCACTGATTTCGTGAGCAACTGGGATGTTAAAACTCTACACATGTCAAGAACAATTTTTCTACCTAGGTCCATCTTGGACTTCAAACATATAGCAAACTTCAACTTGACTTAACAAGATCCATTCTAGATCAATAGTCTAATTACTTCTATGAAATAAAACTTAGAATAACATCATTTATATTAAAAGAGGAATACACAACTCCACATTACAATTTTAAAGATAATCTGCATATACTTAGCATGGATCCACATATGCCTTGTCATCGAATTGCAATATACACGAACATGTGGCCTTCATATTGGACCATTTGAACAATTTTTCAATACACAATTTGATTTCTTTCTTGATCAATCCTGTAATATTATAAACATCGACCTTTGACCTTTACTTATTATAGATGTTATATAGCATAGGGAGGGTGTATTGAACCATGAATACCTCCTGAGTACACAAATACTTCTTAATTGTTTACATCCCAAAAGTAGAGTAGGATGTAATGCCATTGGAAAATATAGCCTTCACTAATGTGGGTAATTTCTTGTATTTTGACAAAAGATATTTTCATGACATTGCATGCATGAAAATATCCGTGCCATTTTCCAAAACTTTGAAATTGATTAATTATCCAACTGTGCTTGTGTTGTATGCAGTTCCACCATGCATTTGACTAGAGCATTAATTGTAAGTCAACGCCTTTCTTGTTTAAACTAGGTGTTGTAGCGGCTAAAACCACCCTCCAAAATTTTTCCTTAGCCTGTTTTGGAGCCTCCATACCAAACTTACACAACACTTTGTCTTGCTTCGTCAGGTAATCAAGCTTTAGTGTTTTCCTTGCATAAAGGTAGCCTGTCGATCACAGTTGATCCATTCTCCTCACAGGCTACTCACCCGGACTTGGTCCAACTACAGGTTGAGTAGCTTCCCCTTGAAAATTGCACATTTCTTGAGGGAAACCATCGTTCCCTCTAGGAATTACACAATCCTCTCTGACAGCCTGTTGGGCTCCAAGATTATGCAATCCTGACAGCCAACCCTCCCACCAGGATTTGCACAAATTTTCCCAGCAGTAGGATTTTTAGCCCAGGATTTGCGCAAATATGGGTAGCAGTCAGCTGCTCTGCCCAAAAATTGTGAAAATCTCCTAGGTAGCCAACCCAGCTCCCAGCCATAAATGTGCATTTTTCTCCAACAGTCGAGTAGTCTCTTGCATGTGCAACTAAGTTGACCGGTTCCCTTCGAGACCGAGCAAAAAAAACTTGCATGCATGGGCTGCTTCTCCCAAGGTAGCATGCAAAGGCATCCCTTGTTTCAGGGATCTATGTTTAACAGTTAGAGATTACATGCAAGGATAAATTCTGAAACCTCCCACCAAGTGTCTCTTCCCCTAGATTCGTGGCATATGCGTCACAACCTCGATGTTATCAAAACTCATCAACCAGAGATTGTAGAGCTCATTCCTCACATCAACCTTGTAGCTCTGACATCCCACATCATATCTAGGAGCAGTCGGCACATTCAACTCAGTTGTTTTGGGGTAAGCCCACTTCCCATGCCTTGTGATGCATTTCTATCGCTTTTTGTGTTTTCTCTTGTGGGAGTACTCTTTTCTGGATTTCTTTGAGCGCTTGCTATCAATTACATGTATACTAGCTTGTCCTATCTCTGTTTTATTTTTCGTTGCTATCTCACTGTTGTTACATGCATGAAACTATTTTGCATGGACGTTCGCCCAACCGGCGAACTACCTCACCCACATGCATGTTAATCTGTTTGTTGAATCTTTCATTCATGTTTTGTCAATCACTTTTGCTATCACTTAGTGTCACCATGAATTCACTGACTTATTTTCTTTCAGTTTCCCATTGGTGAGTTGGGCCAACCTTGGCCCAGGCTCTGCCTTCATCGAGGCTGCATTGCACAATTTGGGAAAGGAAGGCTCACCTTCCTCTCCAAATTTGCACATTCCTGCCCAACATTGGCCTCGAGGACTATTTTGTGCATTTCTAGAGGATAGTGGCTACTCGGCCCAAGAAATTGTGCAAATCGGTCCCTAGGCCAGCAGTCCTTCCTAGCTGGGATTGCCCAGCAGTCAGTAGCCAGACTGGACTATGCATTGTGAAGTTCCAGCAGTCAGTTAATCTCCCAACGACCTAGATGGTGCCTTGTGCAGTCTTGGTAGTCGGTCTATCGACCTACCGGCCAAAATTACGCAACCTTCATGATCATTCACCTAGGTTTGATACAAGTCAGTTCTCATGATCATTTTGGTTTTCAACTGACAGATTTCTTGCCATGAGTGTTTCCATGTCTCCAAGTATTGCAAGTGTTCACCTACCTCTCAGCAGTACAGGTACAATGGTTTCTAGGAGAGCAAAGATGAAGACACCGTTCAGAGCACGCCTGGGGATGCAGTCGATCAAGTGTCCATGGACTTTCCTACCCATGAAGACATCAAGTTGTTTGTAGAAAATGACATCAAGATATGACAACAACAACATCACAACAAGCAACATCATGAACAGTAGCTGAAGACAAATACCAAATGCAACGAATGCAAGAGGAGGGTTGTTGACAACACGGACATGGAACAAGGTTGCAAATTCAAGCATGTCCATTCATGTTGAAAGTAACTATGGGTACTCCAGCTATGAAGTGGTGGCACGACATGAAGATCGCATGAAGGTAGAATATGGAACAAAGAAGGAGTTGCATGTGATGAAGAAGCAACTCAGGAAGAACATGAAGTTGCATAGACAGACGAATGAGTTGTAGCAGGAACAGGAACAATAGTGGGTGAAACATGCACTCATGGATGAAACTGCACCCGTACAAGTTAAGGATCCATCCCAGTAGCTGACACAGAGTAGACACAGTGAGCAATATTCTTGATCACATGCAAGGGATTTGGTAGCATGCATGTCATTGAGTGCACGCATGCAATCCAACCCATTCAACACACTCACCAAGGTGAAGACAAGAAGCAAGTCCAACTGGAGCTGAACATGTACTTTGGCAAGTTGATGCACATGACCACTAGTACACACTTGAAGATGAGCATGGACACCATGCATCAGTTTGTTACTGGTTCATCCACACCCAAGAAGACCATGCGCATGTTAGCAAACGAGTTGGATGAAGGGGTCGAACCAATGCACCAGTTGCAACGGAGGCAAGAGTTCGCTTCAACAAGATGTCACCATGAGGTGCATGCACACCATCACGGACGACCAAGCTTGGCATCAACTCACCACCTTCACCATCACAAGCATGTCAAAGAGTTGGTCTCATCATAGCGGACCGAGTGTCAGTGATGTCTTGCAAGGCTTGCTCAAGCCATGTTGTCTCACATGAGTACATGTGCATTGTAATGTTGAGTCATGTCAAGTGTAAGTCAAGTGTCAATGGTTGGATGTAATAGTAATAGAGTAGGTGAAGAGTCATGAGGGTAGTTGAACTCTCACAAAGGGTAATGTCAAGGGTCACCCCACCCGTTTCTATAAATAATCCCTCATAACTCATTGTAAGGGCTTTTGGTCAGCCAATCTTCTACTAAGATTGTTTTGAAGAAATCTTGGATAGTATTGTAACATGCCTTGGTTTCTCCACTTCACGAAGCTAGTACATATCTTTGGAGGAGTAGGCGGATGTGGCTGTAATGTTCCACTGTTGGGGCTAGCAGGTTTACATGGATGTATTGTATGATTGTGACTTACACTTCTTTATATAATAAGAGTCAACACATTTTCATTCATATGTTGTTATTATAGTTGTACTTCTTTGGTTACTTTAATGATATGTGTTGTTTAACTTACGTACTTGTGTATGAACTGATTCACATGCAATTATATGAATCTTGTTATTAATGTGTTGCATATGTTGTTAATGTTGTCAGTGTCCATGTTGACTGCTCTGCTAGACATAAAGCAAACCTTTCACTTGAACCTTGCTATAACAACCATCACACTCGTCTCGGACTAATCAGTGAGTGTTGTATGTGTTATCTTACATTGTATGATGTGACTGTCGCATCCGAGTGGACTGCTCCACCGGAATTTGTGCATGTCCTTTGTGTTGTGTGTTCCTAGCCAAGTTGGAACAGATCCCTTTAACCCTGGAACTCACCTTCACCTCCTTCCCCCTTTGAAGTGTCGGAACCCCTCATACACCTTCCTTGACTCACTGCATCAATCACACCCTTGCTTTTGACAGAGTTATTCTACTTGCCTCTATGCAACACTGCAGTTAATGCATTACCTTACGACCCATTGCTGGGACTCCTACACTAAATGGTCTAAGGTCTAATTGGGACTTCTTACCGGGGAGATCCCCTTGACATGTTGGTGGGTCCAACATTGTCAACATTTTTGGTGCTAGAGGGAGGGGTTGATGACAAGCAGTGTCCTCTCATCCTATTTTGAACCTTTGCATATCTTTCATGGGGTCTTGCACTCTTCTTCCCCTGAGGTGTTTTTTGAATCGTGAAGATGTCTCCATCTCGGGGAAGATTTTCGATCTCTTGTCTACTCATACATACGATGGTGAAGGTGAAGAGGCTTGGCCTAAGCACTTATATAACTTTCTTTTCATGATTTATGAGGAAGATGATTTTTTTGACGAGCAGGCCGATTTGCTGCTTGCATACACACTTCGCAAATCTCCATTTTGTTGGGTGCTCAGCCTACCGGCTAACATCATGCACTCATTTGAGCACTTCTGTGATCTTATTGAAGACACATTTTATCATTTTGATCCAGACCATCTTGACTGGAAACTGTTACAACAATGGAGGGCTTCACATGAATCCGTTATTGATTTTTGGCAGCACTTCCGTGACTTGCAGTTTCAAGCTCCGAAGAGCCAGATCAAATTTTCTTATCTTTGGGACCAGTTCGATTATTTCCTTAAGCAACCTGCCCATCCCAAGAGGAAGCTTGATATCAATCCTTGCTCAACCTTCTTCGCGGACACTGTGTGAACTGACTGTCTGCCTCCCTCTCATTCAGCAGCTCCACCACTGCCCAGTGATGTTGAGGATCATTCTCACACACCTTTTCATCCTTCACACTCTCTCAACATCACTCCACTTGATTTTCATGTAGATTTGGTTGTGATTCCTTCGAGTTCTCATATGCATTCTTTTCTTCAACCTACGTCTTCAAACTCAGGTGTTCCTCTGGATGATGTTGTCTTGTGTTCATCCATTCCAAACTCTTTGCTTGTTGTGAATAAGGAACAATCCAATGATGGAGTCGGTGTTGCACAACCAACATGCGTTGACATTCATGAAGAGTATGAGTGGTAGCTTGAACCTCAACACTCGACGAAGGATGACTCCCTTCTGCCCAAGTCCCCTTCGTTCTTTCCTAACCTCTTTGGTAAACCGACCATCCATGATTTTTCATGTGTATCTTCATCCACGGATGCACCCATTATTGATCACTCGCAGGACTCACTAGATGTTAGTCCATCATTTGACAACAGAGAGGATAAGTTACTCATTGAAAATCCACTTGATCCTTCATCTGTCTTTTCTAGAAACATCGAGGAAGAGTTTGTTTTCATTTCATTTACCCCTTTGTGTGATTCATCTAACCATGAGGATGCTGACCAACATCTTGAATTTTCTGATCTTGATTTCTATGATCCCTTCACCTCATCATCCGATCACAATGTTAATTCACTCATTGTTAATCTGTCTAAGCCACCGGTCTACGAAGATCCATCTATCAACAAAGTCGAAACCCTAGAGATCGTCAAGGCACTTCAACCCGAGCTGATGGTTATGTCAAGCCCTCTCTGTCATGAGGTTGGTTTCGCTTCCGATCAGGTAATTGTCAAAACACTCAAGGCTCCTCATCACTCATTTATATGCACTTGAAATCAATCCAACACTCATATTTTACTTCCTCCACTCGAATTACACGATACGATTGTTCATGCATTGGAGGAGTCTTACATTGCAAGCACTCGTGCGTGATGCAAGTTATCTTTGTTTCTTTCATTCGCTTACATGTCATAGTCAAGAGTGTGCTTATGCTTCAAAGTTGCATGTAGTGTCACACAGCACCATGATAAGTCCGCGGACTGCCCTTCATGCACGTGCACTCACTTATGTCCCGTGGGCACTTTGAATCACGAAGTGTGGTTTTCTTCATTGTTATATCTTTCTTGCTTGCTGGTTCACACAACTGGGTTGCTCGCGGACCAAACCTTCACCAACATGGGTCTACCAGTGCATCGGTGGCTACATTGGAAGTATCACTTCACGTGATCAGGCCCATGTACATTAGTGTAGGAGTTGGAGTAGTGTTTGCTTTCAGTTGTTTGCTTGAATGCCATTTTTCCTACATGCTTTATTTGTTTGTTTGTTTGTTTGCTTGTTTGTTTACTTTATTCACTTTCATTTTTTCTTCTGCTCTTGGTTTTCTTTATTGATTGTTAGTTCGTTTGCTTGTTTCATTCATAGGTTAGTATTGCATGCAACCATGTATGACTCTTGAAGCGAGCTGGGTAAAGTACAAGAAGGATTATACAACTATCACTACTTGGTTATCTGTCATCTTGCCTCTGTATGATTAGCTTGTTACTTTTATTCCATGATATGTCGAAGGAAAATATGTATTGTTTGAAGTAAACCTTGGTGTAAACACAACGCTTGCACGATAACTAGTGTCACCCTCTCTTGTCGATTGTTTTTGGGTTAACCCTTGTCACCTCAGTCAAGTAGAGTAAGGTAAGGGGGAAAACCTTAACACGCACGTCCGAGATACAATAAATTACTTCTCTGCTGGAACAACCTCTTCTACTCTCAATAAGTTGGGATCCCTCTTCCACCTCTGAAATGAATAAGTGTTATGCATAATGAAAATGAAAAAAAAGTAAAGTAAAAAAAAAAATGAAAAATGAATAAGGCGAAAGAAGAGAAAGGCTTCCGGCACAGGGAGGTGATGCAAGTAACTCTACCAGGGTACTGACCAGGCTCACTAGTAGTGGAGCCATGCTTGTGTTCCTATGTGACTCCACCAAGGTACTGTCTAGGCCTATTGGCAGTGGAGCAACATAAGAGATGAAACTAAGACTCTGACGACTATACTGCTTCTTCACCTATATACCCCTCAACCCCAGTCGAAACAACTGTGTTTCCTTGGCTTGGAATGTGTGTCAATAAACCAAGAGTCTGGAAGATGCTACATCTTACAATAAAACTAGTGTGAAGCCAAGATGAGCTGAGAGCTGAACAATACTTCCGAAGGTGTTAGACTTGCTTTTCACGAACAAGGTCCATTAAGAGAGCTAGAGTTCTATCATTGTGTCGCCAAGTGTTTTAGTGGCTACAACCACCCTCCAAAATTTTGCCTTAGCCTATTTTGGAGCCTCCCTACCAACCTTATACAACACTTTGTCGTGCTTCATCAAGTACTCAAGCTTCAGTTTTTTCCTCACACAAAGGCAACCTTTCGATCATAATTGATCCATTCTCCTCACAGGTCGCTCACCCAGACTTGGTCCAGTTGTAGGCTGTGCAGCTTCCCCTTGAAAATTGCACATTTCTAGAGAGCAACTAGCCTTCCCTCCAGGAACTGTACAATCCTCTTTGACAGCTTGCTGGGCTCCAAGATTGCACAATCCTGCCAGCCAACCCTCCCAGCAGGATTTGCACAAATTTTCCCAACAGCAGGCTATTCAATGTAGAATTTTCATAAAATATGGGCAGTAGTTAGATTCTCTACCTAGAAATTGTGAAAATCTCCTGGGTAGCTAGCCCAGCTCCTAGCAAAAAATGCACACTTTTCTCCTGTAGTCAAGCAGTCTCTTGCATGTGCAGTTGAGTTGACCGGTTCCCTCCGAGACTGAGCAAAACAAACTTGCATACATGGGATACTTCTCCCAAGGCAGCATGCAAAGGCATCCCTTGTTTCAGGGATCTATGTTTAGCAGTTGGAGGTTACATGCAAGGAGCAATTTCGAAACCTAACACCAAGTGTCGCTTCCCCTAGATTCATGGCATGCGTGTCACAACCTCGATGTTATCAAAATTCATCAACCAGATGCTACAGAGCTCATTCCTCATGTCAACCTTGTAGCTCTGACATCCCACATCACATTTAGGAGAAGTTGGCACATTCATCTCAGCTGTTTTGGGGTAAGCCTTCTTCCCATGCCTTGTGTTGCATTTCTGTCACATTTTGTGTTTTCACTTTTGGGAGAACTATTTTCTTGATTTCTTTGAGCGTTTGTTGTCATTTACATGTATACTATCTTATCCTAGCTCTGTTTCAGTTTTCATTGCTATCTCAGTTTGTCGCATGCATGAAACTGTTTTGCACGGATACCCACATGCATGTTAATCGGTTTGCTGAATATTTCATTCATGTTTTGCATGCTTTTTCAGTCACTTCTACTATCACTTAGTGTTGCCATGCATCCATTGAATTACTTGCTTTCAATTTCCTATCGGCGAGTCGGGCCAACCTTGGCCCGGGCTCTGCCTTCACCAAGGCTACATCATGCAATTTGGGAAAGGAAGGCTCACCTTCATCTCTAGATTCATGCATTCCTACCCAGCACCAGCCTCGAGGAATGTTTTACGAATTTATGGAGGACAATGGCTGCTTGGCCCAAGAAATTGTGCAAATCTATCCCTGGGCCAGCAGTCCTTCCCAGCTGAAATTGTGCATTGCATAATCCCAACTATCAATAGCTAGATTGGACTGTGTATTGCATAGTTCCAGTAGTCAGTCAGTCTCCCAGCAACGTGGACTACGCCTTGTGCAGTCTTAGTAGTCGGTCTCCCGAACTCTTGGAAGAAATTGCGCAACCTTCATGATAATTCACCTAGGTATGATACAAGTCAGTTCTCATATTCATTTTGGTTTTCAACTGACAGATTGCTTTCCATGAGTGTTGCCATGTCTCTAGGTATCGCAGGTGTTCATCTACCTCTTAGCAGTACAGGTACAATGGTTTCCAGGAGAGCAGAGATGAAGACACCATTCAGAGTACGCCTAGGGATGCAGTCGATCAAGTGTCCACGGACTTGCCTACTCACGAAGACATCAAGTTGTTCGTAGACAATGAAATCAAGATATGATAGCAGTAGCATCACAATAAGAAGCATCATGAACAACAGCTAAAGATAGCATACCAAATGCAAGAGGAGGGTTGTTGACAACACGGAGGCGGAACAAGGTTGCAAGCTCAAGAAGGTCCATTGATGATGAAAGCAACTTTAGAGACTCTGGCTATGAAGTGATGGTGTGACATGAAGATTGCGCAAACACAGAAGATGGAACAAAGAAGGAGTTGCATGTGTTGATGTAGCAACTTAGGAAGAACATGAAGTTTCACAGACAAACGAATGAGTTGCAGCAAGAACATGAATAGTAGTGGGCGCAACATGCACTCACAAATGAAACTGTGTCCGTAAAAGTTAAGGATCCATCCTAGTAGATGACACAAAGTAGACATGGTGAGTAGTCACGTTGTTAATCACATGCAAGGGATTCGACACCATGGATGTCATTGAGCGTGTGCATGCAATCCAACCCTTTCAACACACTCACCAAGGTGAAGACAAGAAGCAAGTCCAACTGGAGCTGAACATGTACTTTAGCAAGTTGATGCACATAACCACCAATACACACTTGAAGACCAACACAGACACCATGCATCAGTGCATTGTTGGTTCAACCACACCCAAGAATACCATGTGCATGTTAGCAGACGAGTTGGATGAAGGGGTCGAACCAATGCACCATTTTCAATGGAGGCAAGAGTTCACTTCAGCAAGATGTCACCATGAGGTGCATGCACACCATCATAGATGACCAAGCTTGGCATCAACTCACCACCTTCACCATCACAAGCATGTCAAAGAGTTGGTATCATCACAACGGACTAAGTGTCAGTGATGTCTTGCAAGGCTTGCTCAAGTCATGTTGTCTCACATGAGTACATGTGCATTGTAATGTTGAGTCATGTCAAATGTAAGTCAAGTGTTAATGGTTGGATGTAATAGTCATAGAGTAGGTGAAGAGTCATGAGGGTAGTTGAACTCTCGCAAAGGGGAATGTCAAGGGTCACCCCACCCTTTGCTATAAATAGTCCCTCATAACTCATTGTAAGGGCTTTAGGTCAGCCAAGCTTCTACTACGACTATTTTGAAGAAAGCTTGGATAGTATTGTAGTGCGCCTTGGCTTCTCCACTACACAAAGCTAGTACATCTCTTTGGAGGAGCAGGCAGATGTGGCTGTAACATTCCACTATTGGGGCTAGTAGGTTTACATGGATGTATTGTATGATTGTGACTTATACTTCTTTATATAATAAGAGCCAATACATTTTCATGCATATGTTGTTATTGTAGTTGGACTGCTCAATTTGCTTTAATGATATGTGTTGTTTAACTTACGTACCTGTGTATGAACTGATTGACATGCAATTATATGATCTTGTTGTTAATGTTGTCATTGTCTATGTCAACTGCTCTGCCGGACATCAGACATTCCTTTCGCTTGAACCTTGTTATAACAATCATCACACTCGTCTCGGACTGATCTATGAGCATTGTACGTGTTATCTTACCTTGTATGATGTGACTGCCACATCTGAGTGGACTGCTCCGCCGGAAGCTGTGCATGTCCTTTGTGTTGTGTGTTCCTAGTCGAGTTGGGACTGATCCCTTTGAACCTGGAACTCACCTTCACCTCCTTCCCCCTTCGAAGTGTTGGAACCTCTCATACACCTTCCTTGACTCACTGCATTAGTCACACCCTTGTTGCTGACAGAGTTATTCTACTTGGCTATGTGTGACACCACGGTCAAGGCATTACCTTACGACCCACTGCTAGGACTCCTACACCAAATGGTCTGAGGTCTAATTAGGAATTCTTACCAAGGAGATGCCCTTGACATGTTAGCAGGTACAACACCATCAACATTTTTGGTGCTAGAGGGAGGGTCTGATGACAAGCAGTGTCCTCTCATCCAGTTTTGAACCTTTGCATATCTTTCATGGAGTCTTGCACTCTTCTTCCCTCGAGGTGTTTTTCGAATCATGAATATGTCTTCATCTTGGGGAAGCTTTTCAATCTCTTTTCCACTCACACATATGATGGTGAAGGCGAAGAGGCCTGTCCTAAGCACTTATATAACTTTCTTTTCATGATTTATGCGGAAGATGAGTTTTCTGATGAACATGCAGGTTTGCTGCTTGCATACACACTTCGCGAATCTCCATTTTGTTGGGTGCTCAGCCTATTGGCTGACACCATGCACCCATTTGAGCACTTCTATGATCTCATTGAAGACATGTTATATAATTTTGATCCAGACTATCTTGACCAAAATCTGTTACAGAAACAGAGGGTTCCACATGAATCCGTTATTGATTTTTGGTGGTGCTTCCGTGACTTGCAGTTTCAAGCTCTGAAGAGCCAGACGAAATTTGCTTATCTTTGGGAATGGTTCAAGTATTGCCTTAAAAAATCTTCCCATCCCAAGATGAAGCTTGATATCAAGCCTCACTCAACATTCTTCATTGATGGAACTACACAATCTCATGTGGGAGTGGGCACTATCTCAACTAACTATCCACCTCCCTCTCATTCAGCAACTCCACCACTGCCTAGTGATGTTGAGGATCATGCTCACACACCTAGTCATCCTTCACACTCTCCTAACATCACTCAACTCAATTTTCACATAGATTTGGTTGTGAATCCTTCGAGTTACCATATGCATTCTTTTCTTCGACCTCCATCTTCGCACTCAGGTGTTCCTCTGGATGATGTTGTCTTGTGTTCGTCCATTATGGACTCTTCATTTGTTGTGAACAAGGAACAACCCACTAACGGAGTCGGTGTTGCACAACCAACATACTTTGTAATTCATGAAGAGTATGAGTGGGAGCTTGAACATCAATGCTCAGTGAAGGATGACTCCCTTCTGCCAGAGTCCCCTCCATTCTTTCCTAACCTCTTTGGTGAACCCGCCATCCATGATTTTTCATGTGTCTTCATCCACTGATACACCCATTATTGATCACTGATAGGACTCACCGGATGTTAGTCCATTATTTGACAATGGAGAGGATAAGTTACTCATTGAAAATCCACTTGATCCTTCATCTATCTTTTTTGGAAACACAGAGGATGAGTTTGTTCGCTTTTCATCTACCCCTCTATGTGATTCATGCAACCATGAGGATGACGACCAGCGTCTTAAATTTTCTGATCTTGGTTGTCGTGATATCTTCACCTCATCATCTAATCATGATGTTGATTAACTCATTGTTAATCCATATAAGCCACTAGTCTATGAAGATCCATCTATTAATGAAGTCAAAACCCCATAGACCATTGAGGCACTTCAGCCCAATCTGATGGTTATGTTAGGCCCTCTTTGTCTCGAGGTTGGTTTCATTTCTGATCAAGAAAATTTTCAAACACTCAAGGCTCATCATAACTCATTTGTATGCACTTAAGATCAACCCAACACTCAAATTTTACTTCCTCCACTCGAACTACACGATCCCATTACTCATGCATTGGAGGAGTCTTACATTGCAAGCACTCATGCACGACGCAATTTATCTTTGTTTCTTTCGTTCGCTTGCATGTCACAATCAAGAGTGTGCTTATGCTTCAAAGTTTCATGTAGTGTCACACAACACCATGATAAGTCCAAAGACTGCCCTTCATGCACATGCATTCACTTATGTCTCGTGGGCACTTTGAATCATGAAGTGTGGTTGTATTCATTGTTATATCTTTCATGTTTGCTGGTTCACACAACTGGGTTGCTCACAGACCAAGCCTTCACCAACATGGGTCTACCAATGCATTGGTGGCTGCATTGGAAGTATCACTTCATGTGATCAGGCCCATGTACCATTAGTGTAGGAGTAGGAGTAGTGTCTCCCTTCAGTTGTTTTCTTGCATGCTTGTTTGCTTACGTGATTTGTTTTCTTGTTTGTTTACTTGCTTCACTTTCATTTTTCTTCTTCTCTTGCTTTTCTTTGTTGATTTTTAGTTCGTTTGGTTGTTTCGTTCATAGGTTAGTTTTTCATGAAACCATGTATGACTCTTGAAGCGAGCTCGGTAAAGGACAAGAGGGCTCGTACAACTATCACTACTTGGTTATCTATCATCTTGCCTCTATATGATGAGCTTGTTACTTTTAGTCCATGATACGTTGAATGAAAATATGTATTGTTCAAAGTGAACCTTGGTGTAAACATAATACATGTGTGCTAACTAATGTCACCTTCTCTAGTATATTTTTTTTGGGTTAAACCTTATCATCTCTGTCAAGTAGAGTAAGGTAATGAGTAAAACCTTAACTGGCACGTCAAATATACAATAAACTAATTCTCTATTGGAACAACCTCTTCTTCTCTCAATAAGTCAAGATTCCTCTTTGCCTTTGAAATGAATAAGTGCTATGCATAGTGAAAATGAAAAAAATATAAAGTCAAAAAAAAAATGAATAAGGCGAAAGAAGAGAAAGGCTTCCTATGCAGGGAGGTGATGCAAGTAACTCCACCAAGGTACTGACCAAGCTCGCTTGTAGTAGATCCATGCTTGTGTGCCTATGTGACTCCACCGGGGTCATGTCCAGGCTTGCTAGTAGTGGAGCAACACCAGAGATGAAACTAAGACTCTGACGACTATACTGCTTGTGCACCTATAAACCCCTCAACCCCAGTCAAAACAATTGTGATTCCTTGGCTTGGAATGTGTGTCAATAAACCACAAGTCTGGAAGATACTACATCTAATAATCAAACTAGTGTGAAGCCAAGATGAGCTAAGAGCTAAACAATACTTCCAGAGGCATTGGACTTGCTTTTCACGAACAAGGTCCATTCAGAGTGGTGGAGTTCTACCAGTGTGTTTTCAAGTGTTTTAGCGGCTACAACCACCCTCCAAAATTTTTCCTTGGCCTATTTTGGAGCCTCCCTACCAACCATACACAACACTTTTTCATGCTTCTTCAAGTACTCAAGATTTCTGTGTTTTCCTCGCACAAAGGCAGCATTTCGATCACAGTTGATCCATTCTCCTCACAGGCTGCTCACCCGAACTTGGTCGAGCTACAGGCTGAGAAGCTTCCCCTTGAAAATTGCTCATTTCTGGAGGGAAACCAACCTTCCCTCCACGAATTGCACAATCCTCTTTGACAACCTGCTGGGCTCCAAGATTGCGCAATCCTGCTAGCCAACCCTACCAGTAGGATTTGCACAAATTTTCCCAGCAGTAGGCTGTTCAGCCCAGGATTTGTGTAAATCTGGGCAAAATTCAGCTGCTCTGCCTAGAAATTGTTGAAATATCCTAGGTAGCCAGCCTAGTTCCTAGCCAAAAATGCACATTTTTCTCCAACAGTCGAGCAGTATCTTGCATGTGCAGCTGAGTTTACCGGTTCCCTCCGAGACCAAGCAAAAAAAACTTGCATGCATGGGCTGCTTCTCCCAAGGTAGCATGCAAAGGCATCCCTTGTTTCAGGGATCTATGTTTAGTAGTTGGAGGTTACGTGCAAGGAGAAATTCCGAAACCTCCCACCAAGTGTCGCTTTCCCTAGATTCGTGGCATATGTGTCATAACCTTAATGTTATCAAAAATCATCAACCGGACACTGTAGATCTCATTCCTCACATCAAGCTTACAACTTTGACATCCCACGTCACATCTAGGAGTAGTCGGCACATTCAACTCACTTATTTTGGGGTAAGCCTGCTTCCCATGCCTTGTGCTGCATTTCTATCACTTTTTGTGTTTTTGCTTGTGGGAGTATTGTTTGATTGATTTCTTTGAGTCCTTGTTGTTGTTTACATGTATACTAACTTGCCCTAGCTCTGTTTCATTTTTCGTTGCTATCTCACTATTGTCGCATGCATGAAACTGTTTTGCATGGACGTTTGCCCAACCAGCGAACTACCTCACCCACCTACATGTTAATCGGTTTGATGAATCTTTCATTCATGTTTTTCATGCACTTTTAGTCACTTCTACTATCACTTAGTGTCACCATGCATTCACTAACTTACTTGCTTTCAGTTGCCTGTCAGTGAGTTGGGCCAACCTTAGCCCAAGCTTTGCCTTCACCAAGGTTGCATTGCGCAATTTGGGAAAGGAAGGCTCACCTTCCTCTCCATATTTGTGCATTCCTACCCAGCACTAGCCTCGAGGAATATTTTGCACATTTCTAGAGGACAGTGGCTGAATGGCCCAAGAAATTGTGCAAATCTATCCCTGGGCCAGCAGTCCTTCCCAGCTGGAATTGCGCATTGCACAATCCTAGCAGTCAACAACTAGACTAGATTGTGCATTACGTAGTTCTAGTAGTCAATCAATCTCCCAATAGCCTGGACTATGCCTTGTGCAGTCTTGGCAGTCGGTCTCCCAACCTCCCGACCGAAATTTCACAACCTTCATGATCATTCACCTAGGTGTGATACGAGTCAGTTCTCATGTTCATTTTGGTTTTCAATTGACAAATTGCTTGCCATGGCGTTTCCATGTCTCCAGGTATTGCAGGTTTTCATCTGCCTCTCAATAGTACAAGTACAATGGTTTCTAGGAGAGTAGACACAAAGACATCATTTAGAGAACACTTGGGGATGCAGTCGATCAAGTGTCCATGGACTTGCCTACCCACGAAGACATGAAGTTGTTCGTAGACAAGGAAATCCAGATATGATAGCAGCAACATCACAAAGAGCAGCATCATGAACATTATCTGAAGACAACACACCAAATGCAACGAATGCAAGAGGATGTTTGTTGAAAACATGGAGGCAGAACAAGGTTGCAAGCTCAAGAAGGTCCATTGATGATGAAAGAAACTTTGGAGACTCCGACTATGAAGTGACGACGCAACATGAAGATCGCATGAAGGCAGAAGATGGAACAAAGAAGGAGTTGCATGTGCTGAAGTAGCAACTCAGGAAGAACACGAAATTGCATAGAAAAACAAATGAGTTGTAGAAAGGACATGAACAACAATGGGCACAACATGCACTCACAAATGAAACTGCACCTGTACAAGTTAAGGATCCATCCTAGTAGTTGACATAGAGCAGACATGGTGAGAAATTTTGTTGATCGTGTTAGTGTCAGTCGGTTCAGCCTGTCACTTGGATCAAATATGCTCTTACAAAGTGTTGTTAGGGTGTGAAGTCAAATTTTTGTCATTTCAGTCAGTCTTCAAATAGAAATTTGGTCACTGGTTGTTGTGTCTAGGTCACTACTACTCCCTTCACTTACTCATGGTCTTCATCACTCATCATGGTCATTGTCTTCTTCAAGGTATCATATCTTCATTTAAGTGTCTTGGGTCATGAAATGGTTAAATTCCTCATTTTAGGTCATGGTCTAGGGTTTCACTCCATGTGTCGTCATGATACCTTATGTCAAAACAAAACATTTGCATCATGTTTGAAGCTTTTTGGCTCAAAGACCCTAGCCTCATCAAAAAAATCAAGCTATGGTGGACATAGAGTGAACAACAGGGTAGGAACTGCATGCAGACATTCCAACTTAAACTCAAAGAAATAAAAAAAAAATAAGGGGATGGAACAAAGAAGACTTCGGCCACATTATGAAGTACCAACAACAACTAAACCAAAAGATGATGGAAATGCAACAAAAAATAATATGGGAAGGGAGATTCAAGGAGACAGTAGTAGAAGAGGGAAGGATCATAAGTCAGTTGGAGTAAAGGAGCAAGCAAGAGGAGATTTTGTGGAAACAGAAGTCGAGAGTGAATTGGTTAAGAGAAGCGGAGAGGAACACCCGGTTCTTCCACAAGGCCATGATCCAACATCGACAAAACAAAATAATATTCTCACTCAAAGATGACGAGGGGAATCACAACATGCAACATGAGGAGATGGAGGGAATCCTTGTAAACCACTTCAAAGATCTCCTAATAGAACCTCAAGAATATAGAACAGAAGCAATACAAAGAATCTCCCAGCACATTCCCTAAAAGGTTACTCAAGAGAAAAACCTAGCCTTGATGAGAGCAAAAACGCTTGAGGAAGTGGAATAAATAGTTAAAGGAACGAAAAAGAATAAGGCCCCAGGCCTGGATGGGTTCACAACTGAATTTTTCCAAGCCACTTGGTCGTTCATGGGAAAATACATCCTGGAGGTTGTGGAGGAATCAAGATAGAATCAAAAGGTATGCCCTGGTCTTAACTCCACTTTTATTACACTCATCCCTAAAACCTCAAAATTGGAAGACCCATAGGGTTTCAGACCCATTTCCTTGTGCAATGTCATCTATAAAATTATAGCCACTCTGATTTCCAAAAGACTAAAGCCACTTCTCCCCAACATTATCTCCCCAGAACAAACAGGCTTTGTTGAAGGGAGGCAAATTCTAGATGGAATGGTCACCTCCCAAGAGGTGGTACATTCCTTCAAGGTCAAGAAGGCTGCAGGCATGCTAGTGAAGTTGGATCTCTCCAAGGCCTATGATAGACTGAGCTGGGAGTATCTAAGGAGTATCCTTAGGGCTTATGGATTTAACCAAAGATGGATTAACTAGATAAGTGCTATGATATCCACCCCTGTATTTTCTATCCTTCTAAATGGGACTCCTACCTGAACATTCAACCCCACATGGGGCCTAAGACAAGGGGACCCCCTGTCTCCTTTCCTGTTTATTATTGCTACTAAGGGTTTGGGCAGATACATCAAGGAGGAAGCCTAGGCGTCCAAAATCAAAGGATTAAGGATCTGGGAGAATGACCTTGCAATAACCCACCAACAATTCCTGGATGATATCATGCTCTTCTACCAAGTCTCTCTCAGAGAAGCCAGTAGAATGAAAGAAATCCTGGACACCTTTATGCAATCCTCTGGAACACAAATCAACAACAAAAAATATTGTACCTTCTTCTTCAATACCCAAGGGAATGTAAAATCCTATCTGGCCAGGATTATGGGATTCAACACAGGTAACCTCCCCACAGAGTACCTGGGAATGCCCCTTTTGGAAAACCTTGTAAAATTGGTAGGATGGGAACAAACTATCCAAAAGATTCAGGGAAGGTTGGGAAATGGGGCCTTCTAATCCCTAAATCTTGCAGATAGAATAATCCTCCTAAAAGTAGTATTGCAGTGAATCCCTATCTACCAACTGTCAGGTATGGCTACCCCCAAGGGAGCCTATACCAAAATGGTGGACATCCTCAAAAAAATTCTATGGGGAGGGGCACAACAAAGGAAAAATTGGGCTCTTATTTCCTGGAAGGCATTGAAAAAGAAAATGTTAGAAGGAGGGCTCAGCCTATGAGACCCCTATACCTTAAATCAAGTAATGGGAGCAAAATTTTGGTGGAGATGGCTAGGGGGAGGAGGGGATATATGGAAACAAATCTGGACAAGAAAGTATAATATGTCGGAGAGAATGGAGGAAATCCTCTGGTACAGAGATCCACCCAAGGGCTCAACCATATGGAACTTAGAAAGACAAAACCGGGAGCTCATTGCCCAACATGCTTTCTGGGAAATTTGAAATGGAAGAACAGCTATATTCTAGCAGGACTCATGGTAGTAAAGAGAAAGAATGATAGAAATGCAAGATCTCCAAGATATTTTTAGACTCACCAATGATAGGAACATTCAACATGTAGAACAATTGTGGAACGAAGAGCAAGGGACCAAAAATTGGAGAAAATGGGAAAAGGTAGAAGAATTGGGTCAGGATATAGCGACAGAGCAAGGGACAGAGTTCGACAAAGAAATGAGAACAATACGAATAACCATCAGAATGGGCCTAGACATCTTGAGATGGGGATACTCAACAAAAGGAACCTTCACCATCAAAGAAACTTACGAGCTAAAATCATAACAAGAACAAGATGGCCAAGCACTGCTCTAGGAAAAAATCTGGAAGGGTGGATGGTGGCCTAAGGTAGCACACTTCCTCTAGTTAGTTTATAAAGGGAGAATCCTAACCTAGGACCAGTTACAGAAGAAAGTAATGCAAGGCCTATCCTTCTGCTGGATGTGCTGGCAAGACAAAGAGGACATAGAACAAATGATGAACTCATGCCTGTTTATGAACCATCAGTGGGGCCAAATACAAGGAGTCTTCAGAAGGATGGATAGGGACTATCAAAGCATAAAGGAAACAATCCTAATATGGTGCAACAACATCTTCTCAAGCCCTATCGTGAATCATGCATGGGGATTGGCCCGGGGCTTCAACCTTTGGACCATATGGAAAGAACAGAACTGCAAAATTTTCAAAAAAAAACCTCAACACAAGATCAGCTATGGGAAGGTTTAGTTAAAAATATCATGGAAACAATTCTAGCAGAACAATGGAGCCCAGAAGACTTTCAAGTCCCTCCCCATGAAGCAAGAATACTTCACTGTCTTAACTTATTAATGGAAATGATCGCCCCTAATGCCTAGAAAATGAGAAGGATGAATATTGATTCCCCGATGCATTTCATTTTACTAGGAGAAGGATTCATCAATTTGAATTTTGACGGGGCCTCAAAAGGGAACCTGGGAGCATCATGACTAGGTGGCATATTCAGAGATAACCAAGCAAACACGCAGCTCGTATACGCAAACTCATGTGGAATTGCAAGTAAAAATGAAGCCAAATTCACAACATCTAGACATGGGCTTCAAATAGTTGTAATATTAGGATACAAAAATGTGGAGGTGGAAGGAGACTCTAGATTGGTCATAAACACCATTAGGAAACTTAACAATGGAACATCATGGGACAAACTGAGCCAAATTTGGAGGAAAACTCACCTTATCCATGAGATATGGGAGCTCATACACAAGTTTGATCACCTAATAATCAGGCATGTAAGAAGAGAAGGGAACAAAGCAATAGATTTCTTTGCCAACTGGGGCTGCAATTAGCAACATGGCCCAATGGAACAATTATGGCCAAGTCATCCCAAGGATGATAGATTCAAAGCTCTGGAGGAAATCCTACAGCAAGATTCCCAAAATGGTCAGGAAAATGAGAATCCAAACAACAATACCTCCGATCGGGGTGTGTGCCCAAGAAAGGAGGGGAAGTGGGTTAGACATGGGAGTTATGGTACGTAAGGTAAGGGTACCACCCACCGCCCCCCACACGCTCATGATGATGGGTGTGGTGGCCTCCCGCATGCTACCTGACAAACGAAATGGGAGAAATGGCAGTCAAGGCGAGGGTGGAGAGGTAGGTGAGGAGGTTAAGGTAGGACAGGTGATGGGACAGAGAAATGTGGATTGGGATTATGAAGGAAGTTGGGATAGAGAGAGGAGTATAGTCAAGATTATGGGAGGAAGGAGGAGCAAGGGTGTAAGACAGTGGAGCTACTAGTAAGGACCTCTCTAAACTATTTCTAGGTATGTTCCCTGGCCTTACAAGCTCATTACTATGCTTACTATGTTAATTCATGGCTGGAGGGTGTGGGTGAAGACTGGGAAGGGAAATTTTGGAGAAGGCCGGGGAGACTAGCATAAGCGAGGGGGGGATGGTGATCGGGTTAGAGCTAGAGGATAAAGCCGAGAGAGAATACCGGGGCTAGGACTTTGAGAAACCCCCTGTGAATGATCGACATAGCTCATATACTAGGGAGGGTGGGGAGACTGTGGCTAAGCATGCACGAAGGCCATAGGAAGATCAGACAAGAGAGGGAGCAACACTAGGCAGAGGGGCGAGGGAAGGCAATGCGAGTGGGAGTGATGGTAACCTGGCTCGATGGGCTAGCGGTGAGGGTTGTAAGCATAATTTGGGTCAAGCATTGAGACACTACCCCTATGAGCAAGCAAGAGCATTGGCATAACCAGAGGGGTGGTGAGGCTATCACAAGGTAGGTGAGCAAGAAAAATGAGAGGCAGAAGAGTGGCATAGACACATCAGGTAGAGGAGAGGCAATGCATCTTGGGGTAGAGGGGCACCTAGGCAGAGGAAATTGTGATGGGAACCATGAGGGGAGGGGAACCCGCATCATTCAGGAGAGGCATGAGACCACGCCCTGAGAGCTAATGCATAGCGTGTGTGAATAGGACCAGAAAAGGGAAGAGATGGCCCGACCTACATGTGGAAGAGGATGCGGCAGAAGGGGGAGGGATTCAACTCGTGCAGTAGACCCAAGCACCTTGGAACCTAGGCATCAGAGGAAGCCTGTAGAACACCTCATCATTGAAGTAGCAACAACTTATAAGGAAGGAATGGATGCATGCATCTGTAAGATTATGGAAAAATGGGAGGAGAAGCTAAAACAAGAGGAGGAGTTTGATGAGGAAATGGAGAATTGGCGGGCTATAATCCCGGATCCTGGGAGTACTAGGGGTAGACTCACCTAGTTTAAATAGATGTTATATCTGTACTGTCTCATGAAGAGCTTCATGGGGAATGCAAAGGATCAAATGTCAGTGGGGATGGCTATGGCCCCCCAGGACATGCCCAATTACAAAAAAGACTTGTAGACAATTCAATTTCAGTTGTGTAAGCAGGACATCCACCTAGATCGAATCCAAAGGCACATTCCTTGCATTATCGAGCTTGTTGACATACCTGGAGACTCTGCCAAAGACCCGGCTCCAGTGGAATCTACCTCAGAAGAACAGAAGGATTAGTCAGTTTCTTGGATGTTTTTTTCTTCTTGTGGGTAGCATTTACTTTTACTGATGCATGCTTATGATAGATAGACACATAGACTCTTATCATGATATTGATACATATATAGCTTGGTTAGATCGACTGAAACTATATTATTTTTGGATGTCTTATAACAAGGATAGGTGGCCAACAGACTTGGTTTCCCACTGGGAAAGTTTAGGCCACCTATCTCACATATGTGGTGTAAACTTGTTTTTTATGAATAGAAAAGGAAGGTCCTACCAAGCTTAAAAAAAAAAAAAAACATGTATTGCAATGATAGTAACATGCATTGGAAAAGAGGAACTTAGAAGAACTTTCAACTATAATGAATCCTAAGAATAGCCTCGTAACATCCGAACGACATTGTAAAATCCCATAATAATATGAATAGATGAAGTTAACCCATAGAAATAAAAATCGATGATTCTGAAGTTTTGAGTGCTTAAGACCAAAATAATAAATTACTTTCAATATAGCAATAGGAAGAGAATATCATGAGTATCTAAATTAACTTTGAAGTTAGATTTATTTATAGTGGTATAGGATATTGTAGAGCACAATGGGTTAGTGACATATTATATAAATCTTATGAATGGGAAAATAATTTTTTTTAACTTAGGTATTAAGTATTATGTATTATAGCCCGCAGGGGTTTGGTCTCGTGGTCAGCGAGCAATCTGCTAAGTCGTTCATGCCGTTGTGCAGGTCATGGGTTCAAGTCTCGTCTTACCCTGAGGGGTCATTCTTTGCGAGCTGGGCGGTTCCTCCTAGCTGTTATAGTGGTTGCTGGTGGGATTCGACCCCATGTAACGTGAGTACGATACCACCGCCATTGCCGATTCAGCTAGATATCAAAAAGAAAAAAATATTATGTATTATGTATTATGCTAATGAATTGTGTATTGTATTTACATATTTGTAACAAGCCAATTATTGACCTTGTGGTCAGTTTTTGTCATTTAATAACCTCAGATGCAATGCCAACTACTAATACTATTACATATCAATCTTACATACGTGTCAATCTTACACCTTTTGTGAAACTACTAGCTAAAACCATTGAGCTTTGATTGATTGGATTTTATAGTTTTATGAATGAATTTGAAGATTATATATATGTGTGTTAATGGGGTTACTTAATTAGATTATCATATTTTCCATAATGTTCATGGATAGGAGCAAGTTTTTTTTTTGGGATAGTTGTTTTCCTGCTAAGCCCTTTGTTTTCCAGTGTCTAGCTAATGTCCAACCTCACAGATTATACATAGATCACCTTTCCATCCTTCAATATCTTGTGGTGTTGGAATTCCTTGGCAAATGGGCTTTTGAATAAAACAAGAGCCACTTCGTAAAACAACGAGATGGCCCTCCCGTGCACCTAGGACACTTATTTGAGGCACTACACTGAGGATGCATAGTCTGGGGAGAAAATATTGCATTCAATGGCGTGGTTTATGGTCGTATTCATATCCTCCCATTTTCTTAGTTGATGGGCATCATGGAACACACAGATTTATTTGGTAGTTGTGAGGGATCTATAGAGATGATCTACGAAGCCTTTCCTAACATCTGAGCCTTTGAAGCTCAGAAACACCTTATGTCTCCATGCTCTCCACATTCCCACTGCCATTCAGAAGAAACATATTAATTTGTTGCTCAGAAACACCTCATATCTCCATGCCCTCCACATTCCCATTGTCATTCAGAAACAAATAGATTAATTTGTTAGCTTGAGAAGGTGTGAGTCAGGAAACCTTATATGGAGTGTTGAACCTCAGAATTACCCTCTCCTTGACAACTTTTCTCACTTCTTTCCCTTGCTTTTCCATAAGAATACAGATCCCCATCACTGATAAATGATAGATTTTGTCTTAAGGAGGACATTAAATGATTGACATGTTATACTTTTATGTTTTTTCTATTTGAATAAGTTTTTGCAAATTAGCTACGGAATGTAGCCTATTCTGCAGCTAACTGTGTGTTCCATAGCTACTTCCGTGGTTTGGCAGGTTACAGGGGTCAAACAAAGAAACCGGCCACATGGGCATCTCTGGAATCGTCTCAACATGGATCCTATCCTAGTCACCCAGCCCAGATTGATAAAAAATCCAGCTCAAGACCATAGTCAAAGGTGGAGTCAAACATATGAAACCCGAAAGAAATAAGACTCTTTGTCTACCCTTTCGTGGTTAATTAATAAATCCAACAGTTCTGTTGAAGCATTAACTCGGATCAGCCACCTGTGTTAATGGTTCTGTGCAACCATCTTGCTCGAATTCAAGTCACTTGTAGTTGATCAAACATTTACGCAGTCCGGTTGTGATACGTGTAGACCACCTCTAGCTAATTTTCCTCAAAAGACAGTTATGAATATTTTCTTTTAAATACCAGTTATACAAAATTAGAAGGGGTTCAAAGTTTTTGATGTATTAAGCTCAGACTTGCAAGCTCTATAATTTTGGACTTTTTGTTCCTGTTTATAATATAAAGTCGTGTGTTGACCGATGATCATTTGAAGGAGCATTTTGAATTAAGTTAGTAGCTCAACCCAGTCAGTTGCATAGGGCCCCTGCACTAAAGGAGGTTTTCTTTTCGTTTGTTTTTCTATTCAGTTTTAATTTCATCATTTGATTTTAGCAGTGTTTGTAACTGAGGTTGATTTCTTGTAGTTTGATTTCTTTTAGTTCTGTTCAGTAGCATAATGTTAGAACTAAAATGTGTAGTCTTGCTTCTCCAATCCATTTCATAAAGGAAACGACTTTGTTTCTAAACAGAGTAAGATTGGAAGTAATGAGGATGCATTGTTGATTAGCTTACTCACTATTTTTGTTATTTATTTGCTAGTTGAGGTTGTCAATGCACTGTATTAATGAACGTTTTTTATCACCATTTCAAGCTAATATCCATCCTAAACTAAATGGTTAAACATTCACTTTACATAAGGGTTGAAACCAATCAATTACCTTCTGCATGTTCTTATTTAGTTTTTTTTCTAGATCATGAAGTACAAATGTTGCTTGTATTCCATCTCAAGAAGGTTATCTTTCAAAATTGAAGGTTAGAGCAACTAGAAGTACTTCTGTTAATTTCATTCCCTATATTTATTTCAACATGACTTACAACGTTACCTTTTGATTTTAAGAATTAGATTCATGACATAGGATTAATGACAAGATAAGACAGATGCTCTGTTTTTCCTTCTTTTAACTTAGATTTTGACTAGTTTTAAGCTCTTGGTTCACCTTTAGGAAGTTTAGATTCAGTTTCTCATAGTTCAGATTGTACATCGTTAGGAATCAAAGAACAAAAACCCCCAAAAACAATATAAGATACAAAACAACGAAGTAAGAAAGGTTAACTAAGCACATACAATGCACTACACTTCATCAGCTTACAAACCTCGGTTAATAATTTATGCAGTCAATTTAGGACACTAAATTGACTAAACATGGAGCTACCCATTTTGGAGGCTAAGACTCAAGCATTATATGGAGCATTTGACTAAGTGCATCATGGAGCAGTTTATGAGGAAACTAGATGCTAAGTGCATCATGAAGTCTTTTATGAGGGAAACCATACACTTTTGGGTTGGGCATCATTCCAATTAGTAAACCAGACAGACAATGCGTAAATCCCTACCTAGTCGCATATGCACCACCAGGTTGGGACCAAGTTGCAAATCTAGGTGGAGAACTAATTGACCAAATCTCATTTCAACCAATTGAATGAATCCCATAATTGCCAACAATAGGAAGGGCATCTTAGGGAAATGGCAAACCCAATTCTTGGTGTTGATTGTGCCCATTTTATATCATTTAATATTTAAAAGTGATTATTAATTAAAATCATTTTATTAAAATATTATTTAATTTAAATAGATTAAAAAAAATTAAGTATAAGATATTTATCGAAATTTAAAATTAACATAATATAATATAATAATAATAATAATAATAAATAAACATTTAAGAAAACTTAAATTTTAACATAAGACATTAATCATAATAGTTAAAAAAAATATTTTATTTAAAACAAATTCCTTAAATGGTATATAAGATAAGCTTTCCAACATCTTCTCCCAAGTTGGGAAAATCAAACATCCATAAAATATTAAAATGTAAAATTGTTTAAAAACTTTAACAATTCTATGACTCATTGTTTGTTTAAAAACTTTAACAATTCTATGATTCATTGCCTGTGTAGTTTACACTCAACAAGAAAACAAATGTAAGTAGTTATAAAAACATAATAAGCCATTAAAATTATAAATTTAATACCATAAGAAAGAAGTTTAATTTAATACCATAAGTATATATGGAAAGAAGTTTTTATATTTTTATTTTATTTAGAAAAAAAAATAACAACATTATTTACTCAAACTCTATATCTTTTTCATACATCTCCCTTGGTAGTGTGTTTCTCTTTATAGCACAAGAACATCTACAGGTAGATACCACACTTATAAGCCCTCATATAATCCCCATTACAAAAAATCATCATAACTGCTCGCCCATGCTAGCATAAGGAGCATGGCCCCATGCCCAATAGGAAACATAGAAACAAAGAACGGAAAAATGCAGCAGGTCAAAAAAATACAACAATATCAAAAATTATAAAATAGAATACCCAAATATACTCACATAGCGCCGAACTTATCTCAATTGTAGGTTTTCCAAGCTAGTTGACGTGGCCAATAGGGCCCATTCATCTTCGTTGCCTGTTCCTTTATTGTTTTCAATCTTTTGGAAATTCCACAACCCTCCTGATTTCCATCACGTCAGACAATTGTTACTCTCACGAGCCAATTAAGACGTGAACTTAAGTGCATTCAATGCTACTTCCGCACCAAGGATTTCAAATACCTTCGCGCCGAAGTTCTACCACAGGCTATTGAATAGGGAAATGGCTCCCTGTTTCATTTTGGTCATGGGATTGATGAACTTCTGCTCTCGCCCACCGGCATCAACATTGTCCCCAATTACAACAACATTGATGGTAACCCTAGTTTAATCCCTCTATATCCCAGCATTGATATCACTACTCACAATATTTCTCAATCATACCTCCGCTGGGGTTTTCTTGAAGAGGTAGCTTGAGATCGAGCACCCTTGACATGACACAAAACCCTCATCTTTTGAATGACCGAAAAATTTGCTCCCCAACCTCATTGTGTGAAAGTTCGTAGTAAATTCCAGTTTTGTCCAAGTTTAGGAGAGTGGATGTGTAAAGGAAGCCACCACAAGTGTATGTTGTACCTGACCACATGAAAGAAATACTGTAAATAATTTTATGGATCTGAAAGTTAATTGAAAAAGTTCATTTCTTGTTCCCAAATGGGCCTATTTTAAATGGCCTTTCGTCTGGCCTCTAAACATCAACCTTGGAGTTTGAAGACATATTTGTTATAATTTCTCAGAGTTATCTTCTTGATTGTGGATTTCCTCATCGTTAGATCCCTTTTCCATTTGAAGGATATGATTTCCGGTGCCCTTTCTCAATTTGGGGTGCATGGATATGATTTGGGATCAAATATAGTCATTCAGGATATGTAAGCTCCCTTTGTAACACCACAAAAATCCCTTCCAACAATGTTCTCCCCACTTTTAAAATTAAATTTTATATCAGAAATAAAAAACTAATTTGTTTGGTTTTGTTCCCTTTTACTTGATGTTCCCTTTCATGTGAGGATACAACATGGTAGCATTGACAACAGAAAGTAGAGGATTAATTAGGCTAGAGCCAAAACAAGCCATTGACAAGTCTGATGCATGTTATAAAAAGAGGTTTTGGATGACGGATCTTGCAACGGTTACTAGATCCCAAAAAATCACTTTGGTGAGGCTGATGTAGCCAAACAGATAGAAAATATTTTCATGGTCCATTCAAGTAATTCCAATGGAGTACTGAATTAATGCTGCTCAATTTAATTTCAAATATAAGGCTTTTTGTCCATGGGATGATCTTGGTAGGAAAATATGTACTCTGGATGAGTTTACATATCAATCGTATCATTGTTTAGCTACAATATTGTTTTACCAACTATCAATCTTGAGAATGTTGTTAGAATTTATGAGTTGGAATTTGTTGTTTGACATACTCTACTTTGTCTATATGACCATATTACAATTCATCTATAAAATTGCCCTTAATCCTAAGAAAAATCATTACATTTTGATTTGCTAATAACTTGCCAATTAGACTCATTGATTGTTTTTAATCCCAAAACATGAGCTTGTCCTGAATACAAGGAGGAAGGACTTTCTATATTCGGTTGTTGGAAGTGAATTTTTTATAATTAAAACATCTACCCACATCTGGGTATAAAATTATTTTTTCTTATATTTAATTTTCTTCCAATATTTGGATAGAGATTAGTTGGCAACATTCCTTTTGAAATTATTTGTTCAAATCCTTTGTTAACTCTTTTGATTGGATATAGAGTACTTGGCAACATTCCCTTCGAGCCTTTTAGTTCAAATCCTCTGTTAACTCTTTTGATCGAGAGAGACTACACTATTATGTTAGATGTTATAGTGATTTTGATCAAAATTGATTCATGAGTCAGAACCCAACCTCGTTGATTCCAAAACTTCAAAATGAAAAGATTTTGACAGATTAAATGTGCAATAAAAAAATATTATTTTACTAAAATAAATATAACTTTTAATCATAGCAGTACATGCTCCAAGAAGGTTGTCACTTTCATGAAAATGGTAAGATCATTGGGTGTGTAAATAAACAAGATTTTCTTGATGACAATATGGACAAAAATAGAGAAAATATTTCCTGGATCAAATAGTTTACATATTGCTTATTTGAAGTTAACTTTAATTTTATATTGGATAGTTTCTTATACATTAATGATAAAGAATATGTTGCGTCTAATATAATAGTTTCAAACTGCTCTTTTCGATGATCATTCTACATTCAAATCAATTGGTATATCTTTACTTTATGTTTCCTCATAAAGATGTATTAAACATGGTTTTCCATTAAATAAGATAAATGGGAAAAACAGTTCTGATTAAAGCAAGGTAATTTATTTTTGGATTTTTAAGATTAATATTCCAAGCCACTTTATAAAATAATCCATCTATGTTTCTCGATTCGACTTCAGTAAGAAGGCATATATTTGACGAAATATTAAAGAAATATATAAAACATTCCAGTTTAATTAGGAGGTCCTTTATTAATACATTGTTTTTTGGTAAGGTTTTATGTGGTGATGGAATTTTTTTTCATTAATTACTTTTTATTTTAATTGTCATTTTTAAAAAAGTGAATTATTTAAATTAGGTTTATTATATTGTTAAAAAAAAAACTAAATGGACTGTGTATTATGATTGGATTTAAAATTTGTAAAAAACTTTGTATACTAATTCAAATTAGTATAAAAATTTTGTATGAAAACATATAATATTAAAAATAAAAGAATTAAGAATGAAAGAAAAATATATAAAATTTAAATAATCTAATAAAAGTTTTACAAAATAAAGATAATTTATTAATTAAGTTATAAGGATATAATATTTCATTTTGGCTTTTACGTACTCTTCTATGTTTCTCTATGTGTGGGGTCCTTGTCATGAAAACCATTCCATACATTATGTTATATTAATGACCCATATGATAGGATGTAGATTTCATCTACTTTGAGTTGTCATGTTGGTTCCTCATTGAGGGTCTTTTTGGTATGCACATCCCTTCCCTTATCAGAAAATCATGTCTCAAAGGAGTTAAAGGAGTACCTATCTCTATCACTAGTGGGCTTACTGATTAATGTGTCTGAAAACATAAATGTATTCATATTATTATCATCTACCACTTAAAGGACTGGTTGAGACGACTTTTGCACCCACTACTTCTTTTTAGGTTTCTTGCCCATGTTCAACATTCTTGCATAGCTAGCAGAATGAAGTGACAGTAACAAGGAGGAAAACTAGAGTTATGGTAGAATTTAGTAGTTTGGGGCTTATTTAGAACTATGAAACAAGACAATTATTGAAACTAAGGCTGAAATGAAGGATATTAACTATAAAAAAGAAGTGGTTGTATGTAGGATGATAATGACATGAACGATGGATAAACTTAATTTAAGTTGAAATGACCTATATTTACTTATGGAGACGTCATTATTAAATAAAATATTAAAGTTAACCATTTAATTAATCATTCGTTAAGATTAACCCTAATTCGCATCATGGGAGTAAGGCCAGGTTTAGGTAATATGTTATAAGAAGGCCACGATGAGACAAAGAATTGTCTGTCGAGAATTTTAGCATCTATGTACAAAGAATATGGCTAGTTGTCAAATATTGACGTGGCGTAATGTGACAGATGGTAGCATCTGATAAGAGCATGTGTAAAGCATTCCATGTAGAAACAATGGCCATGTCATCCCACGAAGGATTTCTCAAGAGGAAGTTAGGTTTCAACATTTAAAAAGGGCTTAGGTCTGAGAACTAACAGAGTCTAAGAGACAAAATGTTTCAAGAGGTTTGTTAGAAAAAAATTTCATCCTGCCATGGGGCTTCACGTAAGGTAAAACACTTGACAAGTGAATGGGCTAGAATGAGATTGACATAAAATTTTCTGAGAAAACATCAGTAATATGTCAGGAAAGTTTGTGTCTCGCCATGGGATGATCAAGAAGTAAATGTGGAAGGGTCAGCTCGAGAAATGAGAGTCAGGATGGGAACAAAGATTGTTAATTAAAAAACAAGGTTTTGTTGCACCTCGAGGTTTTGCCAAAAGTATTCCAATAAAAGAGAGTGTGGTCTGAGATATTCATGTCTTGGGAGACAAGAAGAATTGTTTATTGATGACACAATTAAGAACTTAGACATTTTTTTTTTGAAAACTTTATAAGTGATTTGTCTATGAAATATGTACAAGGTGGAAAGCAATCAAATTATATATATATATATATATATATATATATATATATATATATATATATATATATAAGTAGGATATGAAAACTTAAAAGGGTCCCCATTTTTTATGGATTAAGTACAAAATGGGGGGTTTTTTTTACTACAACAAAACCCTAAACTATTTAAATTATTAATCTCTTAATCTATCTATGTATTGTGCTTACCCAATGACGACCACCACTAGTATACCAACATAATATGTATTTAATATATATTACTACTACATGAATGTTGGTATGTATACTACTATATATATAAACATAATATGTGAGTATATATATTGGTATATATACAACCATAATATGTTGATATATAATAAATGATATCTATATAGTATTATTTTGGTGTATATATACCAATATATACATACTTTTACATATATTGGTATATATATGTTGACATATATATGAACATAATATTGATATATCTATGTGTATATATACATACACATATACCTAATTTTGGCTATTCACCTAAGATTGCATGAGGACTTGCAAAGTCTCAGGTGTGAGGAAGACACTGGACTTTCATTTTGAGGCCTTTACTACTATCAAAAGTGTGAGTTTTTCCCTTTAGACTCCCTCTTGTAGCCAATGATCATTCCTATTTTCTCACTGTTACTTGCATTATGGTCATGATATGCTAATGAGGTGTGGTGTTAAATTCAAATCTCTTCCCTTATTTTTAACTGAGTTATTTGAGCTAGAGCTTTCCTTTTCTAATATGAGTATTAGATCTTATAACCCTAGTAAAGATCTAGTAACCAAAATCATTAGTTGTCATATATATGCAACCCTAGGGTGAAAATTTTGACATGGTTTTGATTGTTAGGTAGCTTGAGATGGATCAATGTTGGTTGGACTTCTCCTAGTGTTGATGGTGCTGGACCCGCTAAAATGTCAAGGGGATTGTTGGGCGTGGGATCCCCCAAGGGAATTTTTGCAGCTTAGAGCCCAGATTTTGGTCAAAAATTGTAACTCCGATGTAAAGACTCCACATTTTGTGGGTGCTGAGCACATAGCTTGTAAAAGGGTCATAAGGTTGTCTGCCCTCAATTTTGTAATGTAATGTCGGTTGTAGAGACCTACCCATGGTCTGCAGACCATGGGATTGTATAAATAGAGCGAGGCTCTAAGTAGTCAAGGCATCTATGGAAGAAGAATCTAATCATGGAATAGAAGCATAGTGGAAGAACAGAAGTGTAAAGTCTAGTTTGGGTCGTAGAGTAGGAGAAGGCTCTATAGCTGAGTGTGCAGAGGCCTAGTAGTCCACAACTGAGTGCACAGACCTCTATAGTTGAGTGCACAAGGCGAGTCAATTTTGTAACATTTGGAAGTATTAATAAAGAGAAGTTTCATATCTATTCTGTGTATTTATTTCCTATTTTATGCATTGAATATATTGGGTATAAATTGCACTTCTATTGTTTATATGATGTGCGAATATATATGATTGTATTGATTAAGTGAATACAAAATATACTATCTGTTTACGTGAAGTTGACTAACATCTATAAGAAGATAAGTAAGATTCACAGTGTAGATTGGGGAAATAGTTCAGTTTGCTGCCATAGCAATGCGAAAGCATCTCAGCCCCTGGTTAGGGCTACACGAAAGGTGATTATAACAGACCACAAGGGTATTGAAGGTTAGAACAATGCGCGAAGTAACCTTCATGAAGATAGGCACAAGTGGACTAAATCAACACCACAAATATCTCAAGGGTGTGGAAACTTGCTTCCAGCATCCCCCCATACTGCTTCCAGTGAGACTTCAATTCACGCTCCATGGGCTGATGTTGAAAGGGCCAATAGTGTAGGGATTTGTTTAGCTAAATAACTATAAACCTGGGTCAGGCCCCACCAAGCCCACAAATGGTTCCATTGGCGGGACCAGAATCTGCATAGAGATGTCTGATGTCGTATCACTGGAATCCAACTAAGGAAATTGAAGGCTGGTTGGACAGAAGAATTCACGAGTTTGCAGTGCAGGAGAATAGGAACCCACGAATGTCAAAAGAAGAGTGGTTAGACTGCTACCTATACATAGAGATCCATGAAATCTTCTTTGTGTCCTTCCCTACTAAGTTATACGAATGGATCGTGAAGCTAGCAGATAGCCAAGGAAGGTGGAAACTTGACGATCCTATTGTGTAGACCCCAGAGTTAGTGCGAAGATTGGAAGCATCTAAGGATAACATCGTTCATGCTATTGATCATTGGCTCAATCATATTATAGGAGGATTCATTACTGATTTCGTAGTTGACACCTCAGTTAGCTACAACGAGGCAGAGCGACGCTTTCTCAAAGGACCGCAAGATAAGTACGTAAAGTCTTTGAATACTTGGATTAAAATTCTATTGTGCGAAAATAGGGTTATGCAGTTACCTTGATGTTCGGGGCTACGTGAAGTGGAAAAGCTTACAGGAATGAAGGAAATAAGGGACCATTAACTAGCCCTTTAATTTCATCTTCACGAGGGGACGAGGAAGAGATCACAAAGGTCTCACTACGAAGTGCAATCCATCTGATAATGTAAATAATTCCACGAATACCACCTCCACCCACACCACCACTAGATTCACCACCCTCACCTCCATCTTCACCTGTACCACCTCCACCACCACCACGATTCAATATGGCAAGCACAGTGAAGTTGCATGTGTTCAAAGGTTTGGGAAATGAGGATCCAGACCAATTCTGGTTCGTGGTAAGGGTTGTATGGGAAGTGCAAGGAGTTAAAGATGACAATATAAAGAAAGTGACACTCGTTAGCACCCTGCAGGACCACGCGCTGACCTGGTATATTAAGCACTCCAATGATAATCCAAACATGGGAATCACGGATATCCAAGCAGCATTAAACAGAGAATTTATCAGGCCAAAGTCTAAAGCACAGTTGATCATTGGATTCAAAGAGATCACAATGCTACTAGGCGAACTCCTTGGGAGTTGGATAAGAGGCTGAAATGTATGATTCATAAAGCTAATATGAATCTGATGGATGGACAACATCGCGAGTGCTTTGTAGCTTCACTAATGCCACATTTAAGAAGTGCATTATCATAGCATAAGATAATGACTCAGGTGGAGGCCTTAGATATTGGTATGAGGCTACATGAGACCCCAATGCAAGATCCTAACTTAGGAGTTCAACAGATCCATGTGCAGCTGAAGAATTTATGCCTTGAGATGCAAAGTTTGAAAAAGGACAGGACAGCTCAACCAGAAGTGCGCGAAGAGGTATGGTGCATAAAATGCAAGGGTCGAGGTCATGACAAGGACCACTACCTAGTTTTCACAAATTACCTTACAGGAGGAGGACCGATGCCCTTAAGGCCGGAAGTGCAAGTAGGACTTAGTGCGGCACCTGCTTTGTGGTGCACAATTTTTCAAATAGTAGGAAAACATGCCATAGACAATTGTCACTTGTTACAGAAGCATATGCAAAATTTGCAACAATTGTTCTACAAATTTTGTAGTTTAGTGGGACACGATGAGTGCACTTGTAGAAGCTATGGGTTAATTATGGATAGAACTCCCACCTACAGAGTTTAGGTCGAAATGTGGCCCCTTGACCAAAACATAGGAATGGCATGAATAGGATTTCAGGGGCGTGGAGGAGGCCGAGGTGGAGGAGGACCTAGAAGAGGTCACGAATAGTTGATATGCTACAATTGTGGAGGGCTAGGACATTATGCCCGCGATTACATAAATGCAACGTGCCCATCATGTTTGTATTGTAACTTGTTTGATCATGAGACAGAAGATTGTCCTACACTGATATCTAGGATACGCGACAAAGAAGTGCTACCACCTCCCCTGACTCAGAACCTACAGATGACAAGGTCTGAGCCGCGTGAGGAAGATCCGAATGTGAACATTGTGCTTCGAAGTGGAATCACGATGGGAGATGACAAAGGAAAACAATCAGAAGATAGTACTTAGATTCGTAAAGCTCTGACGAGGGAAGTAGAGTTTGATTTGGAGTGCACTCGAGAAACCTTCATGGAAGCTAAGAAGAGCTTCGTTGATGCCTCCACTTTAGGAAGCAAAGATAAACTGGAGCTGGAAATGGACCCATCTATGGTCACAACGTTCCTAGAAACATGTATGAAGATACTACGTGACAGTAAGGTGGTGAAAGGGTTACAGGAATGCATTAACAGATGCGTTGGGACTACGCCATGAGAACTGCATGTAGTCAGGAAGATCGAAAAACATAAGACGAGAACTTGAAGAGAAATGAGATGGATCAAGTCATCTTGGATTTAGTATCAGATGTGAATGTTCTACCGAAACAGACATGGAAGAGAATTGGGCGACCTGCACTGTAGTGGTCTCCAATTCAACTAAGAATGGTGAACCAATAGAAAATAATACCCATGGGGTGATTGTAGGGAATAACTGTGGATATTGAGGGAGTGAGTGCGCTGGCATACTTTGAAGTGATAGAGATTGTTGATGACAAAAATCCCTACCCTGCACTTGTAGGAGTTTATTGGGCCACTGACGTGAATGGGATGATTAATCTAAAAAGTGAAAAATCATTTTTGAAAAGAAGTCACTACACGTAATTATACCCCTGGACCCTACTGAAGGATCGCACTATACGGAGCCGATGCATGACTATGAAAGTGATGATGATTTGGACTGCATCTATATGATAACAGTGTGAAACCAGGATTGGGTGAATCCCACTGCGGATGGGCAGATTGTGTGGGAGCGCAAAAGCTCTTGTACTTTGGATTCAGATGAGGAGACGAAGCAATGGCAGAATCAGTTACATGAGGTAACTACACTGAACTGTAATATGATGACAAGGTCATTACGCTGCATATCGATAGAAGTAAGAGACCTGCCTACTTATGATGGTCTAAGTGAGGTAAATACCTTCTTGAACAAATTTGAAAGGGAGGTGCCGAAAAAGCAACACTTCCAGGCCTTGGACTGGGTACTACGCACTATGCCTATGAGGTGGTGGGGTACACATAAAGGGATCTTTGACGACTGGTGTGAGTGTATGGGAATGATGTGCATACGATTTGGGAAGCCTAGGGTGCGACTAACAAATAAGTATAATGGATGGGGTGAAACATGCACACATCTGGCCAAGTGGGTGCAGGCATGTGGAAAACAACCTATGCAGATGCACATGAACTCTGCGTTGAAATGTATGATCAATAAGCATGTGTTGGGGGGACCGATGTGCAAATGGCTCTTAATGTTGGGAAGACATTATGTAGAAAGAACAATCATGCAAATGGTTCTCCGTGCAAAAGCATTCAACAAGGTATGCCACGCATTGAACAAAGTATGCAACGTGCAGCAAAGTGATTGGGACCTGCGTGTACCTATAGTATTATGGGCTTATAGGACAACATGCAAGAAACTAATGGGACAAACACATTTTAGGCTTGTCTATGGAGTGGAACCTGTAATGCCTATGGAATACATTTTGCCTAGTCTATGCATAATAGCACTCATAGGTATGATAGATCACAGAGCCCTGGAGGAGAGGCTCGCGCAGTTGGAGGAGCAGGAAGAAGAACGATTTTTGGCTGGATTTCACTAGTAGGTCCAAAAGCAGTGCGAAAAGGCTTGGCACGATCAACATATTAAGTTGTGCACCTTTAAGGCGAATGATTTGGCGTTGTTGTATGATAGTAAGTTCGATAAACTCCCAGGCAAGCTCAGAATGCATTGGCTGGGACCGTATGTTATTAAGGAGATCACAGATGGTGGTGTGGTTCAGTTGGTGAAGTTAAATGGATAAATATTCCCAGGGAAAATCAATGGTAGTCATTTGAAGGTGTACACAGGAGGCTCGTCCATTTGACTAGCTGACAGAAGCACAATCTTAGCACTCCAAATAGCTAAAAGGAGGCACGAGACTATAAAATACTCTTCTCGAGAGCTGCGTGATGTAAGGGCTGCACGCAGTAGCGAAGTGTCACAGGGTTTGCAACATCATGAGGGTAGCTATGCTGCCATGTGGGTCGGTTGGAAAGTGACCATTATAGTCACTATTCACAATGTGATGCTTGGTTTGAGACCAAATGGAGTGGGCTGTAGGCATTTAAGGCGAACTTCATGGGCTAGACTCTTGAAATCTTCCGCCAATCGAGCATTAATGGACCAAATATGGGGTGAACAGTCGAATTGAAATTCAAAAGGCGCTATAAATTACAAAGGGTTGTCCAATAAGCAACACTTGGCAATTTGAGGACTGAATTGTTGCGCACACAAACATTCATGAACCTAGATCTATTAGATCTTCTGAAGGCAAATTTGTTGTTTGAGCATTTACCCGAGCCATTAAGAGAGTTGTGGAATAGCACTATGGCGGCACTTGAGGAAGCCATGGATACTGAGTAATGACCGCTGAGGAATCCGCATAGGACATTACGAAAGTATAAGTCCCAGAAAGATAAGCAGGCTATGGTATCAGTGTGCGTATCCCCGAGAAACCCGGTAAGGAATAACCCTACCATGGAAGACAAGGGGAAGGCTATTAATTTGGAGGCTGATGAGGAGGAAGAATTTGAAGAAGTCCTAGTAGAGGAGGAGGAGGATGTAGAAATGGAGGTTGACACCTAGGGTGCGGACCCTCTTACTAGGTTGCCCGCATATGCTCCTCTACGGAAGGGTAAAGCTAAGGTGCCTAAAGATATAAATGAGAGCAAGAGCTCTCTGCAGACTCTGCTACTCCCCGACGACATTATTTTTGAAGGAGCACACTTGGGGCAAGTGCCTGTACTAAAATTTGAGGACTGGGATCTTGCGGACCATGAGAAGTTCCCACATTTGGCAACCACGTAGCTAATGCGCCAAAAGAAAGACATGCCGACTGGAGTCAAAGAGTTGGAACCGCGTAAGTGGCTGAGAGTTGTAGAAAAGGCAGGATTGTTAAACGTGCTCTGGGTGTCACATTACCATCGTGCCCAAGTGACAATTTTTGTCATCACGCATCCGCTCTGCTTGGTGCATGATGGGTTCTTATGGCTGGAGGAGCCCATCCCCATCACAGACCACTTGATTCACAGAATTACATGGCTCCCTTGCAAAGGGGAGGACCTAGCGAACATCTCGAAGGGTAAGAGTGATGATTTGGCCATCACAGAGGCCATGAAGAAGAAGTTCAAGCTGGAGAAGAAGAAGAGAGGGTACGCGATTTCCAACATCAATAACCCTGTGGTCAAAGTCGCGATGCAGATATTGGCAAGGAAGGTTATGCGGAAGTGTCGCATGGCTGAGGTGCCCACAGTGGTGGTTGCACTTGTGGCACAATGCGCAAAAGGGGTCCAATTCAACTGGGAAAACTACTTATGCAGAGAGTTCCTTGAGAACTGTCGCAAGGCACAGTAGCAGGGGCATGGGAATTACCTAAAGACAACTAGTTCCCAACAATCACGCAGGTTCTTCCGAAGGTAGTGAAGTATGCTTCGCTGTGGGCAACCCGAGATGCGTAGAGGATAAGGGACAGTAAAATATTTTGGGTGTTCATGGAGATGAACATCAGAATGGGGATTAATCACAAGCTGCAGTTATCACCCACGGTCTACAACATTCTGCAGAGCTTTGCGGAGCTCAAGGTAGATTTCCATCATGTTTACATCAGGGCGCGGAAGGACCCTGCGAAAGCATGGTGCGAGCTACCATACCTAGCGACAGATGACATCATATTCACAGTCCTTGAGTTGTGGTTGCCAGTGTGGTGCACTCCAGCCAGCTCTGTGGTGGAAGCAGAAAATTTCATTGCACAACAGAAAAAGGACAAGGCGAAACTATGGATGTTGTAGTTGGCAGAAAAATGTAGGAACAAAGCTGCAATAGCTAAGGCTCAGGCGTCGTGTGATGCTACGAAGTTGGCAGAAGAACAGCAGAAGGCAGCCGAAGAAGAAAAGTCGCCTTCACTCGAACAAGAGACAGATACAGAGCAAGGTGGTGTGGACCCGCAGACAATGTCCACCCAGCTAAAATGACCATGCCCAAGAGAGTAGGTAGGGTTGGGGAAGAAGTCGAAGGCTTCAAAGACTTCTTTCGATCCAATCACCCTCACTCAGGGGAATCTGCACGACATTAGGGAGAGGGTGAGGGACGTCAGTGTAGAGACCTTACAACAATTCGCGAAGGAACACCAGATGGTGTTGGGAGCTCTCCGAGCGTAGATACAGGACTTGCAGGTGCGCACCCCACAGGCTGGCATTGTGTCAACCAGCCTTGCACTAGGCATGGCCATGACAAAAGAGATGTTGCATGCTCAGACGACTAACACAATAATGCTGCTAGAGGGATCGCTAGTTACAAAAAATGAGGCCGACAGGCCTATGGTCATTGGGCTGAAGGGAAATGGGATAAATATGGCTGCACTCCCTCGAGAGACGCTCTATGTTTTGCAGGATGGAGTTACTGTAGAACTATGAGCCAGGGAGGGTCACGCGCTCTAGGTTATGGGCGAGCAGTGCATCAGCATGATGAGGTAGTGGCACAGAACGAATAGCTCATACAGGTGGTGGAGGATGCCTGCCAGATGGTCCTGGAGTTGGCCATCCAAGCAGAGGAAGCAGTGGAGGTGCGTGTCCAGAAATTAGTAGTAGGGATGCGCGAGGCAAAGGAAGAAATGGCTAGGGTTTAGCTCGAACTTAACCTTTAGATAGCCAAATTGCAATTGAAGGCACAATCTTCAACCCCACTAGAGGTTAGGGAACAGTGCGCCAGCACAATTACAGTAGCAATAACAAAGGTTAACAGTGCAGTGGTAGACTGCGCAAAGCTATTCGAGTAGTCGTTCAAGGTTCTCACCACCCTGGAGGAGGACTCGAACATACAGTTCCTATAGACAGAGGAGCACAAGCTCGAAGAAGTAAAAGGGACCGCATAGACAGTTGCCCTTACATAGAGGCTCGCGAGGATGCAGCAGGCGAAAGCACTCAAGGAATAGGTAGATGTTGCTTAACATAAGGAAGTTGTTCTGAAGGCGTGCTTACAACCATGAACTGATGAGGCATACATCATTACCGCCTCCATTAAATCAAAGATCCCGCAGCTACACACAACACAGGAAAAGGTTCAGGGTAGCAGTTCAGCTACAATGATTTATGCATAGAAAGTCGAGGAAGTACAACAGGCAGTCGCAGCGATTAAGGAAGAATTTGGAGGTCTTCATGCAAAGATCTCCACACTGATAGAGTGACTCGAGGGTGATTCATGATGTTTGTGTTAGCGACCTGTTGAGCGCAGGATTCCCCAAGGGAAGTTTTAGGGCTTAGAGCCCAGATTTTGGTCAAAAATTGTAACTCTGATGTAAATACTCTGTATTTTGTGGGTGCAGAGTGCGTAGCTTGTGAAAGGGTCATAGGGTTGTCCACCCTCAATTTTGTAATGTAATGTCAGCTGTAGAGACCTACCCATGGTCCGTGGACCATGGGACTGTATAAATAGAGTGAGGCTCTAAGTAGTCAAGGCATCTATTGAAGAAGAATCTAATCATGGAATAGAAGCATAGTGGAAGAATGGAAGTGTAAAGTCTAGTTTGGGTTGCAGAGTAGGAGAAGGCTTTATAGCTGAGTGCGTGGACCCCTGTAGCTGAGTGTGCAGGGTGAGTCAAGTCTGTAACAGTTGGAAGTATTAATAAAGAGAAGTTTCATATCTATTCTGTGTATTTATTTCCTGTTTTATGCATTGAATACATTGGGTATAAATTGCACTTCTATTGTTTATATGATGCGTGAATATATATGATTGTATTGATTAAGTGAATACAAGATATAATATATGTTTATGCAAATTTGACTAACATATGTAAGAAGATAAGTAGGATCTACAGTGTAGATTGGGGAAATAGTGCATTTCGTTGCCATCGCAGTGCGAAAGCATCTCAACCCCTGGTCAGGGCTGCATGAAAGGCAATTATAACAGATCGCGAGGGTATTGAAGGTTAGAATAGTGCACGAAGTAACCTGCATGAAGATAGGCATAGTTGGACTACATCGACACCATAGACATCTCAAGGGTGCAGAAACTTGGTTCCAACATCCCCCCATATTGCTTCGGGTGAGACTTCAGTCCGCGCTCCATGGGATGATGCCAGAAGGGCTAGTAGTGTAGGGATTTGTTTGGCTAAATAACTTTGAACCTCGGTCAGGCCCCACCAAGCCAACAGGGATCTCCCCAGTAATAAGTCCCATTTAGACCTCAGACTATTTGGTTTAGGAGTCCTAGTAGTGGGTTGTAAGGTAATTCCTTGACCACAGTGTCGCACAGAGGCAAGTAGAATAACTCTATCAGCAACAAGGGTGTGACTGATGCAGTGAGTCAAGGAAGGTGTATGAGAGGTTCCAACACTTTGAATGCGGAAGGAGGTGAAGGTGAGTTCCAAGTTGAAAGGGATCAATCCCAACTTGGCTAAGAACACACAACACAAAGGACATGCACAAGTTTTGGTGGAGCAGTCCACTCGGATAAGGAAATCACATCATACGAGGTAAGATAACATGTACAACACTCACAGATCAGTTTGAGACGAGTGTGACGGTTGTTATACCAAGGTTCATGTGAAAGGTCTATCTGATGTCCGACAGAGTAGTCAACACGGACGGTGACAACATTAACAACATATGCAACACATTAACAACAAGATTCATATAATTGCATGTGAATCAGTTCATACAGAAGTACGTAAGTTAAAAAACATATATCATTAAAGCAACCGGAGCAATCCAACTACAATTACAACATATGCATGATAATGTGCTGGCTCTTATTATATAAAGAAGTGTATGTCACAATCATACAATACATCCATGTAAACCTGCTAGCCCCAACAGTGGAACATTATAGCCACATCCACCTGCTCCTCCAAGAAGATGTACTAAATTTGTGCAGTGGAGAAGACAAGGCACGTTACAATACTATCCAAGCTTTCTTAAAAATATTCTTAGTAGAATCTTGGTGGACCAAAAGCCCTTACAATGAGTTATGAGGGACTATTTATAGCAAAGGGTGGGGTGACCCTTGACATTCCCCTTTGTGAGAGTTCAACTACCTTCATGACTCTTCACCTACTCTATAATTGTTACATCCAACCATTAGCACTTGACTTATACTTGAAATGACTTAACATTACAATGCACATGTACTCATGTGAGACAACATGGCTTGAGCAAGCCTTGCAAGAAATCACTGACACTCGGTCCATTGTGATGAGAGCAAATATTTAACATCCTTATGATGGTGAAGGTGGTGAGTTGATGCCAAGTTTGGTCATTCGTGATGGTGTGCATGCACCTCATAGTGACATCTTGCTGAAGCAAACTCTTGCCTCCATTGCAACCAGTGAATTGGTTTGGCCCCCTTCATCCAACTCATCTGCTAACATGTGCATGGTCTTCTTGGGTGTGGTTGAACCAACAACACACTGATGCATGGTGTCCATGTTGATCTTCAAGTGTGTATTGGTGGTCATGCACATCAACTTGATGAAGTACATGTTTAGCTCCAGTTGGACTTGCTTCTTGTCTTTGCCTTGGTGAGTGTGTTGAATGGGTTGGATCACATGCCTGCGCTCAATGACATGCATGCTGCCAAATCCCTTGCATGCAATTTGTTAGTCCTTACAATCTCCTAGGCTGAAAAGGAAATCGACAACGGTAACCTCAAACCACTTCAGCTCAGTAGCTAGCCCTACTTAGCATGAGAGGGATATCTATAAGTCTCTTATCAATGATATGACTTTAAAGCAAATAAATTTTAGGCTAGATATGTGTATTTGTTTGTTTGATTGTTTGGAAATTTTGGTTTTTTAAGGATTTGTTGAACTTAGGGTTTTAGAGCCACAAGTAGGTCTAGGTTATTGGAATACAGGAGCAAACATAAGAAGGAGCTAGACGTCAAAATCCATGGTGTAATTTGAGTATTTTTCAGTGTAGTATAGAGGATATAATTTGGAAGAAACTAATGAGCATAAATCAATATGATTTCATTAGCTTAGGAAGACAAAACACATAACTATGAAAACTACATAACAAAGCTTGAAAAACAAGAATTCTGAGTATTTTATCACAAGGAATTCATAGAAAGAATATATATAATGTAGATAAAGATGTTTAGACCATGAGAAAAAAAAAGAGAATGAATTACAAGCACCATGAACTCACTAGGCTAGAGTTCCTTGAAAATAGTTGCAACCTATATCTGTATTAACTGAATGATGATTACAATGCAAGTCTCCTTTACAAAAAGTTCAACCCTCTTCTCCTAAAGTGAAATAGTACTTATAGACTCGCCTAGACCACTTTCCCACCTTTAGGAGTCGAATTCCTTGGTGGAGGAACTGAATCCAAGATTATCTCAACCAACAGGTGAGAGTGAGAAGGTGCAACTCAAACACCTCATGAAGAGTTTGATTAGGAGTTTTCTTCTTTTATGAGGCATAATAAACATAAAAAAAACCTATGATATACGTTTATTCATGCCTACATCACCTACTCTTGTAACTTGTACCATTACATAGAGAATCTTGACTTTGACCAAGTCAGACTAAAAACTAGAAATTTTATACAGTAAAATTTTACAAATAAAAACACAAAAACTGCAGAAGCGTAGCACCAATGTTGAGCTGATTTTTAGATGCCTTCCAGGGGTAAAAACGCAAATATGAGAGAATGGTCGGCTAGCCCTTCAAGTCTAGTTTCCAGAACAGTTTTAATTTTTGAATTTGGAGCATGGGAAGACCTTCACAATTCCATTCGCCCAAGGTCGCTCCAGAAGTGCAACGCCTGTAAAAAAAATGGTCCAAAATGCTAGTTGTTTGCCACTTTTTTGCATTTTTCTCCAAAACTAAGCCACCTCTGTAAAATATGGGAAAATTGGTTTTTAGAGGATGCCAAGAACTTTCCAAAAATGTAGACCTTTCCTCAAATGGATTCCTGAGGAAAAAGTGCAGTGCCAAGGTGCTGCACTTCTGGAAAAGCCAAATTTATGAATTTAGACCAAAATTTGCCAAAAAAACTTGCAATGCTCAGAATTATCTCAAAATTGGAGGGAAGGTGTAAATATGAGTTTTTTATATCTTCATGGTGTTAGGATATTCCGACACATAGGAAATAGTTAAGTACAACTTGGTCTAGTATAGAGTTAGGTAAAGTGTGTTTCTTTACCTTGTACATTTTGTAACTTACAATCTGACAGTCACGATATGTAGTGATCCGACGGTTCATTCTCTCCTCGGTATTACCGACACTTGATCTGTGGCTTGACACCCGATTGGTCCATGATTTCTATTTAAAGCGCATGGAGGGTCTTTTGTAGGGTAATCCATCTATGAGAGAAGCTTATGTAAATTTTCATTATTTTATTAATAAATTGCCTGAAGTGGCCGCGTTGGCTCAGGCCGTGGACTGTTTCCCTCTTTGAGGGTTTTAACCACGTCAAAAATATTGGTGTATTGATCTGCAATCTGGTTGTGAGCGGTGTCCTTTGGTGTTCTGTCTGAGGAACTTACCCTATAAATTCCTACATGGTATCAGATCTATTTGAGGGCCGCGTCCGTTGGTGGTCCAAATCTGAAGCCGGTAGAACTGCATTCGACTGCCGTTTCCTATATCTACTATTTCTGACTGCTTTCGGGCCGAGAGGACTGCTCTGTTGTGTTGGGAGCATCTGTTCCAGTGAGGAACCCCTTTCGTTTCACGCGAAAAGGTTTCCGGTAGCCCTAGCTGCGTCATTTTTAAGATCTGGAGGTATACAATGTTTATTTGCAGTTTACAGTTATTTTCTCTCTGTTTATTTCGATTTTCGGTTTATTTAGCCTTTTTTATTACTGGATCTATACCTTTCATTTCTGCATATGCTCTTTTCCCTGCGACTCTGTGCGATCTGGGCAAATCAGAAACAGAAAGGAAGGATTTTTCTCATGCATATGCTCTTTTCTGCTGCGCCTTAGTGTGATCTCGGAAAATCAGAAACATTGAGAAAAATATTTAGTTTCCGGCTAAAGCTAACTTTGAGCCACAAGGTTCATTTTTGAAAATATTTATTTTTTCGGCTAAAGCTAACTTCAAGTTTTCTTTGCATGTCTGTGTTGGGTTTTGTGTTTTTTGTTTTGTAGGGAAAAAGAGCTTTCTCAAAGCAAGCACGCAACCCAAAGCACCCCCCCCTCTCGCTCTCTCTCTCTCTCTCTCTCTCAAATTTTTTGTATAGCTCAATTGGTTCAAAGCTATTTTAAGAGAGTAGAGGTCTTGGGTTCAAATCTCCTTTTTTTGAGGGCGGATTTTTCATTTCCGCACATTCCCGCACTTCGTCGGCATCTTCAACAACTTTTTTTCAAAAGCCATAACTTCTTCATCCGGAAGAGCCGTTTTTTTAAACCAGCCTAATTTTTCAAGATCTATCCATTGGAACACTTAGTTTCAGCATCTTTAGCTTCAGTTTCCGTTGAAATGGAAAGTCAATACCAAGTTACCCTTGACAGCACCAACTACTTCCAATGGTTGTCCTACATTGAGGATTTACTTAGAAGTAAAGGTCTCTACAGAATAGCCTCAGGCCAAGAAAAGAAACCGAAGGATGAAGATAAGGCTGCTAAATGGGAAAATAGGCAAGATCAAGCACGTGGATTGATAGGGATGTTTATTTCTCTAGATCTTAGATTCCATATTGCAGAACTTGATACTCCTGATGAAGCAATGAAACAAATCAATAAAGTTTTTGGGATTAAAAATGAACTTAGAGCCCATCAAATTGAAAATGAGTTGCTTACATTGGACCCTAATATTTTTTCTTGCATTGAAGATTTCTTGTCCAAGTTCAAGACCCTTAGATATCTCTTGGAAGGTGTTAAGGTTAAGAAAGAAGATAGTAACCTTATCTATTCCATTCTTACTAAGTTGGGACCAGCCTACTCTGTGTTTGTTTCCACCTTCCATTCTACAAGAGAAGCCTTCATTTCTCAAGGAACAGACTACAAGTCCCCTTCCTTTGACTCTTTTTGTGATTCTTTAATAAGAGAACAAGAAAAACTCTTACACCTTGGTCTTCTTAATCTTGGAAACTCTTCCAAGAAAGCGTTAGCCGCCCAGCAGCAACCAAATTCAAAGAATCCTAAGAACTCATATCCTAAAAAGAATGGTCCTAAACCAAACAAGGGTCCTAAGCAATCTCAGCCTCAAAATGAAAAATCATTTCAAAAAAATGATAAGACAAATAAAAACAAATGGAAGAAGACTGATAGACACTGCAACTTTTGTAATCGAGATGGCCACTTAGAATCCAAATGCTTTAAGAAGATGGAAGCCTTGGAAGTAGTGATGAAGAAACATAACATCCATTTGGAGCAATCTTCAACTTCAACTTCATGTTCAGGAATGGTACTTTCTGCATGTGGTTGTCAAGCATCTCGGTCTGGCTATGCACTAAATGTATCTTCTTCTTCTCATTCTCATGAGTGGCTCATTGATTCTGGAGCTTCTTATCACATGGCCAAAAACAAAGCCATGTTTTCTTCTTTAAATGATTGTAACACCAAAAATATATATGTTGGTGATGATAGATCTCTTAGTGTTGTAGGGACTGGAACTGTTCATCTAGACAATGGTCAGTTTAATGATGTACTATGTGTTCCAACCTTATCCTGCAACCTTCTATCTGTATATCAGATAACTCATTCAGGTGAAGGTAAAATCGTTGAATTTTCACCTCATGATGTTGTAATCAAGGACCTAAGAGATCCTAAAAATATTTTAGCTACTGGCATTGTTGATGATTCTACAAGGTTGTATAAGTTTCACAACTTTGGGTCATCAAATCTTCCCTCAGTATTTGTTGCTCATAACGATGAAGTGAGCAAACTTTGGCATGAGCGATTTGGTCACTTAAACTATCGCTCCCTTTAGCACCTATGTAAAGAAAATATTGTGACAGGTCTTCCTATGGTATCTTGTAGAGATGGTGTTTGTTCTGGATGCGTACTCGGAAAACATCATCGGGACAGTTTTGAAAAATGTGCATCTTGGCACATCTCAGCCCCTTTACAGCTTGTGCATAGTGATTTATGTGGTCCACTTCTAGTTGTGTCATTCTCTGGCTGCAAGTATTTCTTAACTTTCATTGATGATTTCTCTAGACGCACTTGGGTATACTTCTTAAAACTCAAGAGTGAAGTATTTTCACATTTTTGGCCTTCAAGGCCTTTGTTGAAAAACAATCTGGACATGAAATTCTTAAGCTAAGATCTGATAATGGTGGAGAATATGTTAAAAACACATTCATCAACTTTTTCACTGAGAATGGAATTCAAATGCAACATACTATTCCATATACTCCACAACAAAATGGTGTAGCTGAAAGGAAGAATCGCACCTTAAAGGAAATGGCTAATTGTATGCTACAATCTAAAGGACTTGGTCTTAGTTTTTGGGCAGAAGCAATTAACTGTGAAAATTACATAATAAATCGCACTCCTACTAAGGCTTTAAAGAATATCACTCCAGAAGAAGCATGGAGCTCAATCAAACCAGATGTAAGTCACTTTCGTGTTTTTGGAAGTGAAGCGTGGGCCCATATTCCAGATGAAAAGCATAAAGCTTTAGAACCTAAGAGTGAAAAATGTACTTTTGTTGGATATTCTGAAGATTCCAAAGGCTATAGACTTATTCCATTTAAGTCCAAAAATGTTATCATTAGAAGAGATGTAAAATTTGATGAAAATATATCGGCCTGCGAGCCTAGTCCGGCGGATGTGCCACCTCTCCCTATCTCTTCTACTTTTGAAAACATTTCTTCTTTAGATGATGAAAGTGAGGATGACAATCCTCCCCCACCATCTCAGGATCCTCCTTCGGCTCCTCAGCTTCCAAAATGGGTTCGTGCTACTCGAGATGCAATAGGTGATCTTGCCGGTGACCCTACAGATCAGCGACGCACACGTTCTCAGTTTGACAGAGCCTCTTCTTTACTGGCTCAAGCTCCAGTAAATTATGATCCTGACACCTTTGCAAAAGCTTCAGGCCATCCAGATTGGGAAGCAGCTATGAATGAAGAATATCATTCATTATTGGCAAATGATACATGGGATCTTGTTCCTCTACCAAATGGACGAAAACTTGTTAGATGCAAATGGGTTTACAGAACCAAGTATGGACCAGATGGGAAAGTTGATAAACATAAAGCTCGTCTTGTTGCTAAAGGTTTTTCACAGGTTGAAGGCATTGACTACACTGAAACCTTCTCCCCTATTGCCAAAATGAACTCTATCCGCCTTGTTCTTTCCCTTGCTGCCTCGTTCAAATGGGAAGTCCATCAGATGGATGTTAAATCTGCCTTCTTGCATGGGGACTTGCATGAAGAAATCTACATGGAACAACCCATTGGCTTCATAAAAACAGACTCTAGCCTTGTATGTAAGCTTAAGAAATCCCTTTATGGTCTCAAGCAAGCTCCTCGAGCTTGGTATGCCAAAATGGATAGCTTTCTTTTAGAATCTGGCTTTTCTAGGTGTCATTCTAACAATACTGTCTACACCAAGAAAGTGGGCAAGTCTCTTATCATTCTTGTTCTTTATGTTGATGATATTATCCTTATCGGTAGTGATCCCAACCTTATAAACCATGTGAAGTCCAGCCTTAAAAAGAAATTTGAAATGACAGACTTAGGACACTTACATTATTTTCTCGGTCTTCAAGTCTTGCAATCCAAGGAGGGTATTTCCCTTTCCCAGTCCAAGTATGCCTGTGATATTCTACGCCATTTTCACATGGAAGACTGTAAGCCAGCCCCTTCTCCTTTCTAGTCTGGAGTCAAACTTTCAGTCACTTGTACTTCTCCTGAAGTTGATGCTACCTTATACCGTCAACTTGTAGGAAAACTTTTGTATCTAACCCATACTCGACCTGACCTTTCCTTTGCCGTTGGCCTTGTTGCTCGGTTTATGCAAAACCCACGTGAAAGTCATTGGAAAGCAGCTAAAAGAATACTTCGTTATGTTCGAGGTACAGTTCAGTTTGGGATCCATTACAGTGCCGAAGCAGCTCCTCTATTGGTTGGTTTCACTGATTCTGATTGTGCTGGTGACCCTGATGATCGGAAGTCTACTGCAGGTTATGTGTTCACTCTTGGTTCAGGACCTATTACATGGGCTTGCAAGAAACAAGGTGCCATTTCTCTTTCTTCAGTAGAAGCAGAATATCGTGGTGCAGTAGAAGCTAGTAAGGAAGCCTTGTGGCTTCGTCAGATCCTGTCAGAGTTTGGCTTTCAGCAGCAGCATCCGACTACACTTTGGTGTGATAATCAAAGTTCCATTCAACTATGCAAAGATCCAGTCCAACATCAGCGCAACAAACACATTGAACTTCACATGCACTTCATCAGAAAGCTCATTCACGACCATGTTCTTGAAGTGCAATATTGTTCAACAGATGATCAAGTTGCAGACATCTTCACAAAGGCTCTCACAGAGGCGAAGTTCACTAAACTTCGATTTATGGTTGGAGTTCAGGATGTTGTCACTAAGGAGGAGTTTTGATAACATCGAGGTTGTGACGCATATGCCACGAATCTAGGGGAAGAGACACTTGGTGGGAGGTTTCAGAATTTATCCTTGCATGTAATCTCTAACTATTAAACATAGATCCCTGAAACAAGGGATGCCTTTGCATGCTGCCTTGGGAGAAGCAGCCCATGCATGCAAGTTTGTTTTGCTTGGTCTCGAAGGGAACCGGTCAACTTAGTTGCACATGCAAGAGACTACTCGACTGTTGGAGAAAAATGCACATTTATTGCTGGGAGCTGGGCTAGCTACCTAGGAGATTTGCACAATTTCTAGGTTGAGCAGCTGACTGCTACCCATATTTGCGCAAATCCTGGGCTGAAAAGCCTACTGCTGGGAAAATATGTGCAAATCTTGGTGGGAGGGTTGGCTGTCAGGATTGCATAATCTTGGAGCCCAACAGGCTGTCAGAGAGGATTGTGTAATTCCTAGAGGGAACGATGGTTTCCCTCAAGAAATGTGCCATTTTCAAGGGGAAGCTACTCAACCTGTAGTTGGACCAAGTCCGGGTGAGTAGCCTATGAGGAGAATGGATCAACTGTGATCGATAAGCTGCCTTTATGCAAGGAAAACACTAAAGCTTGATTACCTGACGAAGCAAGACAAAGTGTTGTGTAAGGTTGGTATGGAGGCTCCAAAACAGGCTAAGGAAAAATTTTGGAGGGTGGTTTTAGCTGCTACAACACCTAGTTTAAACAAGAAAGGCGTTGACTTACAATTAATGCTCTAGTCAAATGCATGGTGGAACTGCATACAACACAAGCACAGTTGGATAATTAATCAATTTCAAAGTTTTGGAAAATGGCACGGATATTTTCATGCATGCAATGTCATGAAAATATCTTTTCCCGAAATACAAGAAATTACCCACATTAGTGAAGGCTATATTTTCCAATGGCATTACATCCTACTCTACTTTTGGGATGTAAACAATTAAGAAGTATTTGTGTACTCAGGAGGTATTCATGGTTCAATACACCCTCCCTATGCTATATAACATCTATAATAAGTAAAGGTCAAAGGTCGATGTTTATAATATTATAGGATTGATCAAGAAAGAAATCAAATTGTGTATTGAAAAATTGTTCAAATGGTCCAATATGAAGGCCACATGTTGGTGTATATTGCAGTTCGATGACAAGGCATATGTGGATCCATGCTAAGCATATGCAGATTATCTTTAAAATTGTAATGTGGACTTGTGTATTCCTCTTTTAATATAAATGATGTTATTCTAAGTTTTATTTCATAGAAGTAATTAGACTATTGATCTAGAATGGATCTTGTTAAGTCAAGTTGAAGTTTGCTATATGTTTGAAGGCCAAGATGGACCTGGGTAGAAAAATTGTTCTTGACATGTGTAGAGTTTTAACATCCCATTTGCTCACGAAATTAGTGCCAAGTCGAAGAGCTCGACACATTGATTCTAGTGGTATCTCCGGATTCACATTTGGCCTTCGTATGAGGGAGAAAACGGTCGCTGAAGTTTATGGTGAACAGGGCAAAAGGGGCCTTGCTGACCATGTGGCATTCACGCAGTTCGACACATGGCAATGGTCAAGTCAGCAGGTCAAAGTTCATCTTTAGTGCATATATCTAGGTGAATGGTGAGCTTTTTGGTTTTGGTTGGTTAAAGATTCATATTATAAGTCATGGGTGCATTAATAATTTTATGGTGTAGTTGCAAACCTATGGTTTCTAAACCATATGACATACCATATATGAAAATAAAGGTGCACATTTTTTTTAATGTTAAAACATGCCTAAGGTTCAAACTATGTTTAAAAACCATGGTGGGTGCAAGGGATAGATATGTTTTACAAATCATATAACTATATGGTAGATGGGCACAAAGAATTATGTTACCAAACCATGGTGGTAGAGTATGTAATGAATCTATGGTATGTAATGAACCTATGGAAAATAAGCAATATGGCGGAGTAAATCAAAACATATAGAAAAAATTTATAAACTATGGTGAAGAATTATAACAAAGTATAAACAGGTTCATACATGGTGGATCCCAGTCTAGTCACATGGAACAAAGGTCCAGTCACATGGTGGCAAATTTAATGGCCATGACCGCTGGAGGATGTGAGTCTACTTGCCAACAAAGTGCCGAAGATATGGTGTTAAACCATATTTCAAACATATATGTTAAAGTCTAATGGAAAATATATATTAAAACAAAAACTATGGCTTTTATACAACGCGGAGGTGGCAACCATGTGGCCCAGTGATATAACACGACAGGGATGAGAACACACAATATGTGGTCCAGTCAACAAGTCGGAGCAGGTTGAGACCACCAGGGTTAGATGCCATGGGTCTGTGGTTCTATAGACTGTCGGGTATGTGGTTACAACAAGTGTTATCCAATGCGGAGATGTGTCACATGACATGAAGATGCGGGCACAATTAAAACAAAATCGTCGAGTTGTTGCCATGACCATCAGAGGTTGTGAACATGGAGTACTGAGTCAGCATTGCCATGGGATATGCCATCGAATCATTGGGAACAGGTAAGGAGTAGGTCCAGTAACCAGTTCACGTGGAAAACGAGGTACGACTATGTGGCACGGGGTTACCGCTGAAAGCGGTTCACATGGCCGTGGGTTTCCATAACACTTGACTGCCACATCGATGGGAGCTGAGTTATGATATGGTCTTTCACCGAGTTATATGATAAAACTTTGGATTATCATTGTAACAAAAGCCACCGATCCAATCTATATGTACCATGAATAAACCTTAGGATAAGACATTACATCAATGCGTGGAGGATATTGTATTTGGTCCAACCTTTGTAAACCATATGCATTATATGGTTAGACCATACTAAAACGAAATTCGCCAAAGTTAGTAGTTGTATAACTATAGCGCTAAGTGTAATTTTGTTATTTGCACCGAGGATAGGTTTATCCACCTAATTAAAACAAATTGCCATGTATAGCCTGGTAGGTTCGAATCTAGAACCTGGCTAAGGAATTATAAAAGGATTACCATTGCACCACTGCAGAGGGGGAGTTGAATAGTGAGCTCCATAATAGAGTCATATTGGTGCCTGTAATGTTCATTTGAGCATATCTTGGTCATCCTTGGGCCTTTTTGCGAATGGAGACAGGCATTGGAAAGCTGAGATAGAGGCCTCCTTTTTGACAGTCACCAACAGTGCCTATGTGCATAGTTCAGCTGGGTGAAACTCTATGTAAAGAAGCAGTTGAAACCATCACAAGAAGTTGTCAAGTTAGTTTTTGGGTCTCTAGAAGCATCTGAAAGCTGATTTGGAAACTTGAAGAGCCGAAACGGGGGTTTTGACACGTTCCAGATTCAACGACAGTACTTGTTTGTTAGTAGCAACAGTGAAGTCCGTAGAATTTTGTACCTGAATTGTGTCTCACTTAGACAAGTGGAGACGAGGTAAATAATCAATGTATTGATGAAACTCGAATTATCGATTTTAGTAGAGGTTAGAGTTATTGTTAGAGACTCTATGTTTTTACTCTAAATGACAAATCCTTTGTAGAATGTCAAGTGAAATTGCGAGAGTTCGCTAAAGGAGAGAATTTCCATACTATGGAAATAGCTGCAATTGTATCAAAAAATTTGATGTACCTCTTCTTATTCATTGAAATACGAGTAGCCTAACCTTTTAGAGTAGGGCCCAAAGAGGTAGCCCAAGGGGGGTGAACTATGTGTCATGTCCTTTTTGGATAACTTGTTCAGATGTATTAAATTACTATTTTGAAAGGCCCATTTAAAACTTGCCAATTGTTAGGTAGCGATCTAATTCGCAATTTCATATCAACTATAGTTTTCTTTTGTAGTGCAAGTCAGTAGGTAAGGCTCCCTACCTGGTTTGTGTTGTGAATTCATTTATTTCATATTTAGACGATCTAATTAGATAATTTGTATTTCTATTTATATGTAGATTAATATTTTGATTCTCTGTAATTCTAGTTCTTGAACTTTCATATGTTATTCATTGCAAAAGTGTGGATTCCCTATAGAGGTTAGGCACTGAAGGTTTATGAACAAAAGCGCTTTTTAAGGAATTACAAAACTATTTGACACTTATGCAAAACAAAGTATTGTGATCAGAGATCATAAAATTGTTTTGTAAATGTAATCCTAGTGATCATGCAAGCATGTAGCATTTTACTTTCTTCCTAATTGAATTTTATCTTTCAAGTGTAAAGTGTGGATTCCCCCCTACAAAATTTAGGCATTGAAGGTTGAAGAATGAAAGTGCTTCTTAATTAATCATAGAATCATTTTATGACAAACAATGGAATATGATTGGAGTCCACAAAGTTGTCTTGAAAACATAAGCTCATTGATCCAACAAATCTTTGTATCCCTTTAATTTTCAGTCCGATAGTTCATTTTATTGCCAATGCATGCCTTGGAGCATTAGATTGTAAAAGTTCTTTTATAGCTTGAGAATAATTTATGTACTAGATCCACACATACAAAGTTGGTGTTTAAAAGTTTATGACCATAGATTGACAATTAAATATAATGGAATTTAAGTAGCTAAATTTCTTAACAATAACCTTCTCAAACTAAAGGAGGTTGTATACAATCAATTTTGAGCAACCTCCTCAAATCAAAATAGGTTACTATAATGTAAATTTCCTCAAATTTGATGTGGAATCTAGGAACACTCTCCAAATTTAACAATAAGGGGTGACACCAAATCTATTTTAAATATCATTCTCAAAAATCAATTTTGAAAAACCTCCTTAAACACATTTTATGTGGATAAACTTTCGAAAATCTAGGAAACCCTTCAAATTTGAGGATATAATCTTAATATGAGGTATGTCTATCATAATAAACACATTTTAATTGAGAAAAAATTACAAAAGGACTCATTCTTCCTATCAATTTTAAAAAATCTCATGAATTTCATGCAATCTTCTCAAATTTGAGGAAAATTTCTATAGTATGCCTACCATATATTATTAGATATATTATCATAATGCAATAAATAAATATTATGTGATAATTGTTCTATAGCTAATCATTAAAACATATTAATGATTACATTATATAATAATTGTCATATGCCTATTGTTATATAATATTTGTTTATTATATTATAATCATAAATCTAATAAGATATGTAAAGTATATTACACTTTTATGGAGAATAAAAAAATAACTAATAGTTCTTAAGAACCTGTGTTTTTTCTTAAACAGATAAATATTCAAATATAAAGGGCTTTTCCATAAACTAGTGTCTCATACAACAATTTTGGTTCCAAACTTGGCTATGACTTTAAAATTAAATTATTATTATTATTATTTGTTGAAAAACTATGAAAGATGTAAAACTAAATTTTCCTTTAATTGAAGAGAGTTATATTCTTAAACTTAAGTGTAGAATTTTGCGTATTTAAAATAATGAATATATATATATATATATATATATATATATATATATATATATATATATATATATATGGGGGGAAATATAGGAAAGAGTATTCTCTATGATAAAATAGTTTCAATATTCACTAGTATAGATTCATTTTTAACCCGAAATCTATCAACTCTGGAGAGGGATTAAATCCCTTATGTGCTAATCTAATTTCTTTTAGAGGATAGTGTACATATTGTTTAAATTGCATCAATGCCTTGAAAATCTGGTTGAGCACTTGGATTATGTAGAGTGCACAACTTAAACTTACAATTCCAACAAATTTTTACTACATTTCAAATGATTGAAAAATATACTCCAAAGGAGCGAACATGTACAATAGTAAGACTAATTAAAATGTTTTAATCATTTTTTATTGATATATTTGATTTAAAACTCAATTTTTTATTTATTATTAATTGTTTTTAAATGCCACATTAATTTTATATTAAGAATTGAACAAATTGCATATGTCACTTCTTTTTATTATTCTTATTAAGAAATAACTATTTTTTCTTTATTTCAATTATTTATTTTCTTTATAAATTTAAATAATTTACCTAAATCCTATATTCATATATCTTTGTGAAGTATAATAATTGTATATCTTCCACACTCAATGAAATATGTTTATCACATTTTTGGGCTGTAATGTCAATAGTAAATGGAGCTAGCATAATGAGAATAAGATTATAAATATATTTTTTTTATTATAATTAACAAAATAGATATATTCACTTTTATTTTTAATTATAGTTAGCATTTTTTTATTTAAAAAATATTTTATTTTTAATTCTAAAAAGTACGTGTCAACTAAATACACATAATGTGTTTGTGAGCTTAGTACTATTATTTTTTACTTTTAATTATTTTTATTATTTTTCAAGTTTGATGTAAAGTTATATTATTTCACATGAACATTGAAACATTTAGTATGATATATTCTTACGCATCTTTTGAGTAGTAAGAATGCATTTAATTAAAATTACCGGCTAACTAAATAGATATCTTTTTTTTGTTTTTAATTATAATGAACATTTTAAAAAAATGAATTTTATTTAAAAAAACTCAATTAAAATGTTTAACATTAAACACATTTACCTTATTAACTTTCTAAAAAATTATAAAAATTTAATATTCGATTTTTTATTATAAATTCTCAAATATAAAAAAAATCTTTTGATAAAATTTCTAAAATAATTATTAACCTATTAATAATAATTAAATTTATAAATAATACTAAATAACATAATTATTAACATATTAATAATAATTAAATTTATAAATAATACTAAATATGACTTTTCCATAAATCTAAACTAATCATTCTTTAAATTTTAAATAAAAAATTCCAATAATTAAATGTAAATTGGTTTAAATCACATGAGCAAGTGCATATGATATATATTATTTTTTTACCCAAAATTACAGTGTGTTAAACATTTCGCTATGCGGTTATTTCTTTGCAGGTGGTAGGACACGCGGGACGCTGTAGCTCCTTAGGTTGAATTGAATTCCCTATGTTGAGTTTTCCACTAGACGGCCCGGAGACAATGACAGACTGCGGATTCCGACCATCCATAAGCAATTCCGATGAAAAGGTTAACGTCCATTTATTCTCCGACCATCCATAAGCAATTCCGATGAAAAGGTTAACGTCCATTTATACATGATAAGGTTTTCCGACCATCCATAAGCAATTCCGATAAAAAGGTTAACGTCCATTTCCGTAAAAGGAGACGGAGAAGTGGGCCAAAACAGCTTTGGGAAGGGAATCTGCCGCAATCCGGATAAGGGTGGCCGAAACAGGGAAAAAAAAAAAGCAGAAACAGAGAATTGAAAAACAACGCAGCAGGCTACAACAATATCAATCATAAATTATAAAATAATAATACTGAGTTAAAAGATTGGTAATTAAAAGATTGGTTTAATGAATAGTAATTAAAAGATTGGTTAAAGTTAAATTTGAAGGCAACGGTCCAAAAACCCAAACATAAAACTCAGGAATGAGCGCGGCCTAGTGAATGAAGAATGAGAGGGATTGGTGGTGATTGTGATGAATGGAGAATGAGAGGAGGAAATTCACATAGGAAGAGGAAGTGATGGTAATTTTTGCAATACAGTGCGAAAACAACAGCAGGATGAGCTCGAATGGATTACTGGTAATTTTTCTGTTCCTTTTAATTTGTTTGTCTATTTCTCTGTTTGGTTAACCAGGGAAAGGGAAAGGCTATTTTTATGTAACCTCACAAATCATTTTCTCTGTTCAGTCTACAGGTTAATCATCATGGGTGTTCTTTCTCTCTCAACCACCGTGTCTATCTTACGGAGCGCTCCATAAATGTTCTGTTCTGTTCGCTGTTATGTTCTGTTCTGTTCTCTGTTATGTGTTCTGTTCTGTTCTGTGCTGTATGCATCAATGTCCTGTGGTTGTGTCTTGTGTAAATGTTTGTTTGTTTTGTGTGTCTGTTAATTGAGAGAGAAAATCCATGCAGAGGAGAATATGCACGGGTGGTTGAAGGGCCAACTTGATCAACAAATAATGGAATGCATCCAGAGTGAGTGGAATGCATCCAGAGTGAGTGAGTTAGTACTCCAATATTTTTTTGAATTATTTTTAAATTTATTCGGCCAGGCCCTCCTTTATGTTTCTTTTTCTGATGAGTCGGAATTTTATATACAGAAGCTGGAGTAGCGTTGCTGGTGCTTTTGGAGCAGACAGAGAATGAGGATTTTCCAGCGCCCATCAGTTTGCAAAGTTTCAGTAGAAAATGAAAATTCGTAAGAAGCAAGGTTAGTATGCTTTGCTTTGTGAATGGCCTTGTTGTGTTTATTTCTAATGCTGAGACAGACCAAATTTATTTAGTATAAAATTTGTAATTCTGAGATGAGGGCTAACCTGTAATGAAGATATAAATCTAGAGTAAATTATATATATAAATGTTTATAACGAAGATATTTAAAGTAGAGTTGTTGGGTGCGGCCGAACGCACACCATAGCTGTTTTCAAAAACTACGTTTATTCGGTGCTTTCTCCCACTGTTGTCACTACCATGGTGCTTTTGGTGATATAATCAAGGAGAAGGCCGCTAAAATCTCTCGAGAGCGAGAGCATCTGTGGTCATCCTTTCTTGACATTTCTGTTTGTGAATATTTTTCTATTTCGATTTAGAAAATCTACCCACCCACGGAGTGCATCTCTCTCATCCCTTCTATATGGAATTTCAGTTAGAATTTTTGGTGTTCAATTATTTAATACCCTGAACTTTCTGTTCTGCATCGTGGTCATCACCTGTTCAACGATAACCATCACCTGTTCTGCATCGATACTCATCCCCTGTTCATCGATGTGTAGTTTCCAAGTCCCTCATGGATGTGTTGAAAGCCGATATAACTGGTTAGTTGTCAATGAATTGTGGTCTGGTGAAATTCCTTTTGATGCAGCCTTAGTAGTCTGGTCTTAACATTTTCAATAACTGCAAGAAATTGTGTGGTATTTTCCTCTACTTAGCCCCAGTACATTAACATTACCATAATACAAGTTACGTTTTCCGTCGGCATTAAATCACATCTCAACTCTTCTTTTTTATAAATTCTACAGAGAGTCGCATGACTTTTCATTGCATACGTAAACGTATATTGTTGTGTTGCGTTGGAAGTTTCTAGAGTCACATCTGCTCCTAACCAGGCTGCTTACACTTATAATAACTCCATAGGCGAATGGGGTGTCCTCCGTCAGTTGTACTTTAATTAACCCTATAAGCCTGTCTATGTTCCAGAATTTTAATTTATTTACCAGATTAAGGTAAGTCTATAGGCCTGTCTATGTTCCAGAAATGGGGATTTATTTATCTCCATTGTTCTTGTTATTAATACATACCCAATCAGTGTCATTAGCCCGTCTTGATCAAGCCACTGCTATTTTCAGATGGCCAGAAACACCCAAGAAAATGCAGAAAGAGAAACACCCACCCAACAACACCCACAAAGATAGAGAACAAAGTATAATGTAATGTATGATGCATTCCAAATACCTGTAAAAACATTTCATGGGGTTGTCATTACTCTGCATAAAGAATATGATATTTAACCTGCATGGTAAGTCATTACTCTGGATAGAGTTAACCCGTCATTTCTTTGACCATAGTGGTAGCATGAGTCGCTTCTCCATCCATTGTCATCCTTGATGAGTGGCTTCCTCATCAAAGTTTCCAAAGTAGATGCATTGTTTCCGAGTAGTCAAGCGGCTGTCATAACCGCTGGTTACGAGATGAAATAAAACATGCACGCGCACTCCCAGAATGTCATGATGAAATAAAACAATCATACAACTTGACAACCATTTCCTGGTCACCTGGCAACTCGCATATAACCAAAGATTCTTTTTCCCTTTTCTTATTAATTACATTACGTAGCTGTATTAATTATGCAGCAAGAAGTTTTCTCTTTCAACGTGTTTTTTTAATTAAATTTCTTATATATATATATATATATATATATATATATATATATATATATATATACCATTATTTAGTTTTATTAATTTTTTGCCTAGAGATGTTTTTTCTTTCAACTTTTTTTATTATTATTAAATTTCCAATATTTACTCAGAGAAATATATTTACCGAGAATCTGCACTGTGGATCACATGTACCAAGTTATTCATCATTTTATCTTATATATTAATTTGAAAAATATATAACATTTAATTATTGAAAATTTTATTTACTAAATGAAATTTCACTGATTTTAGTAATAAAAACATGTTATTGTTATATTGAAATTAAAAATTACTAAATATGGTTTTTTTTATTTTATTTACATTTAATATGTAATAGTTAGATTTAATTGTTATTATGTTAAATTTATAAATTATATCATACTTGTATCACTTTATATTATTAATATTGTATTCATGTTTTTTCTTAATATTTTTCATGTATTATAGGTTTATGGTTATATATATATATATATATATATATATATATATATATATATATATATAGATTTTTTTTATTTTTTTTTATGAATTGTACATTTAATTATGTTACAAGTTGTTAGGAAAGGTTTGTATACTAACAATATCATTTCAATGTTGTATGTTGCAGAAAATTTATCAATACCAAAGTTGCTCGTGGGTGGGTGGAAGACATTATCTATTTTTATGTTTTGTAATGTTGTAATTAGAAAAACTTATATATATTTTGTTTAGATGGGCCCATCAAAGAATGTACATGAACACAAACTATCATTAATAAAATGAGTAGACTTTTTTTTGTTGTTGGAGGGGAATTCAACCCCTCCAAAAGGCTCTTAGGAAGGTTAAATGGTAACCCTCCTTTGAGTTGTGTTCCTTGTGCTCATGGTTTTCATGATCTTTAGTTTATAGTAACTCCAATATGCACAAACACAAACACATATTTTTATTATAATAATACTTTACATACATGTTTTAAACATCTTCCCAACATACACACAAATGGAAAAATCACTTTTATTCACATATATCATTTAACATTTTTTCAATGTTTTAAATATCTTCCCCACATACACACAAATACCAAAGTAGCTCTTATATTTCACATAAATTACTTAACATTTTTCCAATATTTTAAACAACTTCCACACATGCATACAAATGAAAAAACTAATCTTATTGACATAAATTATATAACATTTATAACCTAAATTTATTTATATTTTTTAATTTCTATAATTTTTTTGGTTGTTTTTTTGTTTTTTTTTTTTTTTTTAAGATTTTGAATTTCTTTTGATTTGTTTTTATTTGTTTACTTATATATTTATATTATATTTTTCCCTTCTTTTCATATATATATATATATATATATATATAAATAAATATAATTTGATATTTACATTGATATTTTTATAAATTTAAATTAAATATTAATATATTATTTAGAGTGTTTGTGTTTGTAAATATTTAAATATTTTTATTATTTATTTGTATAAATTTACTATATCTAAATATTTGTGTATTGGTTTTATTATTTATATAGAATAAATATATTCTTTAAGGCTTATATATTTATTTATTTGGGTTATAATGTATGCTTTTGAGTATTCTTTCCATTGTTTATTTGTATTTCTATGAGTGTATTGTTTGAGTATGCCTTGAGTGTTAGAGTGGTGGTTTCATTGTTTGCATGTATATACAGTTCTATGAGCTTATTGGCTTATTGTTTGAGTATGCCTTGAGTGTTAGAGTGGTGGTTTCATTATTTGCATGTATATATAGTTATTTATCTTGAAGAGTTGCTTGTATTATCTTGAGTGCTTTTCAGTGTTTCTTCATTATTTGCTTTGTGTGTGTATTCTTTGAGTATTCTTGTGTATGGATATTGTTTACTTGTATGTGTATGAATGTATTCTTTGTTGCATTTCTATGTATGTGTATGAATGTATTCTTTGCTGCATTCCTATGTATGTGTATGAATATGTTCTTTATGTCTATATAAATCTATTCTTTGCTACATTTGTATGTCTCTTGTTTACTTGTATTCTTGGTATGTGTATGAATGTATTCTTTGCTATTGTTTACTTGTATTTGTATGAATGTCTTCTTCAACTCTGTATGAATCTATTCTTTGCTACATTCGTATGTGTCTTGTTTACTTGTATTCCTTGTATGTGTATGAATGTATTCTTCATGTGTGTATGAATCTATTCTTTGCTACACTTGTATGTGTCTTGCATAATTGTATTCTTTGTATGTGTATGAATGTATTCTTCATGTGTGTATGAATCTATTCTTTGCTACACTTGTATGTGTCTTGCATGATTGTATTCTTTGTATGTGTATGAATCTATTCTTTATGTATACATGAATCTTTCTTTGTTATATTTGTATATATATTATTTACTTGTAGATATATGAATGTAACTTGTGTGAATATATATATATATATATATATATATATATATATATATATATATATATTATATATATATATATATATATATATATATTCTATCATTATTTCTATACATAAATATATTATTTAGAATATTAACTTGTAAATACATTATTTTAAATATTTGTGAAAATATTATTTTTATTTTTATTTTTATTTTTATTTTTCATTCAATTTTTTATTATTTTGTTTTTCACTTTTGATTTTTTTTCTTATTATTATCATTTTTAAAACAAAAAGAATATATATATTACATAATATTAGCCTTCCAAACACAACTCAATTAATGATTATCATGTTATAAAACATTGCAAACCATGAGACTCAATGTTCAAATCCCCTATAAAGGAACAAACAATAACATGAAATTCATAATAACATCAAGTTGTAATAACACATATCAATTAATTATTTAATATTAAAATCAATACAATAAATAAATTAAATTAATTTTATTTAAAATTCATTAATTTTAATAATTTATAAAAAAAAAAAAAAAAAAACACACTAAAATATTAACTTATACAATAAATGTAATTTTCAACATAATATCTATACTGAATCTTCATCACATATATAAAATAATGTTAATTTTAAAATCTGGAATAAGCATTAATAAATGTGATGTGTGTGAACATGTGAGTCAATATGTGTAATATTTGTGGGTATGTGTATGTTTGTGTGCACCCTTTGTTTGTTGTATGAATGTATGCATGTGAGTAATTGTGCCTCATTGACAATGGATTGTGTGGGTGCGCGTCAGTGGTTAGTCCCATGTCAATGATGGACCGTTTTTGGGGTCATATAAGCTCTCACCTTCACGTGGTTGACCCTGTTAGTAGAGATTTTACATCTCCAAACCAAGAGGAGCTTTCTATATAATGTTTTTTAATTAATTTAAAACACAACATTAACTTTAAAACATTAAAATAGGTTTTTTAAAATAATATTTAAATACCTTTTTTATTATTTTAAAAACATTTAAATCTACAACCTTACTATAAAATAAATATATTCATTCATATATATATATATATATATAATACAAAAGAAATATTCATTTATATATATATATATAAATATTACAAAATTGTGTAAACTATATTAATTAGTAAAATAAACTAATATGATTTAAACAAATATATAAATTAATTATATTAATTATAAAAATAAAAAAATATAGTTTAAACAAATATATATAAATGTTTGTTTATTATATATATATATATATAGTAAACCATATTAATTATTAAAATAAACTAATATAATTTGAACAGATATGTGATTATTGATTATTATCATGTTTTATTATAAAATTTATTAAAAAAATACAAATATTTATATTTCACAATTAATTATTAAGTTATAATAATAAAATAAAATAAATTATAATATTTGTTGTTATAATAAATATATATTTGTTTTGAAAGGTGCTCTCTAATTTAGTATGGTAGAGATGTTATAATAATAATAATGTAATGTAAACATTTTAACTGAGTCAAAATAAAAGTGAAAACATGTGGAACATAGCCTATTTAAATAGTGAAGTTAAACTACACGACATGCAGAGAGATCAAACTTCTTTTCACTGTAAAAGAAAAGTTTCATCTCAAAGATATTTCATCTGTCTCAAAGATATTTCATGTATCTTGAGGCTTGGTAAATTTGATATTAAAATGAAATCTAAATTGATTATATTAGCTGATTTATCTTCTCCAAACCAAATTTTTTTTCTATATAATGCTTTTTAATTTATTTAAAACATAACATAACTTCAAAACATTAAAATAATTTTTTAATAATATAAATAATAATTTTATTATTTTAAAAACCCAGAATATATCAATTTAATAAACTTAATAAAATTACAAGACAATAAAATAAATAAAATATTTATTTATTGTAAAAAGAGTAATTTTATCGTAACATTTCTCGATTACTCACATCAATTTAATTAGCCATTATATATTTTAAATTTTAATAAATAAATATTTATTACTTAGTTTATTATAATTTTACTAAAATACAATTCTCAAATAAAGTTTTTTAATAATGTGCTTTAAATGATTTTCATAGTTTCTATGAAATGATTTTTTTAATAATTAATGATGTTGATTTAATTATATTTCAAATTTAAATAAATATTCTATATTTTTTAATTTTATTATAGGTTATTATAATTATGTTTTAATAATCAATAATGTTTTATATTTGCAATAATATATATTTTTTTCCATTGAATATATAAACTATAATTTTACTAAATTACAATTTTATAAAATGTTATTAATATGTTACTAAATTATTCTATTTTCAAATGTTTTAATGTTAAAGTGAATACGGGTTTAATTATATTTCAAATTTAAATAAATATTTTATATTTCATATTTTTTAATTTTATTATACGTTATTATTATTATGTTTTAATAATCAAAAGTATATATATATATATATATATATATTATAATTTATTGAAATTATATTAATTTATTTTATAATTATAAAATATATAATAAAATGGAAAAGTAGGAAATTAATATAGCTATTTAGATTTTATTTTAACACCGGATTTATTAAGCACCGAAAAGAATCAAATCTTTTGAGGTGGAAACTTTTTTTTAGAGTTAAAAGAGATTTGATCTCTCTCGATGCTTTGTAGTTCCAAAGTTAAAATGGATCTAGTCTAGTTTAATTTCACACTTTAAACAAGCTATGTTCCACATGAATACCATGAGTTTTCAATACCATGAGTCATTTTTTATTTTTATTTTGTTATTTTTACTTTCATTTTTTATTTTATTTTGACTTGGTTAAAATGTTTACATTACATTAATCTTTTATTTAATTTTATTTTATTTAAAAACAATTTTTTTTTAACATCTTTACCATATAGATTAGAGAGCACTTCTAAAAACAAATATATATTTTCAGATTTAAGATTTCTAGGATTATTAACTTATTGTAATAGTTTTTTAGGATTCATCCCATCCATATTTTGAAGATTAACATTTCTAATCTTCTACTAAAATTCATCATCAAAATAAAATATATTTTATTTTATTTTTAATTTAAAATAATATTTAATAATTTAATTTTAAATATTTTTTAATTACATTTTATATATTTTGAATTTTAATAAAATAAATAACCAAAAAATATAATGTATTATTATTATTTAATAATTAAATGTGAATAATAAATATAATAATATATTATTGATATTTATAATTTTTTTTAAATGTTTTTATAATAAAACATCACACTAATTAAATAGTTATATATTTATTCAAATTTTTATTTTTATCTTTAATATAGTTTTAAAAATGTTATATATATATATATATATATATATATATATATATAATTAGTTTGATTAAGTTGGTAAAAATATTATTTAAATAATTAAAAAAAAAATTAAATGTTTTGAAATTAATGTTATGTTTTAAATAAATTAAAAATCACTGTATCGAAAGCTTTTTTTTAGTTTGGAGATGTAAAATCTCTACTAAAATCTCTATTAGGTAGGAAACTAATATAACCAATTTAGATTTTATCTTAACATTAAATTTACCAAAAACGAAGAGGGCTCAAATTTCTTGAGATGGAAACCTCTTTTAGAGGAGATTTGATCTCGGAAGTTAAAATGGATGATTTCACCCTTTAAATAGACTATGTTCCACATGAATACTATGGGTCATTTTTTATTTTTACTTTTGTTTTTATTTTTTATTTTATTTTGACTTATCTTTTCATTTAGTTAAAAAATAAATAAATAAAATGGGAGCTTACAACATCTATTTTTAGTTTAAAATAATATTTAATAATTTATTTTTAGTTTAAAATAATATTTAATAATATAATTTTAAAACAATTTAATCACATTTTATATATTTTAAATTTTAATAAAATAAATAAGAAAATAATTTATTTTGTTCTATTATTATTATTTAATTAAATCTGTATGATAAATATAATAATATATTATTGATGTTTATTAAAATATATAAATAAATATTTTATTGTGTTATGTTTATAAGTTTTTAAAATAATAAAATTATTATTTAAATATTGTTAAAAAATAATTTTAATGTTTTGAAGTTAATGTTATGTTTTAAATAAAATAAAAAGTATTATATAGGAAAAAATTTTGATTTGGAGATGTAAAATTTCTAGTAGGAAATTAATATAACCAATTTAGATTTTATATTAACACCGGATTTACCAACCATTAAATATCTTGAGATGAAATTTCTTTTAGAGTGAAAAGACGTTTGATCTTAGACATTTGATCTCTCTCCATGTCGTGTAGTTCTAGGGTTAAAATGGATCTACGCTAGTTTAACTTTACCATTTACATGAATACAACTAGTTTTCAATAATATGGGTCATTTTTATTTTTATTATTATTTTATTTTAATGAGTTTATTTTTTATTTTTTAATATGATGGATCATTTTTATTTTTATTTTTTTTAATCAGTTTATTTTTATTTTTATTTTATTTTATTTTGACTCAGTTAAAATGTCCACATTACATTATTATTATTATTATTATTATAACAACAAATATTATAATTTGTTTTAATAATTTATTTTATTTTATTATTATGACTTAATAATTAATTGTGAAATATAATAACATATTGTTGACATTACATTATTTTATTATTATTATTATTATTATAACAACAAATATTATAATTTGTTTTAATAATTTATTTATTTTATTATTATGACTTAATAATTAATTGTGAAATATAATAACATATTGTTGATATTTGTATTTTTTTATAATATATGTTATAACAAGGCATGATAATAATCAACAATTACATGTTTGTTCAAATTATATTAGTTTATTTTAATAATTAATATAATTAATTTTATATATTCTATATATTTGTTTAATTATATTAGTTTATTTTAATAATTAATATAGTTTACATAATTTTGTAATATATATATCAATGAATATTTCAATTTATTTTATACTAAGTTTGTATATTTAAATGTTTATAAAATAGTAAAAAAAAAAAAATATTATTTAAAAAACTATTTTAATGTTTTCAAGTTAATGTTATGTTTTAAATTAATTAAAAAGCATTATATAGAAAGCTCCTCTTGGTTTGGAGATGTAAAATCTCTACTAACAGGGTCAACCACGTGAAGGTGAGAGCTTATATGACCCCAAAAACGGTCCATCATTGACATGGGACTAACCACTGACGCGCACCCACACAATCCATTGTCAATGAGGCACAATTACTCACATGCATACATTCATACAACAAACGAAGGGTGCACAAAAACATACACATACCCACAAACATTACACATATTGACTCACATGTTGACACACATCAGATTTATTATGCTTATTCTAAATTTTAGAATTAACATTATTTTATATATGTGATGAAGATTCAGTATAGATATTATGTTGACAATTACATTTATTGTATGAGTTAATATTTTAGTGTTATGATTTTTTTTATAAATTATTAAAATTAACGAATTTTTAAATAAAATTAATTTAATTTATTTATTGTATTGATTTTAATATTAAATAATTAATTGATATGTGTTATTACAAATTGATGTTATGAATGTCATGTTAATATTTTAGTGTTATGATTTTTTTATAAATTATTAAAATTAACGAATTTTTAAATAAAATTAATTTAATTTATTTATTGTATTGATTTTAATATTAAATAATTAATTGATATGTGTTATTACAAATTGATGTTATTATGAATGTCATGTTATTGTTTGTTCCTTTCTAGGGGATTTGAACATTGAGTCTCATGGTTTGCAATGTTTTATAACATGATAATCATTAATTGGGTTGTGCTTGGAAGGCTAATATTATGTAATATGTATATTATTTTTCATTTTAAAAATGATAAAAATAGGAAAAAAATCAAAAGTGAAAAACAAAATAATAAAAAATTGATTAAAAAATAAAAAATAATAATAATATTTTCACAAATATTTAAAATAATGTATTTACAAGTTAATATTCTAAATAATATATTTATATATAGAAATAATGATAGTATATTTATAATCATATAAATAAATATTTAAAAATATATATATTCACACAAATTACATTCATATATCTACAAGTAAATAATATATATACAAATATAACAAAGAAAGATTCATGTATACATAAAGAATAGATTCATACACATAGAAAGAATACATTCATACACATACAAAGAATTCAAATAAACAAGACACATACATACAAAGAATACAAGTAAACAAGACACATACATACAAAGAATACAATTATGTAAGACACATACAAGTGTAGCAAAGAATAGATTCATACACACATGAAGAATACATTCATACACATACAAGGAATACAAGTAAACAAGACACATATGAATGTAGCAAAGAATAGATTCATACATAGTTGAAGAAGACATTCATACAAGACATTCATACAAATACAAGTAAACAATAGCAAAGAATACGTTCATACACATACCAAGTATACAAGTAAACAAGAGACATACAAATGTAGCAAAGAATAGATTTACATAGACATCAAGAACATATTCATACACATACATGGGAATGTAGCAAAGAATGCATTCATACACATACATAGAAATGCAACAAAGAATACATTCATACACATACAAGTAAACAATATCCATACACAAGAATACTCAAAGTATACACACACAGAGCAAATAATGAAGGAATACATTCATACACATATCTAGAATACAAGTGAATAATACTCATACAAATACAACAAAGAATACATTCATACACATATCTAGAATACAAGTGAATAATACTCATACAAATACAACAAAGAATACATTCGTACCCATACAAGTAAACAATATCCATACACAAGAATACTCAAAGAATACACAGACAAAGAAAATAATGAAGGAATACATTCATACACATATTTATAATACAAGTGAATAATACTCATACAAATACAACAAAGAATACATTCATACACATACAAGTAAACAATATCCATACACAAGAATACTCAAACAATACACTCATAGAACTGTATATGCATGCAAACAAACCACCACTCTAACACTCAAGGCATACTCAAACAATACACTCATAGACATACAAATAAACAATGGAAAGAATACTCAAAAGCATACAAATTGAGGCATTAATAAGCATAGAATACACTCATAGACATACAAATAAACAATGGAAAGAATACTCAAAAGCATACAAATTGAGACATTCATAAGCATAGAAGAATAAAGATTCCAAAGAAGTACATACAAGTAATGCAAACACTCTCATTTCATATATTCTGAAAATAATACATTCATATATACATACAAAATAAAGAACCAAAGCATACATTATAACCCAAATAAATATATATATAAGCCTTAAAGAATATATTTATTATATATAAATAATAAAACCAATACAAAAATATTTAGATATAGTAAATTTATACAAATAAGTAATAAAAATATTTAAATATTTACAAACACAAACACTCTAAATAATATATTAATATTTAATTTAAATTTATAAAAATATCAATGTAAATATTATATATATATATATATATAAAGAAGGAAAAAATATAATATAAATATATAAGTAAACAAATAAAAACAAATCAAAGGAAATTCAAAATCCAAAAAAAAAAAAATTATAGAAATTAAAAAATATAAATAAATTTAGGTTATAAATGTTATATAATTTATGTCAATAAGATTGGTTTTTTCATTTGTGTGCATGTGTGGAAGTTGTTTAAAATATTGAAAAAATGATAAGTAATTTATGTGAAATATAAGAGCGACTTTGGTATTTGTGTGTATGTGGGGAAGATATTTAAAACATTGAAAAATGTTAAATGATATATGTGAATAAAAGTGATTTTGCCATTTGTGTGTATGTTGGGAAGATGTTTAAAACATGTTTATAAATTATTATTATAATAAAAGGGTGTGTTTGTGTTTGTGCATATTGGAGTTACTATAAACTAAAGATCATGAAAACCATGAGCACAAGGAACACAACTCAAAGGAGGGTTACCATTTAACCTTCCTAAGAGCCTTTTGGAGGGGTTGAATTCCCCTCCAACAACAAAAAAAAGTCTACTCATTTTATTAATGATAGTTTGTGTTCATGTACATTCTTTGATGGGCCCATCTAAACAAAATATATATAATTTTTTCTAATTACAACATTACAAAACATAAAAATAGATAATGTCTTCCACCCACCCAAGAGCAACTTTGGTATTGATAAATTTTCTGCAACATACAACATTGAAATGATATTGTTAGTATACAAACCTTTCCTAACAACTTGTAACATAATTAAATGTACAATTCAAAAAAAATTAAAAAAAATCCATATTATATATATATATATATAACCATAAACCTATAATGCATGAAAAATATTAAGAAAAAACATGAATACAATATTAATAATATAAAGTGATACAAATATGATATAATTTATAAATTTAACATAATAACAATTAAATCTAACTATTACATATTAAATGTAAATAAAAAGACCATATTTAATAATTTTTAATTTCAATATAACAATAACATATTTTTATTACTAAAATCAGTGAAATTTCATTTAGTAAATAAAATTTTCAATAATTAAATGTTATATATTTTTCAAATTAAAATATAAAATAAAATGATGAATAACCTGGTACATGTGATCCACAGTGCAGATTCTTGGTAAATATATTTCTCTGAGTAAATATTGGAAATTTAATAATAAAAAAAATTTGAAAGAAAAAACATATCGAGGCAAAAAAAATTAATAAAACTAAATAATGGTAAATATATATCTGTCAGTAAATATTAGAAATTTAATAAAAAAAAGCACGTTGAAAGAGAAAACTTCTTGCTGTAAAATTAATACAGCTACTTAATGTAATTAATAAGAAAAGGGAAAAAGAATCTTTGGTTATATGCGAGTTGCCAGGGGACCAGGAAATGGTTGTCAAGTTGTATGATTGTTTTATTTCATCATGACATTCTGGGAGTGCGCGTGCATGTTTTATTTCATCTCGTAACCAGCAGTTATGACAGCTGCTTGACTATTCGGAAACAATGCATCTACTTTGGAAACTTTGATGAGGAAGCCACTCATCAAGGATGACAATGGATGAAGAAGCGACTCATGCTACCACTACGGTCAAAGAAATGACGGGTTAACTCTATCCAGAGTAATGACTTACCATGCAGGTTAAATATCATATTCTTTATGCAGAGTAATGACAACCACATGAAATGTTTTCACAGGTATTTGGAATGCATCCTACATTACATTATACTTTGTTCTCTATCTGTGTGGGTGTTGTTGGGTGGGTGTTTCTCTCTGCATTTTCTTGGGTGTTTCTGGCCATCTGAAAATGGCAGCGGCTTGATCAAGACGGGCTAATTACACGGATAGGTATGTATTAATAACAAGAAGAATGGAGATAAATAAATCCCCATTTTTGGAACATAGACAGGCCTATAGACTTACCTTAATCTGGTATATAAATTAAAATTCTAGAACATAGACAGGCCTATCGGGTTAATTAAAGTACAACTGACGGAGGACACCCCTACTCGCCTATGGAGTTATTATAAGTGTAAGGAGCCTGGTTAGGAGCAGATGTGACTCTAGAAACTTCCAACGCAACACAACAATATACGTTTACGTATGCAATGAAAGTCATGCGATTCTCTGTAGAATTTATAAAAAAGAAGAGTTAGATGTGATTTAATGCCGACGGAAAAGTAACTTTTATTATGGTAATGTTAATGTACTGGGGCTAAGTAGAGGAAAATACCACACAATTTCTTGCCGTTATTGAAAATGTTAAGACCAGAGTACTAACGCTGCATCAAAAGGAATTTCACCAGACCACAATTCATTGACAACTAACCAGTTATATCGGCTTTCAACACATCCATGAGGGACTTGGAAACTACACATCGATGAACAGGGGATGAATATCGATGCAGAACAGGTGATGGGTATCGTTGAACAGGTGATGAGCACGATGCAGAACACAAAGTTCAGGGTATTAAATAATTTGAACACCAAAAATTCTAACTGAAATTCCATATAGAAGGGATGTGAGAGATGCACTCCGTGGGTGGGTAGATTTTCTAAATCTAAATAGAAAAATATTCACAAACAGAAATGTCAAGGAAGGATGACCACAGATGCTCTCGCTCCAGAGAGATTTTAGCGACCTTCTCCTCGATTATATCACCAAAAGCACTATGGTAGTGACGACAGTGGGAGAAAGCACCGAATAAACGTAGTTTTTGAAAAAAGCTATGGTGTACGTTCGGTTTTGTACATACCCTCCGCACCCAACAACTCTACATTAAATATCTTCGTTATAAACATTTATATATATAATTTACTCTAGATTTATATCTTCATTACAGGTTAGCCCTCATCTCAGAATTACAAATTTTATACTAAATAAATTTGGTCTGTCTCAGCATTAGAAATAAACACAAGAAGGCCAAAGCATACTAACCTTGCTTCTTACGAAATTTTCATTTTCTACTGAAACTTTGCAAACTGATGGGCGCTGGAAAATCCTCATTCTCTGTCTGCTCCAAAAGCACCGGAAACGCTACTCCAGCTTCTGTATATAAAATTCTGACTCATCAGAAAAAGAAACATAAAGAAGGAGGGCCTGGCCGAATAAATTTAAAAATAATTCAAAAAAATATTGGAGTACTAACTCACTCACTCTGGATGCATTCCATTATTTGTTGATCAAGTTGGCCCTTCAACCACCCGTGCATATTCTCCTCTGCATGGATTTTCTCTCTCAATTAACAGACACACAAAACAAACAAACATTTACACAAGACACAACCACAGGACATTGATGCATACAGCACAGAACAGAACAGAACACATAACAGAGAACAGAACAGAAAATTTATGGAGCGCTCCATAAGACAGACACAGTGGTTGAGAGAGAAAGAACACCCATGATGATTAACCTGTAGACTGAACAGAGAAAATGATTTGTGAGGTTACATAAAAATAGTCTTTCCCTTTCCCTGGTTAACCAAACAGTCTAGAAATAGAGAAACAAATTAAAAGGAACAGAAAAATTACCAGTGATCCATTCGAGCTCACCCTGCTGTTGTTTTCGCACTATATTGCAAAAATTACCATCACTTCCTCTTCCTATATGAATTTCCTCCTTTCATTCTCCATTCATCACAATCACCACCAATCCCTCTCATTCTTCATTCATTAGGCCGCGCGCATTCCTGAGTTTTATGTTTGGGTTTTTGGACCGTTGCCTTCAAATTTAACTTTAACCAATCTTTTAATTACTACTCATTAAACCAATCTTTTAATTACTACTCATTAAACCAATCTTTTAACTCAGTATTATTATTTTATAATTTGTGATTGATATTGTTATAGCCTGCTGCGTTGATTTTCAGTTCTCTGTTTCTGCCTTTCCACTATTCTATGTTGCTGTAGCTTTTTTTTTCCCTGTTTCGGCAACCCTTATCCAATTGCGACAGATTCCCTTCCCAAAGCTGTTTTGGCCCACTTCTCCGCCTCCTTTTACGGAAATGGACGTTAACCTTTTTATCGGAATTGCTTATGGATGGTCGGAAAACCTTATTATGTATAAATGGGCGTTAATCTTTTCATCGGAATTGCTTATGGATGGTCGGAAAACTTTATCATGCCATATAAATGTATAAATGGACCTTAACCTTTTCATCGGAATTGCTTATGGATGGTCGGAATTCGCAGTGTGTCATTGTCTCCGGGCCGTCTAGTGGAAAACTCAATTCAACCTAAGGAGCTACAGCGTCCCCCGTGTCCTACCACCTGCAAAGAAATAACACCGTAGAGCGAAATGTTTAACACACTGTAATTTTGGGTAAAAAAATAATATATATCATATGCTCTCGCTCATGTGATTTAAACCAATTTACATTTAACTATTGGAATTTTTTATTTAAAACTTAAAGAATGATTAGTTTAGATTTATGGAAAAGTCATATTTGGTATTATTTATAAATTTAATTATTATTAATATGTTAATAATTATGTTATTTAGTATTATTTATAAATTTAATTATTATTAATAGGTTAATAATTATTTTAGAAATTTTATGAAAAGGTTTTTTATATTTGAGAATATATAATAAAAAATCGAATATTAAATTTTTATAATTTTTTAGAAAGTTAATAAGGTAAATGTGTTAAATGTTAAACATTTTAATTGAGTTTTTTAATAAAATTCATTTTTTAAAAATGTTCATTATAATTAAAAACAAAAAAAAGATATCTATTTAGTTAGCCCGTAATTTTAATTAAATGCATTCTTACTACTCAAAAGATGAGTAAGAATATATCATACTAAATGTTTCAATGTTCATGTGAAATAATATAACTTTATATCAAACTTGAAAAATAATAAAAGTAATTAAAAGTAAAAAATAATAGTACTAAGCTCACAAACACATTATGTGTATTTAGTTGACACATGTACCTTTTAGAAGAAAAATAAAATATTTTTTAAATAAAAAAATGCCAACTATAATTAAAAATAAAAGTGAATATATCAATTTGGTTAATTATAATAAAAAAAATATATTAATAATCTTATTCTCACTATGCTAGCTCCATTTATTATTGACATTACAGCTCAAAAAAGTGGTAAACATATTTCATTGAGTGTGGAAGATATACAATTATTATACTTCACAAAGATATTTCAATATAAGATTTAGGTAAATTATTTAAATGTATAAAGAAAATAAATAATTGAAATAAAGAAAAAACTAGTTATTTCTTAATAAGAATAATAAAAAGAAGAGACATATGCAATTTGTTCAATTCTTAATATAAAATTAATGTGGCATTTAAAAACAATTAATAATAAATAAAAAATTGAGTTTTAAATCAAATATATCAATAAAAAAATGATTAAAACATTTTAATTAGTCTTACTATTGTACATGTTCGCTCCTTTGGAGTATATTTTTCAATCATTTGAAATGTAGTAAAAATTTGTTGGAATTGTAAGTTTAAGTTGTGCACTCTACATAATCCAAATGCTCAACCAGATTTTCAAGGCATTGATGCAATTTAAACAATGAAAAAATGTACACTACCCTCAAGAAATTAGATTAGCACATAAGGGATTATAATCCCTCTGGAGAGTTGATAGATTTCGGGTTAAAAATGAATCCATACTAGTGAATATTGAAACTATTTTATCATAGAGAATACTCTTTCCTATATTTCCCCCCATATATCCATATATCTATATATATATATATATATATATATATATATATATATATATATATATATATATATATATATATATATTCATTATTTTAAATACGCAAAATTCTACACTTAAGTTTAAGAATATAACTCCAATTAAAGGAAAATTTAGTTTTACATCTTTCATAGTTTTTCAACAAATAATAATAATAATAGTTTAATTTTAAAGTCATAGCCAAGTTTGGAACCAAAATTGTTGTATGAGATGCTAGTTTATGGAAAAGCCCTTTATATTTGAATATTTATCTGTTTAAGAAAAAACACAGGTTCTTAAGAACTATTAGTTATTTTTTTATTCTCCATAAAAGTGTAATATACTTTATATATCTTATCAGATTTATGATTATAATATAATAAACAAATATTATATAACAATAGGCATACGAAAATTATTATATAATGTAATCATTAATATGTTTTAATGTTTTAATGATTAGCTATAGAATAATTATCACATGATATTTATTTATTGCATTATGATAATATATCTAATAATATATGGTAGGCATACTATAAAAAATTTCCTCAAATTTGAGAAGATTGCATGAAATTCTTGAGATTTTTTAAAATTGATAGGAAGAATGAGTCCTTTTGTAATTTTTTCTCAATTAAAATGTGTTTATTATGATTGACATGCCTCATATTAAGATTCTATCCTCAAATTTGAAGGGTTTCCTAGATTTTCGAAAGTTTATCCACATAAAATGTGTTTAAGGAGGTTTTTCAAAATTGATTTTTGAGAAGGATATTTAAAATAGATTTGGTGTCACCCCTTATTGTTAAATTTGGAGAGTGTTCCTAGATTCCACATCAAATTTGAGGAAATTTACATTATAGTAACCTATTTTGATTTGAGGAGGTTGCTCAAAATTGATTGTATACAACCTCCTTTAGTTTGAGAAGGTTATTGTTAAGAAATTTAGCTACTTAAATTCCATTATATTTAATTGTCAATCTATGGTCATAAACTTTTAAACACCAACATTGTATGTGTGGATCTAGTACATAAATTATTCTCAAGCTATGAAAGAACTTTTACAATCTAATGCTCCAAGGCATGCATTGGCAATAAAATGAACTATCAGACTGAAAATTAAAGGGATACAAAGATTTGTTGGATCAATGAGCTTATGTTTTCAAGACAACTTTGTGGACTCCAATCATATTCCATTGTTTGTCATAAAATGATTCTATGATTAATTAAGAAGCACTTTCATTCTTCAACCTTCAATGCCTAACTTTTGTAGGGGGGAATCCACACTTTACACTTGAAAGATAAAATTCAATTAGGAAGAAAGTAAAATGCTACAGGCTTGCATGATCACTAGGATTACATTTACAAAACAATTTTATGATCTCTGATCACAATACTTTGTTTTGCATAAGCATCAAATAGTTTTGCAATTCCTTAAAAAGCACTTTTGTTCATCAACCTTCAGTGCCTAACCTCTATAGGGAATCCACACTTTTGCAATAAATAACATATGAAAGTTCAAGAACTAGAATTACAGAGAATTAAAATATTAATCTACAGATAAATAGAAATACAAATTATCTAATTAGATCGTCTAACTATGAAATAAATGAATTCACAACACAAACCAGGTAGGGAGCCTTACCAACTAACTTGCACTACAAAAGAAAACTATAGTTGATATGAAATTGCGAATTAGATTGCTACCTAACACTTGGCAAGTTTTAAATGGGCCTTTCAAAATAGTAATTTAATACATTTGAACAAGTTATCCAAAAAGGAAATGACACATAGTTCACCCCCCTTGGGCTACCTCTTTGGGCCCTACTCTAAAAGGTTAGGCTACTCGTATTTCAATGAATAAGAAGAGGTACATCAAAATTGTTGATACAATTGCAGCTATTTCCATAGTATGGAAATTCTCTCCTTTAGCGAACTCTTGCAATTTCACTTGACATTCTACAAAGGATTTGTCATTTATAGTAAAAACATAGAGTCTCTAACAATAACTCTAACCTCTACTAAAATCGATAATGCGAGTTTCATCAATACATTGATTATTTACCTCGTCTCCACTTGTCTAAGTGAGACACAATTCAGGTACAAAATTCTACGGACTTCACTGTTGCTACTAACAAACAAGTACTGTCGTGTAATTTGGAACGTGTCAAAACCCCCGTTTCGGCTCTTCAAGTTTCCAAATCAGCTTTCAGATGCTTCCAAAAAGCCAAAAACTAACTTGACAACTTCTTGCATCTGAAATGGTTTCGAACTGCTTCTTTACATATAGTTTCACCCAGCTGAACTATGCACATAGGCACTATTGGTGACTGTCAAAAAGGAGGCCCATATCTCAGCTTTCCAATGCCTATCTCCATTCATAAAAATTCCCAAGGATGCCCAAGATATGCTCAAATGAACATTACAGGCACCAATATGACTCTATTCTGGAGCTCACTATTCAACTCCCCCTCTACAGTGGTGCAATGGTAATCCTTTTATAATTCCTTAGCCAGGTTCTAGATTCAAACCTATCGGGCTATACATGGCAAGTTGTTTTAATTAGGTGGATAAACTTATACTCGGTGCAATAACAAAATTACACTTAGTGCTATAGTTATAACAACTACTAACTTTGGCGAATTTTGTTTTAGTATGGTCTAACCATATAATGCATATGGTTTACAAAGGTTGGACCAAATACAATATCCTCCCGGCATTGATGTAATGTATTATCCTAAGGTTTATTCTTGATTCATATAGATTGGATTGGTGGATTTTTTTACACTTATAATCCAAATTTTTATCATATAACTCGGTGAAAGACTATATCATAACTCAGCTCCAATCAATGTGGCAGTCAAGTGTTATGGAAACCCACGGCCATGTGAACCGCTTTCAGCGGTAACCCCGTGGCACATAGTCGTACCTCGTTTTCCACTTGAACTAGTTACTGGACCTACCCCTTACTTGTTCCTAATGATTCGATGGCATATCCCATGGCAACGTTGACTCAGTACTCCACGTTCACAACCTCCGATGGTTATGGAAACAGCTCGACGATTTTTTTTTAATTGTGCCCGCATCTTCATGTCATGTGACACATCTCTGCATTGGATAACACTTGTTGTAACCACATACCCGACAGTCTATAGAACCACAGATCCGTGGCATCTAACCCTGGTGGTCTCAACCTGCTCCTACATGTTGACTGGACCACATATTGTGCGCTCTCATCCCTATCGTGTTGTATCACCGGGCAACATGGTTGCCACCTCCGCATTGTATAAAAGCCATAGTTTTTGTTTTAATATATATTTTCCATTAGACTTTAACATATATGTTTGAAATATGGTTTAACACCATATCTTCGGCACTTTGTTGGCAAGTTGACTCACATCCTCCAGCGGTCATGGCCATTAATTTTGCCACCATGTGACTGGACCTTCGTTCCATGTGACTAGACTGGTATCCACCATGTATGAACCTGTTTATACTTTGTTATAATTCTTCACCATAGTTTATAACTTTTTTCCATATGTTTTGATTTACTCCGCCATATTGCTTATCTTCCATAGGTTCATTACATACCACAGATTCATTACATACTCTACCACCATGGTTTGATAACATAATTCTTTGTGCCCACCTACCATATAGTTATATGATTTGTAAAACATATCTATCCCTTGCACCCACCATGGTTTTTACACATAGTTTGAACCTTAGGCATGTTTTAACATTAAAAAAAATGTGCACCTTTATTTTCATATATGGTATGTCATATGGTTTAGAAACCATAGGTTTGCAACTACACCATAAACTTATTAATGCACCCATGACTTATAATATGAATCTTTAACCAACCAAAACAAAAAATCTCACCATTCACCTAGATATATGCACTAAAGATGAACTTTGACCTGCTGACTTGACCATTGCCACGTGTCGAACTACGTGAATGCCACATGGTCAGCAAGGCCCCTTTTGACCTATTCACCATAAACTTCAATGACTGTTTTCTCCCTCATACGAAGGCCAAATGTGAATCTGGAGATACCACCAAAATCAATGCATCGAGCTCTTCGACTTGGCACTGATTTCGTGAGCAACTGGGATGTTAAAACTCTACACATGTCAAGAACAATTTTTCTACCTAGGTCCATCTTGGACTTCAAACATATAGCAAACTTCAACTTGACTTAACAAGATCCATTCTAGATCAATAGTCTAAGTACTTCTATGAAATAAAACTTAGAATAACATCATTTATATTAAAAGAGGAATACACAAGTCCACATTACAATTTTAAAGATAATCTGCATATACTTAGAATGGATCCACATATGCCTTGTCATCGAACTGCAATATACACCAACATATGGCCTTCATATTGGACCATTTGAACAATTTTTCAACACACAATTTGATTGCTTTCTTGACCAATCCTGTAATATTATAAACATCAACCTTTGACCTTTACTTATTATAGATGTTATATAGCATAGGGAGGGTGTATTGAACCATGAATACCTCCTGAGTACACAAATACTTCTTAATTGTTTACATCCCAAAAGTAGAGTAGGATGTAATGCCATTGGAAAATATAGCCTTCACTAATGTGGGTAATTTCTTGTATTTCGGCAAAAGATATTTTCATGACATTGCATGCATGAAAATATCCGTGCCATTTTCCAAAACTTTGAAATTGATTAATTATCCAACTATGCTTGTGTTGTATGCAGTTCCACCATGCATTTGACTAGAACATTAATTGTAAGTCAACGCCTTTCTTGTTTAAACTAGGTGTTGTAGCGGCTAAAACCACCCTCCAAAATTTTTCCTTAGCCTGTTTTGGAGCCTCCATACCAACCTTACACAACACTTTGTCTTGCTTCGTCAGGTAATCAAGATTTAGTGTTTTCCTTGCATAAAGGCAGCCTGTCGATCACAGTTGATCCATTCTCCTCACAGGCTACCCACCAGGACTTGGTCCAGCTACAGGTTGAGTAGCTTCCCCTTGAAAATTGTGCATTTCTTGAGGGCAACCATCGTCCCCTCTAGGAATTACACAATCCTCTCTGACAGCCTGTTGGGCTCCAAGATTGTGCAATCCTGCCAGCCAACCCTCCCACCAGGATTTCCACAAATTTTCCCAGTAGTAGGCTTTTCAGCCCAGGATTTGCGCAAATCTGGGTAGCAGTCAGCTGCTCTGCCCAGAAATTGTGCAAATCTCCTAGGTAGCCAGCCCAGCTCCCAGCCACAAATGTGCAATTTTCTCCAACAGTCGAGTAGTCTCTTGCATGTGCAACTAAGTTGACCGGTTCCCATCGAGACCGAGCAAAACAAACTTGCATGCATGGGCTGCTTCTCCCAAGGCAGCATGCAAAGGCGTCCCTTGTTTCAGGGATCTATGTTTAATAGTTGGAGATTACATGCAAGGATAAATTCTGAAACCTCCCACCAAGTGTCTCTTCCTCTAGATTCGTGGCATACGCGTCACAACCTCGATGTTATCAAAACTCATCAACCAAACGTTGTAGAGCTCATTCCTCACATCAACCTTGTAGCTCTGACATCCCACATCATATCTAGGAGCAGTCGGCACATTCAACTCAGTTGTTTTGGGGTAAGCCCACTTCCCATGCCTTGTGCTGCATTTCTATCGCTTTTTGTGTTTTCTCTTGTGGGAGTACTCTTTGCTTGATTTCTTTGAGCGCTTGCTATCAATTACATGTATACTAGCTTGTCCTATCTCTGTTTTAGTTTTCGTTGCTATCTCACTATTGTTACATGCATGAAACTATTTTGCATGGGCATTCGCCCAACCGGCGAACTGCCTCACCCACATGCATGTTAATCTGTTTGTTGAATCTTTCATTCATGTTTTGTCAATCACTTTTGCTATCACTTAGTGTCACCATGAATTCACTGACTTATTTTCTTGCAGTTTCCCATTGGTGAGTTGGGCCAACCTTGGCCTGGGCTCTGCCTTCATCGAGGCTGCATTGCACAATTTGGGAAAGGAAGGCTCACCGTCCTCTCCAAATTTGCACATTCCTGCCCAAAATTGGCCTCCAGGACTATTTTGTGCATTTCTAGAGGATAGTGGCTACTTGGCCCAGGAAATTGTGCAAATCGGTCCCTAGGCCAGCAGTCCTTCGTAGCTGGGATTGCCCAGCAGTCAGTAGCCAGACTGGACTATGCATTGTGAAGTTCCAGTAGTCAGTTAATCTCCCAACGACCTAGATGGTGCCTTGTGCAGTCTTGGTAGTCGGTCTCCCGACCTCCCGGCCGAAATTACGCAACCTTCATGATCACTCACCTAGGTTTGATACAAGTCAGTTCTCATGTTCATTTTGGTTTTCAACTGACAGATTCTTGCCATGAGTGTTTCCATGTCTCCAAGTATTGCAAGTGTTCATCTACCTCTCAGCAGTACAGGTACAATGGTTTCTAGGAGAGCAAAGATGAAGACACTGTTCAGAGCACGCCTAGGGATGCAGTCGATCAAGTGGCAATGGACTTGCCTACCCATGAAGACATCAAGTTGTTTGTAGAAAATGACTTCAAGATATGACAACAACAACATCACAACAAGAAGCATCATGAACAGTAGCTGAAGACAAGTACCAAATGCGACGAATGCAAGAGGAGGGTTGTTGACAACATGGACATGGAACAAGGTTGCAAATTCAAGCATGTCCATTCATGTTGAAAGCAAATATGGGTACTCCAACTATGAAGTGGTGGCACGACATGAAGATCGCATGAAGGTAGGAGATGGAACAAAGAAAGAGTTGCATGTGATGAAGAAGCAACTCAGGAAGAACATGAAGTTGCGTAGACAAACGAATGAGGTGTAGCAGGAACAGGAACAATAGTGGGTGAAACATGCACTCATGGATGAAACTGCACGCGTACAAGTTAAGGATCCATCCCAGTAGCTAACACAGAGCAGACACAGTGAGAAATATTCTTGATCACATGCAAGGGATTTGGTAGCATGCATGTCATTGAGTGCACGCATGCAATCCAACCCATTCAACACACTCACCAAGGTGAAGACAAGAGGCAAGTCCAACTGGAGCTGAACATGTACTTTGGCAAGTTGATGCGCATGACCACCAATACACACTTGAAGATGAGCATGGACACCATGCATCAGTGTGTTACTGGTTCATCCACACCTAAGAAGACCATGTGCATGTTAGCAAATGAGTTGGATGAAGGGGTCGAACCAATGCACCAGTTGCAACAGAGGCAAGAGTTCGCTTCAACAAGATGTCACCATGATGTGCATGCACACCATCACGGATGTCCAAGCTTTACATAAACTCACCACCTTCACCATCATAAGCATGTCAAAGAGTTGGTCTCATCATAGCGGACGGAGTGTCAGTGATGTCTTGCAAGGCTTGCTCAAGCCATGTTGTCTCACATGTACATGTGCATTGTAATGTTGAGCCATGTCAAGTGTAAGTCAAGTGCCAATGGTTGGATGTAACAGTAATAGAGTAGGTGAAGAGTCATGAGGGTATTTGAACTCTCGCAAAGGGTAATGTCAAGGGTCACCCCACCCGTTTCTATAAATAATCCCTCATAACTCATTGTAAGGGCTTTTGGTCAGCCAAGCTTCTACTAAGATTGTGTTGAAGAAAGCTTGGATAGTATTGTAACATGCCTTGGTTTCTCCACTTCATGAAGCTAGTACATATCTTTGGAGGAGTAGGCGGATGTGGCTTTAATGTTCCACTGTTGGGGCTAGCAAGTTTACATGGATGTATTGTATGATTGTGACTTACACTTCTTTATATAATAAGAGTCAACACATTTTCATTCATATGTTGTTATTATAGTTGTACTTCTTTGGTTACTTTAATGATATGTGTTGTTTAACTTACGTACTTGTGTATGAACTGATTCACATGCAATTATATGAATCTTGTTATTAATGTGTTGCATATGTTGTTAATGTTGTCAGTGTCCATGTTGACTGCTCTGCTAGACATAAAGCAAACCTTTCACTTGAACCTTGCTATAACAACCATCACACTCGTCTCGGACTAATCAGTGAGTGTCGTATGTGTTATCTTACATTGTATGATGTGACTGCCGCATCCGAGTGGACTGCTCCACCGGAATTTGTGCATGTCCTTTGTGTTGTGTGTTCCTAGCCGGGTTAGAACGCATCCCTTTAACCCTGGAACTCACCTTCACCTCCTTCCCCCTTTGAAGTGTTGGAACCTCTCATACACCTTCCTTGACTCACTGCATCAATCACACCCTTGCTTTTGAGAGAGTTATTCTACTTGCCTCTGTGCAACATTGCAGTTAATGCATTACCTTACGACCCACTGCTGGGACTCCTACACTAAATGGTCTAAGGTCTAATTGGGACTTCTTACCGGGGAGATCCCCTTGACATGTTGGTGGGTCCAACATTGTCAACATTTTTGGTGCTAGAGGGAGGGGTTGATGACAAGCAGTGTCCTCTCATCCTGTTTTGAACCTTTGCATATCTTTCATGGAGTCTTGCACTCTTCTTCCCCTGAGGTGTTTTTTGAATCGTGAAGATGTCTCCATCTCGGGGAAGATTTTTGATCTCTTTTCCACTCATACATATGATGGTGAAGGCAAAGAGGCTTGGCCTAAGCACTTATATAACTTTCTTTTCATGATTTATGAGGAAGATGATTTTTCTGACGAGCAGGCTGATTTGTTGCTTTTGTACACACTGGTTGAAGGGAAAGTACCCCTAGGGTCCTTTGGGCTAAGACTCTACCAGACTGAAAATTGCTTATACAAAGAAACACACACACACAGCCATCTTTTTTACTTTTAAGCAAATTCTAATGTTTAGGGTACATACCTAAGGTCCTACGTTCGAGAAGACCGTTAGGGTGCAAACCCTTCTTGGAGTTCCCTTCTTCTTTCTTTGACCTGCAAGACAAACAAATCAAAGAACACAACAGTACATGTATGGAAGTTTATATATAAATCATCTTTATGCTATAAAGTTAGTTATAAAAAATCTTTAAGTAACCACTTTCATAAGAATTCAACACAAGAATCTCATAAGCATAAAGAAAGATTATTCGGGAACAAAGACGTGTTTCTTTATATATAAAGGAAAATAAAGTACATATATCGGAAAGATATCACCTGAACACCTTCAGCAGGCTCCAAGCAAGCTTCCTCCCGGATTCGTTCCAGCCTCCAGCCTCCAACAAGAGCTCCTTCCAAGTCTTACTCAATGATGATGTCAAGGATGAATGATCACCAATACACATGGAAACAAGGGTTTCCTATGCAAAATGGGGGAAGTGCAGAATGCACCAAGGACTTCAGACCTGGTCTAAGGGAAAAATCTCAGCATAATAATCTTGCTCTCCTTTCTCTCTCCCCTTGGCCTTCCCTTTGATGTCTTTTTATACCCTCTCCAAAGTAGTTTTTTAGTTAGGAGTTGGTTGGGAACAGTTGGACCACGGGCACTAACAGGTGATCCAGCAGGTAAACCCGCGATCACCGCCCGAAAAAGAGGAATTTATATTTTTTTTAAGTGTTTTAATAGATACACGCGGGTTGGGTATGACAGACCCGCGTGTACACGCGTTTAACACAGGGCAAAGTCGCGTATAGGGAATAAAACACTGTTTTTTAAATTTTTGGACCAGGTCTGGAAGGAGGGGTTGCCCTAGGCCATAAGTGCAGCATCACAAACCATAAGAGTGAGATTTGGAGCTATAACAGATGCCCCCTAATGTATGAGGTCAGAAGGGGAACATGATGGCCGAAATACATTAAGTAAGTACAAGGAAAGGAACTCTGCCGAAAAACCGAGGAGAACTTCACCAGAATTCAGCCTGCCAAGCCACCGAAAGGAGATCAGAAAGAAACACTGTCTGAGGCGGGCATACCCATGCTCAGGAAAAGTAAAGCATGTCCGCATATCAGGTACAAGCGGATCCACTAAGTATACAAGTAGAAATGACTGTAAAATACATAATGGATCATCTGATCATAATGAGTAAGTACATGTCTGAATATCACATATAAAACTGTCAATGATGCTGAAAGATGCAACGGATCACTGAAATCAAAGACTGATCCCATAAGGTACCAACTGAACATGATGGAATAGGATGGTACTACACTGCAAACTCAGGTGCCAGCATATAGAATGTCGCCATGACTGACTGCAACATATAAGGTGGAGTGGTATCAACTAGCAGCAACAGGAGCAACTGTCAAGTGAACCAATGAATGCTGATACAACCTGAGGTCTTCACCGACCGCCGTGGTACATTTCTACACCATGGGAATAAATGATCTGAAGTCGACCATGTGAGAAATCGTTTGGTTACCGGTCATTGATGTATACCGTTAACAAACGCGAGACTACTCACCGATAATGATAATGAGTGTCAAGGTACCCAGTACAATCTAACAAGTGTGAATAGATGAGCTGAAGTCGAACACCTGTAAGAATCTATCAATCAGGAGACAATGATGGTTTCCCACTGTCGATAGCGAGGAATCTGCCACTAATGACTGCAAACCCCAAGGTACTGCCAAATGGACTCTAGATCTTTGCCCCAGAGCAATGAGTCGGAGTCGATAGGGAAAGATCCGCTAGAAGGAAGGCATTAAGGCATCCTCCATCAATCTAGCGCGAGTGTAACCCGTAGGCCAATAATGTGGAAGGAATCGGATGAAAAAGATGTAGTAACCCAACCGAAGTACGTTTCCGGCGTACACAAGATGTGGCTAGCGCACGGCAGAAACCCTCTGAACCAACCAATAATGAAAGCTGACACAGAGGCGAGGTATCCACCAATAGGGTCAAATGGAAACCAAGGTACTGCACGAATCCCAATGTGTGATAATGTATGCTGATGTCGAACACAAGGGAAACCACTCAGTCAAAGACCCATGATACTGATCGATGCTGAGCACAAGGTGACCTATCAATAATGAAAATAGGGCCAGGGTGCGGTCTCTAGGTCTGTCCTCAGAGCAATGTGTCGTCGTCGATAAGGACAAGACCCGCCAGCAAGAAGTCAATGGGGACCTTCTCAAACCGGCACGAGTGAAGGACCAATATAACTGATGTGATGATAGACATGACACTGACAACCAGGGATGGCCGACTGAAAAATGAGTCAAGAGACACCGCAGAAAGGCCGACTCAGGCTAACTTCCCTTGAACAAAAGCACGACTCAATGTGACTATGTGGCAGCATATAATGAATCTGTATAAGTTTGTCATGCAGGAGGCACGAACGAACCCTCCATATGATTGGAAGAGATAACCAATCGGGGGAGAACTGACTCGATAACAAGGTTATGGCTTACCTAAGTCAAACTAAATCCCACCCATGCGGAGGAGACTTTGTTTTGAGTGCTTTGTTCAAGGGCGACACGACTGACTCTAGCTGCCAACAATAAATGGAAATAATGTCCCTGTTCCCGCTCTTTTTGGAATATTTAATTTTTTTGTCTTTTTCTGATAAGCCGGAAAAAGAATAAAAGAATGCTATGGTACAGTGGAAAGAACGAGTGTCGGTGAAACAGATGATCTAGTTCCTGGGAAAGGAACGTTCCTATGCTCAATGCAGGGAGGTGAAAAACTGGTCAGTGACACTCAGAGGTATGTTCCTTCCACGGATCAAGGTATGTCAAGCTGCAGAAGTCAAAGGTATGCAAGGTTGATTTTTGCAGACGTCATGGTCAAAAGTTGGCTTAAACACGAGTCCAAGTGAAGCCGGCTATAGGCCAAAAGGTGCAAATGGTCAACATGCAATGCAGAAGTACAACTCGACGCACATAGGAGCCTCTAGGGTATAAGGCCAGAACGAAACGAAGAAGCAAAGAAGAATGAGTCTTCAACGCACAAGTCATGGCGGGACTACAGAGGACTCCCGAGCCTAAAGAAAAAAAAAAAAAAAAAAAAAATCTGCATGAGTGCCAAGTGACAACAAGGTACTAACTAGGGCACCCATGATAAGGTAGGCTCTACCACACAAGTCATGATACTTCTAAGCAATGAGAAGGTTCCGCACCATAACTTGGTGGGGTCGATCCTAAGGCAAAATGGTAAAGGAAACTGATAAGTGCACAATGCAGGCGGAAAAACCTAACCTATATGCCAGTTTCGAGAATCAATACCTGTCAGAACGGACCAACCATAAACTTCCAAAGGAGAAATCTTCCAAGTTCTGTAAACATAAATAGGAACACTAGACACGAAGTTAATACATCCCACATATAAACTTCATATAAGATCTTTGTGTTATAGAATACGAAACTTGAAAATGCGTACCTCATATATACAATATGGTACAGGGAACCACGCAACCTTTCGGCTTACGTATAATAGCTCTGCTGAACAAACCCCTTGCAGGGTTCAAACCAAGGACTCCTTTGGTAGTCATAACTCATGGCTTCAAAGAGTTCCTCCTGTGAAGGCAAAACAAGATCTGAGAAATCATGAGAACTACAAGGATCAAAAGAGGGAATTAAAGGGTCCCATGTCCTTATAGGAAGAATCTCTCGGTCAACTGCCGGGACCAAGTCCCAAGAAGGAAAATAATAAGTCAAAGGATCCTTCTTAGAAGCGATTGAACATTGAGGACTCAATGCCACATAATTCACTCGTGGCGGGGTAGAGTCTACTTGAACACTTGGAACAAACCAAGGGGCATTCTGCAGTAAAGTCGAATTAGGGTGGTGATTGTCAGATGCAAGCTTATCAACAGTGACAATATTCCCATTATGAGGAAAGCACATTACTCGAAAGAGTGAAGACACCACAACATTCATAGCATAGACATAATCACGCCCAAGTAGCATATTAAAGTCTAAAGGGCTATCAACCACCATCATATCGATTAAGACAGTCTTCCCACCTAAAGTGATAGGCAATTGAGGAAGAACACCCATAGATTCACCAGGCCTTCTATCATAGGCTAACAACTGACTCTGAGCTGTCAACAACTTTGGGGAACCCAAAGCTTTCCAAGTCAAAGAGGATATAATACTTGTAGAGGATCCTTCATCCACCATACATCGATAGACATTTTTGGAATTAACTCTGACCTTTATTTGAAAAGGTACAGCGGAAGGAAGACGAGGCTCAACAAGACTATCCCAATCAAAGGAAACACTCTTAGAACTTGGAGGGGGAACATTCGAAGAAACCGGAATGCCCCCTATACTAGAAGACTCTGTACTAGAGATCAAACAGACTCTTTTGTTAGGCACTTCACCCCCCAAAAGAGGAGTGTAATCGGCCAGCGATTGCACTGGCTTTACCACATTTTCAACCGATGGTTGATGGGATTGATGAGAAACCATATCAAGTGTAGGAGTAGAAGTACTTTCAGACTCGGACCATATCCTTTGAACCTCTGGAATACCAGGGCATAAATGAGTAAGATGGTCTCCCTTGCATATCTTACAAGGGAACTTAGGTTTAAAACTTCTACGTCCAGGTTTCTTATCAACCTCCATTCCGCCAACATGACTAGCAGTGGTTTGCGGAGAGTCCTGAACATGACTTGCAGAGGTCGGTGACTCTTTGCTAGTATGACTCGCAGTGACTAGACTTGTGCCCCCAGCATGACTAGCAGCGGCTGAAGACCCATCTCCAACATGACTCGCAGAGGTTGAAGATGAAGTGCTAAAATTATTCTTCTTCTTTGACTTCCTTTTTCTCCTCTTTTTAGATTTCTTGTTACAAGAAGGGGGAGAAGAAGGAATCGCAGATTTCTCTTTGAAAGAAGATGAACAATTAGCACCCATGTGATGCCCCTGAAATAAAGCATTCAACTGAGAAGCTTCAAGAGCATTCGGAATATTCGGAGTGGACCACAACCAAACGGGTAGTCCAACATTCAACCCAGGAATATTCAAAGTGGCCATCAAGGGAGTACCAACGTTTCCAAAGAAAGGAAAAGCACAAGGATCCCCTTTTGGAAGGGTACCTTGGTTGGTTTCCACAGGAATATTAGCCATATCTAAGTAATCCAAAGACCCTTTCCCTTGCGGGAATATAGAAATAACTCTTCAAAGAATATGGATAAGCAATCAAAACCTTTGCCCTTGAGGAGGCAACTCCACAACTTCTGAAAGAACAACCAAAAGCCTTTCAAGATCGGTAGAGTGGCAAGCCAGTCACTCAGAACACAAAGTCCAAACGTGACTAGACAAAAATACCTAAAGCCAACTATATACAAGGAGCAAAGAGCACTCACTATAAAGTCCCTAAAGAAACAGCCAGTCAAACAACTTCCAAGTATTTCCGCTCCGGGTGGTGAAGACCGGACACCAAAATACAAGAAAGTAGAGTCAGGGGCCTTCCGAAGATAGTCTGGGATAATGACGGCCCAGTCCTATCAGCGAAGGTAACAGAGGAAGTTACGCTGACCTCCTAACAACAGCCTGCGCCGGTGCAAGCCCCCAAGCTTCGCAAGGGTGCCCTCCAGAAGTACTGTCGAGAGTGATACAACGTCGACCTCAGGTGCCACGGGATTCCCCTCCGCAGCCACCTATGCAGATCCCTAGGAGAGGCAACTATGGGTACCAACTCGTCGCAGAAGCCAGGCGGAACAGTCGTGAGGTAAGTTTGGACAAGTAGGAGAGGGGGTATCTCTCTTCCCTGTCTTCACAGACCCTCGTGCTTAACTCCCAGATCCGGAGCTTTCCTGGTCTTCCTAACGCTATTGGTTTTACTCTCTTTAATCAGACTCTTATGTTTGACGTTTTATGTGGCCTTGGAGAGTTAACTCTCCACTCGCCTAATCCAAGGCCCTAAAATCCTAAACTTGTTGGTGTAATAATTAAAACAAAAAGTTCTAGTGGATTTTAATTAAGCGCTTGATTTTATTAGGCTGTTCTTTAAGTCAAAGGTAACGAAAGTGAAACTTGTGGTGTTTTTAGGACGCAAAAAGAAACTACCCTAACTACATGCACATGCACTTTTTCGTTTCGATGAAGAGCAATTTCTATGAGGTTCAGATGTACTTCAAATTAAACAAAGTTTTTTGCTTTCTTTTCAAACTCCACACTCACAAAAGCTAACAAAACTATGCATGCCTAAAAGAGGATGCAAAGCTATGCTAATGCAAGAACTATATGTGAATGCAAGATTTTAAGACTACTCTGCAAACAAAGAAGGAAAGTTGCTGCTTTACCAAATTTTGTCTTGCCACTAAAATGCTTAGATAGAAGATGATGTGTTACCAATCATTTCATCCAAACAATAAAAACAAGTTCTAAGATAAAAAACAAAGCACTTTCACTTCGCAAAAAAGGAAATCAAATGAGAAGCAAGTTTAAGAAAGCGAAACTCAAAAACTTTCAAAAGATTTTCTTTCAATCAAACCAAAAAGTCTTTTTCAAAGGAAAGCTCTCAAAAATACTGACACTAATGATTGATAAACAAGCCACCAAACACTTTTGTGAATTGACACCTTTCAAATGATGAAAACTCAACAAAAATAAAATGTGTTCGAAAACGCTTTTGACAATCAAAAGCAACAATGAAAGTCTAAAATATCAAAAGACAAGTTTCAAGAAACTAGTAACACACAAATTTCCCGAAACAAAGGAGTAAATGGTCATAATAATGATTTCGTTAAGCAAACACAAATGTCATGAAAACAAAATGGACACAAAGATTGAACACAATCTTCCCACTCTGCTGAAACAGAGCAATCAAGATTCTTAAACAGAAATCTTGTGTGTCAAAAATCAATGACGCTTGCAATCAACGAAAAACAAGACTAGCACTCCTTATAACTAGAGAGAGTTCGAAACAAGATGCCCCCTGTTCAATAGAGAACTGTCACTGGGAATTGACTGTTTTAAACTGACCCAAGCCACCAGACAGACATTCAGCAAAAGAAAAATTATAAATCTTGAAAATTATGTAATATACGTGCCTGCAATTATTTGCAGAATGCGTGTATACGCGACTGTAACTAAGGAAACCTGCGTATACGCGGGTTTACTTAGTGCAACTTGCGTATATACGCTTCTGTAATCCAGAAAAAGTGCGTATCTGAAGTCTTTCAAGAAAAATAAAAAAAACACAAACTGAAAAACTGGAAAAGCTTGGAGTTCAAGAAAATATCAGACAGTCAGAACCAACAAACAGAGGGACTGAGCCTTGATTGGCTTGAGGACTACCCAAACTAGGAACAACAAGAGTGTTGTCCCCAGCGGAGTCGCCAATTCTGGTTGAAGGGAAAGTACCCCTAGGGTCCTTTGGGCTAAGACTCTACCAGACTGAAAATTGCTTATACAAAGAAACACACACACACAGCCATCTTTTTTACTTTTAAGCAAATTCTAATGTTTAGGGTACATACCTAAGGTCCTACGTTCGAGAAGACCGTTAGGGTGCAAACCCTTCTTGGAGTTCCCTTCTTCTTTCTTTGACCTGCAAGACAAACAAATCAAAGAACACAACAGTACATGTATAGAAGTTTATATATAAATCATCTTTATGCTATAAAGTTAGTTATAAAAAATCTTTAAGTAACCACTTTCATAAGAATTCAACACAAGAATCTCATAAGCATAAAGAAAGATTATTCGGGAACAAAGACGTGTTTCTTTATATATAAAGGCAAATAAAGTACATATATCGGAAAGATATCACCTGAACACCTTCAGCAGGCTCCAAGCAAGCTTCCTCCTGGATTCGTTCCAGCCTCCAGCCTCCAACAAGAGCTCCTTCCAAGTCTTACTCAATGATGATGTCAAGGATGAATGATCACCAATACACATGGAAACAAGGGTTTCCTATGCAAAATGGGGGAAGTGCAGAATGCACCAAGGACTTCAGACCTGGTCTAAGGGAAAAATCTCAGCATAATAATCTTGCTCTCCTTTCTCTCTCCCCTTGGCCTTCCCTTTGATGTCTTTTTATACCCTCTCCAAAGTAGTTTTTTAGTTAGGAGTTGGTTGGGAACAGTTGGGCCACGGGCACTAACAGGTGATCCAGCAGGTAAACCCGCGATCACCGCCCGAAAAAGAGGAAATTATATTTTTTTTAAGTGTTTTAATAGATACACGCGGGTTGGGTATGACAGACCCACGTGTACACGCGTTTAACACAGGGCAAAGTCGCGTATAGGGAATAAAACACTGTTTTTTAAATTTTTGGACCAGGTCTAGAAGGAGGGGTTGCCCTAGGCCATAAGTGCAGCATCACAAACCATAAGAGTGAGATTTGGAGCTATAACACACACTTCGCAAATCTCTATTTCGTTGGGTGCTCAGCCTACCGGCTAACATCATGCACTCATTTGAGCACTTCTGTGATCTTATTGAAGACACATTTGATCATTTTGATCTAGAACATCTTGACTGGAAACTATTACAGCAATGGAGGGCTTCACATGAATCCGTTATTGATTTTTGGCAGCACTTCCGTGACTTGCAGTTTCAAGCTCCAAAGAGCCAGATCAAATTTTCTTATCTTTGGGACCAGTTCGATTATTGCCTTAAGGAACCTGCCCATCCCAAGAGGAAGATTGATATCAATCCTCGCTCAACCTTCTTCATTGATGGAACTGCGAAATCTCATGTAGGAGCGGACACTGTTTGAACTGACTGTCTGCCTCCCTCTCATTCAGCAGCTCCACCACTGCCCAGTGATGTTGAGGATCATTCTCACACACCTTTTCATCCTTCACAATCTCTCAACATCACTCCACTTGATTTTCATGCAGATTTGGTTGTGATTCCTTTGAGTTCTCATATGCATTCTTTTCTTCAACCAACGTCTTCAAACTCAGGTGTTCCTCTGGATGATGTTGTCTTGTGTTCATCCATTCCAAAATCTTTGCTTGTTGTGAACAAGGAACAATCCAATGATGGAGTCGGTGTTGCACAACCAACATGCACTGTCATTCATGAAGAGTATGAGTGGTAGCTTGAACCTCAACACTCAATGAAGGATGACTCCCTTCTGCCCAAGTCCCCTTCATTCTTTCCTAACCTCTTTGGTAAACACACCATCCATGATTTTTCATGTGTATCTTCATCCACGGATGCACCCATTATTGATCACTCGCAGGACTCACTAGATGTTAGTCCATCATTTGACAACAGAGAGGATAAGTTACTCATTGAACATCCACTTGATCCTTCATCTGTCTTTTCTAGAAACACAGAGGAAGAGTTTGTTTTCTTTTCATCTACCCCTTTGTGTGATTCATCTAACCATGAGGATGCCGACCAACATCTTGAATTTTCTGATCTTGATTTCTGTGATCCCTTCACCTCATCATCCGATCACAGTTTTAATTCACTCATTGTTAATCTGTCTAAGCCACTGGTCTACGAAGATCCATCTATCAACAAAGTCAAAACCCCAGAGATTGTCAAGGCACTTCAACCCGAGCTGATGGTTATGTCAGGCCCTCTCTGTCATGAGGTTGGTTTCGCTTCCGATCAGGTAATTGTCCAAACACTCAAGGCTCCTCGTCACTCATCTATATGCACTCGAAATCAATCCAACACTCATATTTTACTTCCTCCACTCGAATTACACGATCCGTTTGTTCATGCATTGGAGGAGTCTTACATTGCAAGCACTCGTGCGCGATGCAAGTTATCTTTGTTTCTTTCGTTCGCTTACATGTCACAGTCAAGAGTGTGCTTATGCTTCAAAGTTGCATGTAGTGTCACACAGCACCATGATAAGTCCGCGGACTGCCCTTCATGCACGTGCACTCACTTATTTCTCGTGGGCACTTTGAATCACAAAGTGTGGTTTTCTTCATTGTTATATCTTTCTTGCTTGCTGGTTCACACAACTGGGTTGCTCGCGGACCAAACTTTCACCAACATGGATCTACCAGTGCATCAGTGGCTACATTGGAAGTATCACTTCACGTGATCAGGCCCATGTACGTTAGTGTAGGAGTTTGAGTAGTGTTTGCTTTTAGTTGTTTGCTTGAATGCTTTTTTTCTTACCTGCTTTATTTGTTTATTTGTTTGTTTTCTTGTTTGTTTACTTTATTCGCTTTCATTTTTGCTTCTGCTCTTGGTTTTCTTTATTGATTCTTAGTTCGTTTGCTTGTTTCATTCATAGGTTAGTCTTGCATGCAACCATGTATGACTCTTGAAGCGAGCTGGGTAAAGTACAAGAAGGATTATACAACTATCACTACTTTGTTATCTGTCATCTTGCCTCTGTATGATTAGCTTGTTACTTTTAGTCCATGATATGTCGAAGGAAAATACGTATTGTTTGAAGTAAACCTTGGTGTAAACACAATGCTTGCATGATAACTAGTGTCACCTTCTCTTGTCGATTGTTTTTGGGTTAACCCTTGTCACCTCAGTCAAGTAGAGTAAGGTAAGGGGAAAAACCTTAACACGCACGTCCGAGATACAATAAATTACTTCTCTGCTGGAACAACCTCTTCTACTCTCAATAAGTCGGGATCCCTCTTCCACATCTGAAATGAATAAGTGTTATGCATAGTGAAAATGAAAAAAAAGTAAAGTAAAAAAAAAAAAATGAAAAATGAATAAGGCGAAAGAAGAGAAAGGCTTCCGGCACAGGGAGGTGATGCAAGTAACTCTACCAGGGTACTGACCAGGCTCACTAGTAGTGGAGCCATGCTTGTGTTCATATGTGACTCCACCATAGTACTGTCTAGGCCTATTGGCAGTGGAGCAAAACCAGAGATGAAACTAAGACTCTGACGACTATACTGCTTGTGCACCTATATACCCCTCAACCCCAGTCGAAACAATTGTGTTTCCTTGGCTTGGAATGTGTGTCAATAAACCAAGAGTCTGGAAGATGCTACATCTTACAATCAAACTAGTGTGAAGCCAAGATGAGCTGAGAGCTTAACAATACTTCCGAAGGTGTTAGACTTTCTTTTCACAAACAAGGTCCATTTAGAGAGCTATAGTTCTATCATTGTGTTGCCAAGTGTTTTAGTGGCTACAACCACCCTTCAAAATTTTTCCTTAGCCTGTTTTGGAGCCTCCCTACCAACCTTGCACTCATGCGCGATGCAAGTTATCTTTGTTTCAGAGCACGCCTAGGGATGTAGTCGATCAAGTGTCCATGGACTTGCCTACTCATGAAGACATCAAGTTGTTCGTAGACAATGAACTCAAGATATGATAGCAGTAGCATCACAATAAGAAGCATCATGAACAACAGCTAAAGATAGCATACCAAATGCAATGAATGCAAGAGGAGGGTTGTTGACAACATGGAGGCGGAACAAGGTTGCAAGCTCAAGAAGGTCCATTGATGATGAAAGCAACTTTAGGGACTCTGGCTATGAAGTGATTGTGCGACATGAAGATTGCGCAAACACAGAAGATGGAACAAAGAAGGAGTTGCATGTGTTGATGCAGCAACTTAGGAAGAACATGAAGTTTCACAGACAAATGAATGAGTTGCAGCAAGAACATGAATAGTAATGGGCGCAACATGCACTCACAAGTGAAACTGTGTCCGTACAAGTTAAGGATACATCCCAGTAGATGACACAAAGTAGACATGGTGAGTAGTCACGTTGTTAATCACATGCAAGGGATTCAGCACCATGGATGTCATTGAGCGTGTGCATGCAATCCAACCCTTTCAACACACTCACCAAGGCGAAGACAAGAAGCAAGTCCAACTGGAGCTAAACATGTACTTTAGCAAGTTGATGCACATAACCACCAATACACACTTGAAGACTAGCACAGACACCATGCATCAGTGCATTGTTGGTTCAACCACACCCAAGAAGACCATGTGCATGTTAGCAGACGAGTTGGATGAAGGGGTCGAACCAATGCACCATTTTCAATGGAGGCAAGAGTTCACTTCAGCAAGATGTCACCATGAGGTTCATGCACACCATCACAGATGACCAAGCTTGGCATCAACTCACCACCTTCACCATCACAAGCATGTCAAAGAGTTGGTATCATCACAATGGACTAAGTGTTAGTGATGTCTTTTAAGGTTTGCTCAAGTCATGTTGTCTCACATGAGTACATGTGCATTATAATGTTGAGTCATGTCAAGTGTAATTCAAGTGTTAATGGTTCGATGTAATAGTCATAGAGTAGGTGAAGAGTCATGAGGGTAGTTGAACTCTCACAAAGGGGAATGTCAAGGGTCAACCCACCCTTTGCTATAAATAGTCCCTCATAACTCATTGTAAGGGCTTTAGGTCAACCAAGCTTCTACTAAGACTATTTTGAAGAAAGCTTGGATAGTATTGTAGTGCGCCTTGGCTTCTCCACTACACGAAGCTAGTACATCTCTTTGGAGGAGCAGGCAGATGTGGCTGTAACATTCCACTATTGGGGCTAGTAGGTTTACATGGATGTATTATACGATTGTGACTTATACTTCTTTATATAATAAGAGCCAATACATTTTCATGCATATGTTCTTATTGTAGTTGGACTGCTCAATTTACTTTAATGATATGTGTTGTTTAACTTACGTACTTGTGTATGAACTGATTGACATGCAATTATATGATCTTGTTGTTAATGTGTTGCATATGTTGTTAATGTTGTCATCATCTATGTCAACTTCTCTGCCGGACATTAGACATTCCTTTCACTTGAACCTTGCTATAACAATCATCACACTCGTCTCAGACTAATCCATGAGTGTTGTACATGTTATCTTACCTTGTATGATGTGACTGCCACATCCGAGTGGACTGCTCCATTGGAAGCTATGCATGTCGTTTGTGTTGTGTGTTCCTAGCCGAGTTGGGACTGATCCCTTTGAACCTGGAACTCACCTTCACCTCCTTCCCCCTTCAAGTGTTGGAACCTCTCGTACACCTTCCTTGACTCACTGCATCAGTCACACCCTTGTTGCTGACAGAGTTATTCTACTTGGCTATGTGTGACACCACGGTCAAGGCATTACCTTACGACCCACTGCTAGGACTCCTACACCAAATGGTCTGAGGTCTAATTAGGAATTCTTACCAGGGAGATGCCCTTGACATGTTAGTAGGTCCAACACCATCAACATTTTTGGTGCTAGAGGGAGGGTCTGATGACAAGTAGTGTCCTCTCATCTAGTTTTGAACCTTTGCATATCTTTCATGGAGTCTTGCACTCTTCTTCCCTCGAGATGTTTTTCGAATCATGAAGATGTCTTCGTCTTGGGGAAGCTTTTCGATCTCTTGTCCACTCACAGATATGATGGTGAAGGTGAATAGGCCTGTCCTAAGCACTTATATAACTTTCTTTTCATGATTCATGCAGAAGATGAGTTTTTTGATGAACGTGCGGGTTTGTTGCTTGCATACACACTTCGCGAATCTCCATTTCGTTGGGTGCTCAGCCTATTGGCTGACACCATGCACCCATTTGAGCACTTCTATGATCTCATTGAAGACATGTTATATCATTTTGATCCAGACTATCTTGACCAAAAACTGTTACAAAAACAGAGGGTTCTGCATGAATCCATTATTGATTTTTGGTGGCGCTTCCGTGACTTGCAGTTTCAAGCTCCGAAGAGCCAGATCAAATTTTCTTATCTTTGGGACCGGTTCAAGTATTGCCTTAAAAAATTTGCCCATCCCAAGATGAAGCTTGATATCAAGCCTCGCTCAACATTCTCCATTGATGGAACTACACAATCTCATGTGGGAGTGGGCACTATCTCAACTAACTATCCGCCTCCCTCTCATTCAACAACTCCACCACTACGTAGTGATGTTGAGGATCATGCTCACACACCTAGTCATCCTTCACACTCTCCTAACATCACTCCACTCAATTTTCACGTATATTTGGTTGTGAATCCTTCGAGTTCTCATATGCATTCTTTTCTTTGACCTCCATCTTCGCACTCAGGTGTTCCTCTGGATGATGTTGTCTTGTGTTCGTCCATTATGGACTCTTCATTTGTTGTGAACAAGGAACAACCCACTAACGGAGTCGGTGTTGCACAACCAACATGCTTTGTCATTCATGAAGAGTATGAGTGGGAGCTTGAACATCAATGCTCAGTGAAGGATGACTGCCTTCTGCCTGAGTCCCCTCCATTCTTTCCTAACCTATTTGGTGAACCCGCCATCCATGATTTTTCATGTGTCTTCATCCACTGATACACCCATTATTGATCACTGACAGGACTCACCAGATGTTAGTCCATTATTCGACAATGGAGAGGTTAAGTTACTCATTGAAATTCCATTTGATCCTTCATCTATCTTTTTCAGAAACACAGAGGATGAGTTTATTCACTTTTCATCTACCCCTCTATGTGATTCATGCAACCATGAGGATGACGACCAGCGTCTTAAATTTTCTTATCTTGGTTGTCGTGATATCTTCACCTCATTGTCTGATCATGATGTTGATTAACTCATTGTTAATCCATATAAGCCACTGGTCTATGAAGATCCATATATTAATGAAGTCAAAACCCCATAGACCATCGAGGCACTTAACCCCAATCTAATGGTTATGTTAGGCCCTCTTTGTCTCAAGGTTGGTTTCATTTCTGATCAAGAAAATTTTCAAACACTCAAGGCTCATCATCACTCATTTGTATGCACTTAAGATCAACCCAACACTCAAATTTTACTTCCTCCACTCAAACTACACGATCCCATTGCTCATGCATTGGAGGAGTCTTACATTGCAACCACTCATGCACGACGCAATTTATCTTTGTTTCTTTCGTTCGCTTGCATGTCATAGTCAAGAGTGTGCTTATGCTTCAAAGTTTCATGTAGTGTCACACAACACCATGATAAGTCTGAAGACTGCCCTTCATGCACATGCACTCACTTATGTCCCGTGGGCACTTTGAATCATGAAGTGTGGTTGTATTCATTGTTATATCTTTCATGCTTGCTAGTTCAAACAACTGGCTTGCTCACAGGCCAAGCCTTCACCAACATGGGTCTACCAATGCACTGGTGGCTGCATTGGAAGTATCACTTCATGTGATCAGGCCCATGTACCATTAGTGTAGGAGTAGGAGTAGTGTCTCCCTTAAGTTGTTTTCTTGCATGCTTGTTTGCTTACGTTCTTTGTTTGCTTGTTTGTTTACTTGCTTCACTTTCATTTTTTCTTCTACTCTTGCTTTTCTTTGTTGATTTTTAGTTCGTTTGGTTGTTTCGTTCATAGGTTAGTTTTTCATGAAACCATGTATGACTCTTGAAGCGAGCTCGGTAAAGGACAAGAGGGCTTGTACAACTATCACTACTTGGTTATCTATCATCTTGCCTCTATATGATGAGTTTGTTACTTTTAGTCCATGATACGTTGAATGAAAATACGTATTGTTCGAAGTGAACCTTGGTGTAAACACAATACATGTGTGCTAACTAGTGTCACCTTTGCTAGTAGATTTTTTTTGGGTTAAACCTTGTCATCTCAGTCAAGTAGAGTAAGGTAATGAGTAAAACCTTAACTGGCACATCAAAGATACAATAAACTAATTCTCTATTGGAACAACCTCTTCTTCTCTCAATCAGTCAAGATTCCTCTTCTGCCTTTGACATGAATAAGTGTTATGCACAGTGAAAATGAAAAAAATATAAAGTCAAAAAAAAAATGAATAAGGCGAAAGAAGAGAAAGACTTCCTATGCAGGGAGGTGATGCAAGTAACTCCACCAAGGTACTGACCAAGCTCGCTTGTAGTAGATCCATGCTTGTGTGCCTATGTGACTCCATCGGGGTCATGTCCAGGCCTGCTAGTAGTGGAGCAACACCAGAGATGAAACTAAGACTCTGACGACTATACTGCTTGTGCACCTATAAACCCCTCAACCCTAGTCAAAACAATTGTGTTTCCTTGGCTTGGAATGTGTGTCAATCAACCACAAGTCTGGAAGATACTACATCTGACAATCAAACTAGTGTGAAGCCAAGATGAGCTAAGAGCTAAACAATACTTCCAGAGGCATTAGACTTGCTTTTCATGAACAAGGTCGATTCAGAGTGGTGGAGTTCTACCAGTGTGTTTTCAAGTGTTTTAGTGGCTACAACCACCCTCCAAAATTTTTCCTTAGCCTATTTTGGAGCCTCCCTACCAACCATACACAACACTTTTTCATGCTTCTTCAAGTACTCAAGATTCAATGTTTTCCTCGCACAAAGGTAGCGTTTCGATCACAGTTGATCCATTCTCCTCATAGGCTGCACAGCTGAACTTGGTCGAGCTACACGCTGAGAAGCTTCCCCTTGAAAATTGCTCATTTCTGGAGGGAAACCAACCTTCCCTCTAGGAATTGCACAATCCTCTTTGACAACCTACTGGGCTCCAAGATTGCGCAATCCTGCTAGCCAACCCTCCCAGTAGGATTTGCACAAATTTTCCCAGCAGCAGGTTGTTCAGCCCAGGATTTGTGTAAATCTGGGCAAAATTCAGCTGCTCTGCCTAGAAATTGTTGAAATCTCCTAGGTAGCCAACCTAGCTCCTAGCCAAAAATGCACATTTCTCTCCAACAGTCGAGCAGTATCTTGCATGTGCAACTGAGTTTACCGATTCCCTCCGAGACCAAGCAAAACAAACTTGCATGCATGGGCTGCTTCTTCCAAGGTAGCATGCAAAGGCATCCCTTGTTTTAGGGATCTATGTTTAGTAGTTGGAGGTTACATGCAAGGATAAATTCTGAAACCTCCCACCAAGTGTCGCTTTCCCTAGATTCGTGGCATATGTGTCATAACCTTAATGTTATCAAAAATCATCAACCAGACATTGTAGATCTCATTCCTCACATCAAGCTTACATCTTTGACATCCCACATCACATCTAGGAGCAGTCAGCACATTCAGCTCACTTATTTTCGGGTAAGCCTGCTTCCCATGCCTTGTGCTGCATTTCTATCACTTTTTGTGTTTTTTCTTGTGGGAGTATTGTTTTATTGATTTCTTTGAGTCCTTTTTGTCGTTTACATGTATACTAACTTGTCCTAGCTCTGTTTCATTTTTCGTTGCTATCTCACTATTGTCGCATGCATGAAACTGTTTTGCACGGACATTTGCCCAACCAGCGAACTGCCTCACCCACCTACATGTTAATCGGTTTGATGAATCTTTCATTCATGTTCTTCATGCACTTTTAGTCACTTCTACTATCACTTAGTGTCACCATGCATTCACTAACTTACTTGCTTTCAGTTGCCTGTTAGTGAGTTCGGCCAACCTTAGCCCAAGCTTTGCCTTCACCAAGGTTGCATTGCACAATTTGGGAAAGGAAGGCTCACCTTCCTCTCCAGATTTGTGCATTCCTACCTAGCACTAGCCTCGAGGAATATTTTGCACATTTCTAGAGGACAGTGGCTGAATGGCCCAAGAAATTGTGCAAATCTATCCCTCGGCCAGTAGTCCTTCCCAAATGGAATTGCGCATTGCACAATCCTAGCAGTCAACAACTAGAATAGATTATGCATTACGTAGTTCTAGTAGTCAATCAATCTCCCAACAGCCTAAACTATGCCTTGTGCAGTCTTGGCAGTCGGTCACCCAACCTCCCGGCCGAAATTTCACAACCTTCATGATCATTCACCTAGGTATGATACGAGTCAGTTCTCATGTTCATTTTAGTTTTCAATTGATAAATTGCTTGCCATGAGTGTTTCCATGCCTCCAGGTATTGCAGGTTTTCATCTGCCTCTCAATAGTACAAGTACAATGGTTTCTAGGAGAGTAGACACAAAGACATCATTTAGAGAACACTTGGGGATGCAGTCGATCAAGTTTCCATGGACTTGCCTACCCACGAAGACATGAAGTTGTTCGTAGACAAGGACATCCAGGTATGATAGCAGCAACATCACAGCGAGCAGCATCATGAACATTATCTGAAGACAACATACCAAATGCAACGAATGCAAGAGGAGGGTTGTTGAAAACATGGAGGTGAAACAAGGTTGTAAGCTCAAGAAGGTCCATTGATGACGAAAGCAACTTTGGAGACTCTGACTATGAAGTGACGACGCAACATGAAGATCGCATGAAGGTAGAAGATGGAACAAAGAAGGAGTTGCATGTGCTGAAGTAGCTGTTATCACTCAGGTTGTCCCTTTTGACTCCCAAAGGGATACGGCCGAGGTAACCACAAACCAACTTTGGACTGCAGGCCCTAGCCTGCCTGCAGTCAGAGAGGGCTCTCTCTTTATGATTTAGCTTTGTTGAAAGGGGTGATTTTAGGCTAGATATGATGCACAGGGTTTTGATTGAGTTTTGGCGGGAAAACTGACACTTTCAAGTAGAGAGGCTGAGTATAGTCTAAATGTTTCAAACCATTGGGCGTGGAGTCGAGGAGGGGAACTGCTGGTGTTTTTCTTTAATAACAGTGAGGGGAAAATGGAGCGAGATAACTGAGGCAGAAGCAACTTTCAGGTTCAAGGGATGGCAAGAAAGCTAAAGAAAGAGAGGCAGTTAAGAATCTCTCCAACAGATTAGCAGAGGAAACAATAAGGCGCTACCTAGGAGCAGTTAAGAATTCCTAGATAATTGGCTAGCACAGGTGAACTAGGGTAAACATGAGCCAGGAGGAATTCAATGTTCATAACCAATTCATTCAGAAGAAAACATCAAGAAACAGCAGGAATTGAGCGTAGAGAGTATTTAACTAATTCTAGGCTATTATTTCTTCCTGCTATTTAGATAATGGCAAACACATAAACAGAGATAAGAGGCACTTATTGCTTCAGGCCGCAGCACAGGAATTCCATCTCCAATTCTTCAACACATTCATCAACAACAAACAGTTCGCTCTCCAAGCTTTAAGCAATCTTTGATTACAGAAACGTTCAGGTATACACAGCGAGTCTCTAGTGAAAATTATCAATTGACCAACCCTTAAAACTATACAGAGGGTGGTATATATAGGGCAAAACTCTCTGCAGAGTTTCCTTTATTACATTTTGACCTAATTAGGTCATAAAAATGACTACTTGACCTAATCCTATCTAGAAATAAATGCAAAGAATGTCTCGGGCCGTGCTCAGGGCCGATGTGTCAAAACTAAATGAATGATGCTATCCTCGGTGGCTTGCTGCAGTGCTTTCTGCAATAAATGGGTATGGGTCTCTGCTTCCTTGCTGTCCTGGTGCTTTAAATGTCTTGACGGTGATCTGAAAGCAAGGATGGGCTGATGCTTATCGATTTGATTTTCTGGGGGCTTCATCAATGTTCAGGTGCCTTGAGCCCCTAAAAAATTATGACTGATTCTTTCTGGCGTCCTTTCTTCCACTGATACTCTCTGACAAAATCTGGACTGCTGATCTGCTGTGCTGCATGTCTAATCACCAGTAAATGGCCGCTGTTCAGCCTCTGTATCATCTGGAATTGTCTTCTGATCATTTTGGTATGCTCTGTGAAGACAACGGATCATTTCTGCGCCTTTTCGGGCTTCCTGGGGCCGCATGGGGTGAAGATTCCTTAAAGATTCTCCATTCTGGCCCAAAAAATCGCGAGGCGCAAATCGCTCATCAAAAACTGCCTAAGAATTCGATTCCGGGGCTCCGAAGTGCGATTTTCGCGCCTCTGCGTCCAAAAAAGGGCTGATGATGTCAGCATGGCGACGTGGCGAGATGACGTCATCTCGTACGGACGATGACGTGGCAGGTACGGTGGCAGGACACGTGGCAGTGACATGGCAGGAGGCCACGCAGGCGGGTGACTCATTGGATGACTGTACAGGGGGGGTGACGTGGGCTGGTGACTGTGCAGGGGTGACGTGGGCTGTGACGTCACCGGGCGGTAAGCGGTATGTGGCGCACCGCTTATGGGGGATGGCGGTTTCGGAGGGAGGGGCTCCGCCACAGCCCGGCGCTTGACGCGTGGCGGGAGTACGGCGGCAAAACCGCCGAACTCCCGGACGTTAAAGGCCGGGCGCGTCGGGGATGAGGATGCCCGCCAGCCGTTGATCTGCGGGGCTGTGGATCGGACGGCTGGCGGCGAACGCGACGGGACAGGGGGTTAACGGGAGGGAATATTCACAGGAATATTCTGAGTTTAATGTGCGCGGCGGATGGGTTAGAACTTAGGGAAACGGGTTTAAGGGGTTTTTACAGCGGTGGGGTGGATCTTTACAAGGGGGAAGGTGAAAACATGGGTTTTTTGGGGGTTTTTGGAGTTAAAGGAGAGGTTATTGGCTGACCAGATGTCAAACCAGTTCTTCAATGACGTGGATGGGCTTAAAACAGTCCCAGATGGACTGAAATTTCCCGGACTTAGTAGAAAGTATGGCTATATTGCCAGGGAGGGGTATTTACATAGGGGGATTTATATACATGGTTTTAATAGGGGGAGGGAAAAACTAATAGGGAGTTACATAATAAGGGCGATGAGAAAAAGAGAGATGTTAGTGAACTCCAGCCTGAGTGCCTCCAACTGAAAAAACTGCCTCAAAGCAAAAATGGATTGCTTTATCAAAACTGGAACACAGCGGTGGCCTTTAGACTAGCCTACTCTTATGGATACTCTTTGGCCATCTGTAGCAAATATGGAGCATTGCAGCATGCATAGCACGACATATTTGGCATGTAAAACTGTCGATCATGAAAGATGATTAACCTGCTGCAGCAGGAGGCTAACAGTGGCTCCACTTGGGGATGGCTTTTCCTTGTGAAAAGTCAAGAACAGCAGGTCAGACTGCCTTGTATTCAATTGTTACTGTGTTCTGCAAATTTCTCTTGGCTGGCTGCCTTATTAATCCTACCTACCTACCTACCTACCCTAACCAACACTTACTTTGCTGTTAGGTGAAGTGAAATAATCAATGCAGCCACTTAAGTAATAATAACATGAGTGGGCTTTGCTGCTTATGCTTGCTAGTGACATCAACCGCGATTTTGCAATTTGTTGTGGCTTTGTCAATCTTTGAGAAGATCAGGAAGCTACTGACCTCCTTTGCGGTGCTTAAATACTGTACAAAACTGTCCTGCAACATATATATACAATTTTTTGGCTGAATTAAAGAACTGTACAAAGGTTCAGGATCACTACCATGCCTTGGAGTCGGGAGATCATTGTCAACTCGATACTGAGCCTTGCAGCCTGTTGATGGCAATGTGCACTGATTTCTTACATCATTCTGCCTGCCAGCGGATAGGTCATTCGGTACTTGCAGAGGTGCTTGTAATTTATTACAATCTGGCTCGAATAGGGCCGGACTGATCTGTGCGGGCTGCTGGTCTTCTTCTTCTTTGAATAATTCAGATGGCTGAAAACAAAGAGGCAGGGGATCCATTTGGATCATCTGGTCATATGCTTCTGCTTCTGGGTCCTCCTCAATCTGATATTCAATGGCTCTATTTTTGGCTCCTCCTTGACTGTATGATGATCTTTAACAGCATCTGAAAGCTACTGCTCTGATGTGCAAGGAGGCTTTTCAACAATCTCTTCCAAAGGAAAAACACAAAAATTTGACAAAAATTCACTTTTAATATACAATATGCACAGCCAAAATTTGGTGCAAGAGAAAGAACATGGTCTCTTGGATGATAGTCCAAGTCGAGAGCCTGATCTGCTTATATATTTCCTTCGAGTTCATTTCTCCAGCGGAGTCTTTATTATGGGGATGATGTGGAGTCGCCAGGTGGAAGACGTAACCTTAAAGTGCCTGATCTCTGTCCACCGTCATAGATCAGAGCTGAACATGAAAAACCCTGAAGAAAAGGAACACTTTCTCCAGAAAACGAGGCGAACTGGTCAAAATTGAGGATTTGCACTAATAAACACATGATTCATCTCCCCAGTGGAGTCGCCATTATGTTATCACTCAGGTTGTCCCTTTTGACTCCCAAAGGGATACGGCCGAGGTAACCACAAACCAACTTTGGACTGCAGGCCCTAGCCTGCCTGCAGTCAGAGAGGGCTCTCTCTTTATGATTTAGCTTTGTTGAAAGGGGTGATTTTAGGCTAGATATGATGCACAGGGTTTTGATTGAGTTTTGGCGGGAAAACTGACACTTTCAGGTAGAGAGGTTGAGTATAGTCTGAATGTTTCAAACCATTGGGCGTGGAGTCGAGGAGGGGAACTGCTGGTGTTTTTCTTTAATAATAGTGAGGGGAAAATGGAGCGAGATAACTGAGGCAGAAGCAACTTTCAGGTTCAAGGGATGGCAAGAAAGCTAAAGAAAAAGAGGCAGTTAAGAATCTCTCCAACAGATTAGCAGAGGAAAAAATAAGGCGCTACCTAGGAGCAGTTAAGAATTCCTAGATAATTGGCCAGCACAGGTGAACTGGGGTAAACATGAGCCAGGAGGAATTCAATGTTCATAACCAATTCATTTAGAAGAAAACATCAAGAAACAGCAGGAATTGAGCGTAGAGAGTATTTAACTAATTCTAGGCTATTATTTCTTCCTGCTATTTAGATAATGGCAAACACATAAACAGAGATAAGAGGCACTTATTGCTTCAGGCCGCAGCGCAGGAATTCCATCTCCAACTCTTCAACACATTCATCAACAACAGATAGTTTTCTCTCCAAGCTTTAAGCAATATTTGATTACAGAAACGTTCAGGTATACACAGCGAGTCTCTAGTGAAAATTATCAATTGACCAACCCTTAAAACTATACAGAGGGTGGTATATATAGGGCAAAACTCTCTGCAGAGTTTCCTTTATTACATTTTGACCTAATTAGGTCATAAAAATGACTACTTGACCTAATCCTATCTAGAAATAAATGCAAAGAATGTCTCGGGCCGTGCTCAGGGCCGATGTGTCAAAACTAAATGAATGATGCTGTCCTCGGTGGCTTGCTGCAGTGCTTTCTGCAATAAATGGGTATGGGTCTCTGCTTCCTTGCTGTCTTGGTGCTTTAAATGTCTTGACGGTGATTTGAAAGCAAGGATGGGCTGATGCTTATCGATTTGATTTTCTGGGGGCTTCATCAATGTTCAGGTGCCTCGAGCCCCTAAAAAATTATGACTGATTCTTTCTGGCGTCCTTTCTTCCACTGATACTCTCTGACAAAATCTGGGCTGCTGATCTGCTGTGCTGCGTGTCTAATCACTAGTAAATGGCCGCTGTTCGGCCTCTGTATCATCTGGAATTGTCTTCTGATCATTTTGGTATGCTCTGTGAAGAAAACGGATCATTTCTGCGCCTTTTCGGGCTTCCTGGGGCCGCATGGGGCAAAGATTCCTTAAAGATTCCCTGAAGATTCTCCGTTTTGGCCCAAAAAATCACGAGGCGCAAATCGCTCATCAAAAACTGCCTCAGAATTCGATTCCGGGGCTCCAAAGTGCGATTTTCGCGCCTCTGCGTCCAAAAAAGGGCTGATGACATCAGCATGGCGACGTGGCGGGATGACGTCAGCATGACGTCATCTCGTACGGACGATGACGTGGTAGGTACGGTGGCAGGACACATGGCAGTGACGTGGCAGGAGGCCACGCAGGCGGGTGACTCATTGGATGACTGTACAGGTGGGTGACGTGGGCTGGTGACCGTGCAGGGGTGACGTGGGCTGGTGACTGTGCAGGGGTGACGTGGGCTGTGATGTCACCAGGCGGTAAGCGGTATGTGGCGCACCGCTTATGGGGGATGGCGGTTTTGGAGGGAGGGGCTCCGCCATAGCCCGACGCTTAACGCGTGGCGGGAGTACGGCGGCAAAACCGCCGAACTCTCGGACGTTAAAGGCCCGGCGCATCGGGGATGAGGATGCCCGCCAGCCGTTGATCTGCAGGGCTGTGGGTTGGACGGCTGGCGGCGAAGGCAATGGGACAGGGGATTAACGGGAGGGAATATTCACAGGAATATTCCGAGTTTAATGTGCGCGACGGATGGGTTAGAACTTAGGGAAACGGGTTTAAGTGGTTTTTACAGTGGTGGGGTGGATCTTTACAAGGGGGAAGGTGAAAACATGGGTTTTTTGGGGGTTTTTGGAGTTAAAGGAGAGGTTATTGGCTGACCAGATGTCAAACCAATTCCTCAATGACGCGGATGGGCTTAAAACAGTCCCAGATGGACTGAAATTTCCCGGACTTAGTAGAAAGTATGGCTATATTGCCGGGGAGGGGTATTTACATAGGGGGGTTTATATACATGGTTTTAATAGGGGGAGGGAAAAAATAATAGGGAGTTACATAATAAGGGCAATGAGAAAAAGAGAGATGTTAGTGAACTCCAGCCTGAGTGCCTCCAACTGAAAAAACTGCCTCAAAGCAAAAATGGATTGCTTTATCAAAACTGGAACACAACGGTGGCCTTTAGACAAGCCTACTCTTATGGATACTCTTTGGCCATCTGTAGCAAATATGGAGCATTGCAGCATGCATAGCACGACATATTTGGCATGTAAAACTGTCGATCATGAAAGATGATTAACCTGCTACAGCAGGAGGCTAACAGTAGCAACTCAGGAAGAACACGAAACTGCATAGTCAAACAAATGAGTTGTAGAAAGAACAGGAACAACAATGGGCACAACATGCACTCACAGATGAAACTGCACCCGTACAAGTTAAGGATCCATCCTAGTAGCTGACACAGAGCAGACATGGTGAGAAATTTTGTTGATCGTGTTAGTGGCAGTCAGTTCAGCCTGTCACTTGGATCAAATATGCTCTTACAAAGTGTTGTTAGGGTGTGAAGTCAAATTTTTGTCATTTCAGTGAGTCTTCAAATAGAAATTTGGTCACTGGTTGTTGTGTCTAGGTCACTACTGCTCCCTTCACTTACTCATGGTCTTCATCACTCATCATGTTCATTGTCTTCTTCAAGGTATCATATCTTCATTTAAGTGTCTTGGGTCATGAAATGGTTAAATTCTTCATTTTAGGTCATGGTCTAGGGATTCACTCCATGAGTCGTCATGATACCTTATGTCAAAACAAAACATTTGCATCATGTGTTTCAGCGGTAAAGGGAGTTAGCAGCTTAGGGAAAGAAAAATAAAGGTAAAGGTAATATTTAATTTCAAATAAGACAATGTTGCAGTACACTACCTCACCTCATCATTTCTCATAGGGACGTGTTTGCTTCAAAATATGTTTCTAACAAAATGGAGAATAATTTTACAAAAGTGAAAGAGGTTTTTGTCCATTATAGACCAAGGAAAAAAAACCTCCATTTTATGTACAGGTGTTATGATTTGAAAGAAATTCCCAAAATACACTTGCTACGGGAGAGTTGCTGCACTTCTGGATGGCTTGACTTCAAGATAGTTTTTCAAGGGTTTGGAACAGGTGATGGTAGTTCTTAAGGACTCTATTATGTAGAAGACATCCTAGGATTTCCAATGGTACCTTCATCTTGTTATTTTGATTAGTGGAAGGCACCCAACAGTTCTCTACAAGTTGTCACTGCGCTCTTGTCAGAGAAACCCTGAGTTTTTGGAGTGACCTTGGGAAAATAAATTTTTCTCCCTCATGAAGTGTCCAAATTACATTCTTGAGGTGTCCATCTTATAGAATACTTTAATATATTTCCAAAAAGCTATCAATCTCTCACTTTGGAGTAGTTTAAGGCCCCCAAAAGTGGTTTGGAAGATGGCACTGCGCTTCTGTGAACTGCGTTGTGCTTGTGCCAGAGCAACCCAAAACTCATCTAAACTCACCCAAATTTTGATTTTGAAGCTTGAAAACCTATTTATTTCTATTCTAAGCTTTCTCACAAGTAATTATAAGTCTTTTTCTCACTTTTTTCCTTTGGCAAGATGAATGCAAATGCAAGTTCTCTTCATCTAGGGTTTAGGTGAAATTTTCATGCCGCAAGCAGTAGTGTAACTGATAGTTTGGTTAGTTTTGATATTGGAAACATGTAAATATTCCACCTCATACCTGTGTACATGTTTAAAATTCCTTTTGATTCACTAAATAACTTATCAATCATCAAATTTCCTCACCCTTACCTAAACCCTAGCTCATACCTAGCATTTTGAGTAGATTTCCTAGCAGATCTATTTTTCAATTTCTCCTAATCATTTATTTCCCTCATTTCACTCCATTTAAGCTTCTTAAGTTTTCTACCACCCGTATCCATCTCCAAAAATTCCCCTATCATCATCTCCCTTCCCTAACTCTCCCATTTCATCATTTTCTTCCTTGAGCAAGAAAATAGTCAGCTTAAGACTAAACAGCTAATCATGGAAAAAGAACAAGCCAAGTTATTGCAACAGGTTGGAAAAGGCAAGGATATCATAGAATCAAGTGAGCCTAAAGCATCAGAGGTGAGAGGAAAAAGGAAAATACCAAGAACAAGAGGCCTCAAGGAAGATTTTCAAGAGGAACAAGAAATTTTTTTGCTTAATGAGGATCTTGACCTAGAATATAGGATCGCCCTACAGGTTCATCAAGGTAAGGAATATTGGCTTAATAGGGTGAATGAACGCTTGGAGAAGCTCCTTGAGAAGGCAAATAGATACAATCAATTGCTCAGACACATGGCACATCACTATCAAGCTCAAAACATGATCGCCAATGGCAAGGTAAAACAACTTGAAAACAAACTCAAGGAGGCCAAAAAAGACCAAAAGGATGAGGGAAACTTGGAGATGCTTGCTCAAGCATCCATGTGTAGGAATTTACAGGGTAAGCTCCTCAGACAGAACACCAAAGGACATCGCTCACAACCAGATCGCAGATCAATACGCCAGTATTTTTGACGTGGTTAAAATCCTCAAAGAGGGAAACAGTCCATGGCCTGAGCCAACGTGGCCACTTCAGGCAATTTATTAATAAAAGAATGAAAATTTACATAAGCTTCTCTCATAGATGGATTACCCCACAAAAGACCCTCCATGCGCTTTAAATAGAAATCATGGACCAATCGGGTGTCAAGCCACAGATCAAGTGTCGGTAATACTGAGGAGAGAATGAATCGTCGGATCACTACATATCGTGACCGTCAGATTGTAAGTTACAAAATGTACAAGGTAAAGAAACACACTTTACCTAACTCTATACTAGACCAAGTTGTACTTAACTATTTCCTATGTGTCGGAATATCCTAACATCCCCCCTTAAGAACAACTTGGGATAGGATTGAAGGATTTACAAATATGACACAATAGGAGAAGGAAGGAGGCACTAGAGCCTATCCCCCCTTAGTGACAACATCCTGAAATCCAACCATAAATCGAAGTTTAGTGAACTTCGCCTCTGTGAGAGCCTTTGTGAAGATGGACCTGCAACTTGATCATCTGTTGAACAATATTGCACTTCAAGAACATGGTCATGAATGAGCTTTTTGATGAAGTGCATGTGAAGTTCAATGTGTTTGCTGCACTGATGTTGGACTGGATCTTTGCATAGTTGAATGGCACTTTGATTATCACACCAAAGTGTAGTCGAATGCTGCTGCTGAAAGCCAAACTCTGAGAGGATCTGACGAAGCCACAAGGCTTCCTTACTAGCTTCTACGACACCACGATATTCTGCTTCTGTTGAAGAAAGAGAAATGGCACCTTGTTTCTTGCAAGCCCATGTAATAGGTCCTGAACCAAGAGTGAACACATAAGCTGCAGTAGACTTCCGATCATCAGGGTCACCAGCCCAATCGAAATCAGTGAAACCAACCAATAGAGGAGCTGCTTCGGCACTGTAATGGATCCCAAATTGAACTATACCTCGAACATAACGAAGTATTCTTTTAGCTGCTTTCCAATGACTTTCACGTGGGTTTTGCATAAATCAAGCAACAAGGCCAACGGCAAAGGAAAGGTCAGGTCGAGTATGGGTTAGATACAAAAGTTTTCCTACAAGTTGACGGTATAAGGTAGCATCAACTTCAGGAGAAGTACAAGTGATTGAAAGTTTGACTCCAGACTGGAAGGGAGAAGGGGCTGGCTTACAGTCTTCCATGTGAAAATGGCGTAGAATATCACAGGCATACTTGGACTGGGAAAGGGAAATACCCTCCTTGGATTGCAAGACTTGAAGACCGAGAAAATAATGTAAGTGTCCTAAGTCTGTCATTTCAAATTTCTTTTTAAGGATAGACTTCACATGGTTCATAAGGTTGGGATCACTACCGGTAAGGATAAGATCATCAACATAAAGAACAAGAATGATAAGAGACTTGCCCACTTTCTTGGTGTAGACAGTATTGTCAGAATGACACCTAGAAAAGCCAGATTCTAAAAGAAAGCTATCCATTTTGGCATACCAAGCTCGAGGAGCTTGCTTGAGACCATAAAGGGATTTCTTAAGCCGACATACAAGGCTGGAGTCTGTTTTTATGAAGCCAATGGGTTGTTCCATGTAGATTTCTTCATGCAAGTCCCCATGCAAGAAGGCATATTTAACATCCATCTGATGGACTTCCCATTTGAATGAGGCAGCAAGGGAAAGAACAAGGCAGATAGAGTTCATTTTGGCAACAGGGGAGAAGGTTTCAATGTAGTCAATGCCTTCAACCTGTGAAAAACCTTTAGCAACAAGATGAGCTTTATGTTTATCAACTTTCCCATCTGGTCCATACTTGGTTTTGTAAACCCATTTGCATCTAACAAGTTTTCGTCCCTTTGGTAGAGGAACAAGATCCCATGTATCATTTGCCAATAATGAATGATATTCTTCATTCATAGCTGCTTCCCAATCTGGATGGCCTGAAGCTTCTGCAAAGGTGTCAGGATCATAATTTACTGGAGCTTGAGCCAGTAAAGAAGAGGCTCTGTCAAACTGAGAACGTGTGCGTCGCTGATCTGTAGGGTCACCGACAAGATCACCTGCTGCATCTCGAGTAGCACGAACCCATTTTGGAAGCTGAGGAGCCGAAGGAGGATCCTGAGATGGTGGGGGAGGATTGTCATCCTCACTTTCATCATCTAAAGAAGAAATGTTTTCAAAAGTAGAAGAGATAGGGAGAGGTGGCACATCCGCCGGACTAGGCTCGCAGGCCGATATATTTTCATCAAATTTTACATCTCTTCTAATGATAACGTTTTTGGACTTAAATGGAATAAGTCTATAGCCTTTGACATCTTCAGAATATCCAACAAAAGTACATTTTTCACTCTTAGGTTCTAAAGCTTTATGCTTTTCATCTGGAATATGGGCCCACGCTTCACTTCCAAAAACACGAAAGTGACTTACATCTAGTTTGATTGAGCTCCATGCTTCTTCTGGAGTGATATTCTTTAAAGCCTTAGTAGGAGTGTGATTTATTATGTAATTTGCACAGTTAATTGCTTCTGCCCAAAAACTAAGACCAAGTCCTTTAGATTGTAGCATACAATTAGCCATTTCCTTTAAGGTGTGATTCTTCCTTTCAACTACACCATTTTGTTGTGGAGTATATGGAACATTATGTTGCATTTGAATTCCATTCTCAGTGCAAAAGTTGATGAATGTGTTTTTAGCATATTCTCTGCCATTATCAGATCTTAGCTTAAGAATTTGATGTCTAGATTGTTTTTCAACAAAGGCCTTGAAGGCAAAAAATGTGTTAAATACTTCACTCTTGAGTTTTAAGAAGTATACCCAAGTGCATCTGGAGAAATCATCAATGAAAGTTAAGAAATACTTGCAGCCAGAGAATGACACAACTAGAAGTGGACCACATAAATCACTATGCACAAGCTGTAAAGGGGCTGAGACGTGCCAAGAGGCACGTTTTTCAAAACTGTCCCGATGATGCTTTCCGAGTACACATTTGGAACAAACACCATCTCTGCAAGATACCATAGGAATACCTGTCACCATATTTTCTTTACATAGGTGCTAAAGGGAGCGATAGTTTAAGTGACCAAATCGCTCATGCCAAAGTTTGCTCAGTTCATCGTTATGAGCAACAAATACTGAGGGAAGATTTGATGACCCAAAGTTGTGAAACTTATACAACCTTGTAGAATCATCAGCAATGCCAGTAGCTAAAATCTTTTTAGGATCTCTTAGGTCCTTGATTACAACATCATGAGGTGAAAATTCAACGAGTTTACCTTCACCTGAATGAGTTATCTGATATACAGATAGAAGGTTGCAGGATAAGGTTGGAACACATAGTACATCATTAAACTGACCATTGTCTAGATGAACAGTTCCAGTCCCTACAACACTAAGAGATCTATCATCACCAACATATATATTTTTGGTGTTACAATCATTTAAAGAAGAAAACATGGCTTTGTTTTTGGCCATGTAATAAGAAGCTCCAGAATCAATGAGCCACTCATGAGAATGAGAAGAAGAAGATACATTTAGTGCATAGCCAGACCGAGATGCTTGACAACCACATGCAGAAAGTGCCATTCCTGAAGATGAAGTTGAAGTTGAAGATTGCTCCAAATGGATGTTATGTTTCTTCATCGCTACTTCCAAGGCTTCCATCTTCTTAAAGCATTTGGATTCTAAGTGGCCATCTCGATTACAAAAGTTGCAGTGTCTATCAGTCTTCTTCCATTTGTTTTTATTTGTCTTATCATTTTGTTGAAATGATTTTTCATTTTGAGGCTGAGATTGCTTAGGACCCTTGTTTGGTTTAGGACCATTCTTTTTAGGATATGAGTTCTTAGGATTCTTTGAATTTGGTTGCTGCTGGGCGGCTAACGCTTTCTTGGAAGAGTTTCCAAGATTAAGAAGACCAAGGTGTAAGAGTTTTTCTTGTTCTCTTATTAAAGAATCACAAAAAGAGTCAAAGGAAGGGGACTTGTAGTCTGTTCCTTGAGAAATGAAGGCTTCTCTTGTAGAATGGAAGGTGGAAACAAACACAGAGTAGGCTGGTCCCAACTTAGTAAGAATGGAATAGATAAGGTTACTATCTTCTTTCTTAACCTTAACACCTTCCAAGAGATATCTAAGGGTCTTGAATTTGGACAAGAAATCTTCAATGCAAGAAAAATTATTAGGGTCCAATGTAAGCAACTCATTTTCAATTTGATGGGCTCTAAGTTCATTTTTAATCCCAAAAATTTTATTGAATTGTTTCATTGCTTCATCAGGAGTATCAAGTTCTGCAATATGGAATGTAAGATCTGGAGAAATAGACATCCCTATCAATCCACGTGCTTGATCTTGCCTATTTTCCCATTTAGCAGCCTTATCTTCATCCTTCGATTTCTTTTCTTGGCCTGAGGCTATTCTGTAGAGACCTTTACTTCTAAGTAAATCCTCAATGTAGGACAACCATTGGAAGTAGTTGGTGCTGTCAAGGGTAACTTGGTATTGACTTTCCATTTCAACGGAAACTGAAGCTAAAGATGCTGAAACTAAGTGTTCCAATGGATAGATCTCAAAAAATTAGGCTGGTTTAAAAAAAATGGCTCTTCCGGATGAAGAAGTTATGGCTTTTTGAAAAAAAGTTGTTGAAGATGCCGACGAAGTGCGGGAATGTGCGGAAATGAAAAATCCACCCTCACAAAAAGGAGGTTTGAACCCAAGACCTCTACTCTCTTAAAATAGCTTTGAACCAATTGAGTTATACAAAAAATTTGAGAGAGAGAGAGAGAGAGAGAGAGAGAGCGAGAGGGGGGGGGTGCTTTGGGTTGCGTGCTTGCTTTGAGAAAGCTCTTTTTCCCTACAAAACAAAAAACACAAAACCCAACACGGACATGCAAAGAAAACGAACCTTACGGCTCGAAGTTAGCTTTAGCCAAAAAACTAAATATTTTCAAAAATGAACCTTGTGGCTCAAAGTTAGCTTTAGCCGGAAACTAAATATTTTTCTCAATGTTTATGATTTTCCGAGATCACACTAAGGCACAGCGGAAAAGAGTATACGCATGAGAAAAATCCTTCCTTTATGTTTCTGATTTGCCCAGATCGCACAGAGTCGCAGGGCAAAGAGCATATGCAGAAATGAAAGGTATAGATTTGATAATAAAAAAGGCTAAATAAATCGAAAACTGAAATAAACAGAGAGAAAATAACTGTAAACTGCAAATAAACATTGTATACCTCCAGATCTTAAAAATGACGTAGCTAGGGCTACCAGAAACCTTTTCACGTGAAACGAAAGGGGTTCCTCACTGGAACAGATGCTCCCAACACAACAGAGCAGTCCTCTCAGCCTGAAAGTAGTCAGAAATAGTAGATCTAGGAAACAGCAGTCGGATGCAGTTCTACCGGCTTTAGATTTGGATCACCAACGGACGCGGCCCTCAAATAGCTCTGATACCATGTAGGAATTTACAGGGTAAGTTCCTCAGATAGAACACCAAAGGACACCGCTCACAACCAGATCACAGATCAATACACCAATATTTTTGACGTGGTTAAAACCCTCAAAGAGGGAAACAGTCCACGGCCTGAGCCAACGTGGCCACTTCAGGCAATTTATTAATAAAAGAATGAAAATTTACATAAGCTTCCCTCATAGACGGATTACCCTACAAAAGACCCTCCATGTGCTTTAAATAAAAATCATGGACCAATCAGGTGTCAAGCCACGGATCAAGTTTCGGTAATACCGAGGAGAGAATGAACCGTCGGATCACTACATATCGTGACTGTCGGATTGTAAGTTACAAAATGTACAAGGTAAAGAAACAAACTTTACCTAACTCTATACCTAACTCTATACTAGACCAAGTTGTACTTAAATATTTCCTATGTGTCGGAATATCCTAACACCATGAAGATATAAAAAAACTCATATTTACACCTTCCCTCCAATTTTGAGATAATTCTGAGCATTTCAAGTTTTTTTGGCAAATTTTGGTCTAAATTCAGAAATTTGGCTTTTCCAGAAGCGCAGCACCTTGGCACTGCACTTTTTCCTCAGGAATCCATTTGAGGAAAGGTCTACATTTTTGGAAAGTTCTTGGCATCCTCTAAAAACCAATTTTCCCATATTTTACAGAGGTGGCTTAGTTTTGGAGAAAAATGCAAAAAAGTGGCAAAAAACTAGCATTTTGGACCATTTTTTGACAGGCATTGCGCTTCTGGAGCGACCTTGGGCGAATGGAATTGTGAAGGTCTTCCCATGCTCCAAATTCCAAAATTCAAACTGTTCTGGAAACTAGACTTGATGGGCTAGCCGACCATTCTCTCATATTTGCATTTTTACCCCTGGAAGGCATCTAAAAATCAGCTCAACATTGGTGCTACTCTTCTGCAATTTTTGTGTTTTTATTTGTAAAATTTTACTGTGTAAAATTTCTAGTTTCTAGTCTGACTTGGTCAAAGTCAAGATTCTCTATGTAATGGTACAAGTTACAAGACTAGGTGATGTAGGCATGAATAAATGTATATCATAGGTTGTTTTTGATGTTTATTATGCCTCATAAAAGAAGAAAACTCCTAATCAAACTCTTCATGAGGTGTTTGAGTTGCACCTTCTCACTCTCACCTGTTGGTTGAGAGAATCTTGGATTCAGTTCCTCCACCAAGGAATTCGACTCCTAAAGGTGGGAAAGTGGTCTAGGAGAGTCTATAAGTACTATTTCACTTCAGGAGAAGAGGGTTGAACTTTTTGTAAAGGAGACTTGCATTGTAATCATCATTCAGTTAATACAGATATAGGTTGCAGCTATTTTCAAGGAACTCTAGCCTAGTGAGTTCATGGTGCTTGTAATTCATTCTCTTTTTTTTTTCTCATGGTCTAAACATCTTTATCTACATTATATATATTATTTCTATGAATTCCTTGTGATAAAATACTCAGAATTCTTGTTTTTCAAGCTCTGTTATGTAGTTTTCATAGTTATGTGTTTTGTCTTCCTAAGCTAATGAAATCATATTGATTTATGCTCATTAGTTTCTTCCACATTATATCCTCTATACTACACTGAAAAATACTCAAATTACACCATGGATTTTGACATCTAGCTCCTTCTTATGTTTTCTCCTGTATTCCCATGACCTAGACCTACTTGTGGCTCTAAAACCCTAAGTTCAACAAATCCTTAAAAAACCAAAATTTCACAAACAAACAAATACACATATCTAGCCTAAAATTTATTTTCTTTAAAGTCATATCATTGATAAGAGACTTAGAGATATCCCTCTCATGCTAAGTAGGGCTAGCTACTGAGCTGAAGTGGTTTGAGGTTACCCTTGTCGATTTCCTTTTCAGCCTAGGAGATTGTAAGGACTAACAAATTGCATGCAAGGGATTTGGCAACATGCATGTCATTAAGCGCAGGCATGCAATCCAACCCATTCAACACACTCACCAAGGCAAAGACAAGAAGCAAGTCCAACTGGAGCTAAACATGTACTTCATCAAGTTGATGTCCATGACCACCAATACACACTTGAAGATCAACATGGACACCATGCATTAGTGTGTTGTTGGTTCAACCACACCCAAGAAGACCATGCACATGTTAGCATATGAGTTGGATGAAGGGGGCCAAACCAATTCACTGGTTGCAATGGAGGCAAGAGTTTGCTTCAGCAAGATGTCACCATGAGGTGCATGCACACCATCACGAATGACCAAACTTGGCATCAACTCACCACCTTCACCATCATAAGGATGTTAAAGATTTGGTCTCATCACAATGGACTGAGTGTCAGTGATTTCTTGCAAGGCTTGCTCAAGCCATGTTGTCTCACATGAGTACATGTGCATTGTAATGTTGAGTCATTTCAAGTATAAGTCAAGTGCTAATGGTTGGATGTAACAATCATAGAGTAGGTGAAGAGTCATGAGGGTAGTTGAACTCTCACAAAGGGGAATGTCAAGGGTCACCCCACCCTTTGCTATAAATAGTCCCTCATAACTCATTGTAAGGGCTTTTGGTCCACCAAGATTCTACTAAGAATATTTTGAAGAAAGCTTGGATAGTATTGTAACGCGCCTTGTCTTCTCCACTGCACAAATTTAGTACATCTTCTTGGAGAAGCAGGTGGATGTGGCTATAATGTTCCACTGTTGGGGCTAGCAGGTTTACATGGATGTATTGTATGATTGTGACATACACTTCTTTATATAATAAGAGCCAGCACATTATCATGCATATATTGTTATTGTAGTTGGACTGCTCCAGTTGCTTTAATGATATATGTTTTCTAACTTACGTACTTGTGTATGAACTGATTCACATGCAATTATATGAATCTTGTTGAATTGAGGCTTCTGTGATCCATATCAAGTTTAAGAGAAATTCTTCGGCGTAAATCACAAGATAAAACATTTTTCAACGCGTTTCGAACCAACTAGTGTGGTTCATCGTCAGGACAAGTTGAAGAAATAGATCCAGCCTAGCAAGTTAAATAGTCTGAGCAAAGCCTCCAACGGCTAACATGACCAACGGCTAGTTTGACTCTATGACCGGGGTCAAAATTATTTTATTAAATTAATAAGGAATCTCTGGGATCAATATATAAATATATAAAATTCTAATGGATATTTAGTTAAAAATTTATCAAATTTTTTATAAGTTAATTAGTATTTAAAGGAAATCTAGTTAAATAAAGGACCTTATAATAAATGAATAAATTGAATAAATATAAAATAATCTTACTTAAAAGAATTATTATAAGTTAATTAGTTATATAAAGGGCATTATAATATCAGAATAAAATAAAATATCAAAAGGATGCTAGGTTAGTTAGAAAAATATTTAAAAAGTATAATTTGATTGGAAAATTAGTTATGTAAAGGACCTTAAAATAAAATATATATATAAAAATAATTGTAAAGGGGGGAATATTTATAAAATTAAAAGAAAGTTAGTACCAAAGGACCTATAAGTTAAAAAGAAATGAGAAAAAATTAACACTAAAATATATATATATATATATATATATATATATATATATATATATATATATATATATATATATATATATATATATATATATATATATATATATATATAGATATATATATATATATAATAAAATAAAATAAGATAAATAAATAAAAATCAAAATCAAAATAACAATAAAATAAAAGTATAAAAAAAATAAAAATAAATAAAAATTGAAATTAAAATAAAAATAAATAAGTAAACAAATGAGTAAAAACAATCAAGGAGGAGGGCGGAAAAAACGACTAGGAAGGGAGTGCTGGGACCCAACACCTACTGATTTTCCAGCCATCCTCCCTATTGAGATTGCATGGCCTCTTTTCAATCTCAAGCGCTTCCCTAAATTTACGATGATGGAAATGCGAAATCTTAGCAATAACACTAGCCTCCTCAATACAAACATGATGATTGGTTTTCTCAGCATGTTCAGCTAAAGCGGAAGACTTAGCTCTCCTATGCTTAAGGTCCGCTGCATGCTCGCTAATCCTTTGATTAATGGAGCGACCAGTCTCCCCAATATAGGGGGTCCCACAAGAACAAGGGATCATATAAACACCTTTCATATCCTTAGGGTCGATAGGATCCTTCACCGATCTGAGGGACATACGAATGGTGTTCAAGGGCCTAAAAGTCACAGGGATACTATGCTTCCTGAGAATCCTACCAATTCTATCAGTGACCCCCTGAACATACGGAATATGGACACCTGGAATTCGTTCCTTTGTTTCCCTTTTAGTCAAAGAATCCTTGGACGCTTTAAGGAAAGCCTTCTCACCCATGTATCTACTATAACCATTCTCAACAAAGACATCAAGCAGATGGGATTTTTCTTTCTCAAAGCTCTTCTTATCTGAGATCCCTAGGGCTCGAGTAGCAAGGGTATTGAGAACACCCATCTTTTGAGCCGGGAAATGGTGGGAACTAGCATGAAGATACTGCTCCGTATGAGTTTTCTTCCGAAAAACTTGATGGGCGAGGGAACCATCACTATTCTTAGAAATAAGAATATCAAGGAATGGAAGGAATCCATCAACTTCCTGCTCTTTAGTGAGCTTAATGGCTGAGGATTGATTGTTGAGATGATCAAAGAAGAGATCAAGCTCAACCTGGCCATGAGACCAGATGACATTGGTGTCATCCACAAACCTTTTCCACAGCTTTGGCAAAAGCCGAGAAGAGCTTAGAGCCTTGGACTAAAAATCCTCCATAAACAGATTAGCAACAATAGGGGAAAGGGGGGAGCCCATTGCAACCCCACAGGTTTGCTCGAAGAACTCTCCCTCAAAACTAAAGAAGGTGGAGGTGAGACAGATCTCAACCAACCTGGCCGTGTCAAGATCTGTTAGGCGGTTGATCACCTCCATGGCCTCATTAATAGGGATGCAAGTGAATAGGGAGACAACATCAAAACTAATAAGAATGTCCCTAGGTTCAAGCTTAATGTCCTTGAGTTCTTCAATAAAGGAAGCAGAGTCCTTTATGAATGACTCCGTATGACCGACTAAGGGCTTAAGCTTTAACGCAAGGAACTTCGCTAGAAGGTAGGTAGGACCTCTAATGGTGTTGAATCTTGTTGTTAATGTGTTGCATATGTCATTAATGTTGTCACCGTCCGTGTTGACTACTCTGTCGGACATCAGATAGACCTTTCACATGAACCTTGGTATAACAACCGTCACACTCGTCTCAAACTGATCCGTGAGTGTTGTACGTGTTATCTTACCTCATATGATGTGATTTCCTTATCTGAGTGGACTGCTCCACCAAAAGTTGTGCATGTCCTTTGTGTTGTGTGTTCTTAGCCGAGTTGGGATTGATCCCTTTCAACTTGGAACTCACCTTCACCTCCTTCCCCATTCAAAGTGTTGGAACCTCTCATACACCTTCCTCGACTCACTGCATCAGTCACACCCTTGTTGCTGATAGAGTTATTCTACTTGCCTCTGTGCGACACTGTGGTCAAGACATTACCTTACAACCCACTACTAGGACTCCTAAACTAAACAGTCTGAGGTCTAAATGGGACTTATTACTGGGGAGATCCCTGTTGCCTTGGTGGGGCCTGACCCAGGTTCAAAGTTATTTAGCCAAACAAATCCCTACACTACTAGCCCTTCTGGCATCATCCCATGGAGCGCGGACTGAAGTCTCACTTGAAGCAATATGGGGGGATGTTGGAACCAAGTTTCTGCACCCTTGAGATGTCTGTGGTGTCGATGTAGTCCAACTATGCCTATCTTCATGCAGGTTACTTCGTGCACTATTCTAACCTTCAATACCCTCGCGACCTGTTATAATCGCCTTTCGTGTAGCCCTGACCAGGGGTTGAGATGCTTTCGCACTGCTATGGCAACGAAATGCACTATTTCCCCAATCTACACCACAGATCCTACTTATCTTCTTACATATGTTAGTCAAATTTGCATAAACATATATTATATCTTGTATTCACTTAATCAATACAATCATATATATTCACGCATCATATAAACAATAGAAGTGCAATTTATACCCAATATATTCAATGCATAAAATAGGAAATAAATACACAGAATAGATATGAAACTTCTCTTTATTAATACTTCCAACTGTTACAGACTTGACTCACCCTGCACACTCAGCTACAGGGGTCCACGCACTCAGCTATAAAGCCTTCTCCTACTCTACAACCCAAACTAGACTTTACACTTCCATTCTTCCACTATGCTTCTATTCCATGATTAGATTCTTCTTCCATAGATGCCTTGACTACTTAGAGCCTCACTCTATTTATACAGTCCCATGGTCCACGGACCATGGGTAGGTCTCTACAGCTGACATTACATTACAAAATTGAGGGTGGACAACCCTATGACCCTTTCACAAGCTACGCACTCTGCACCCACAAAATACGGAGTATTTACATTGGAGTTACAATTTTTGACCAAAATCTGGGCTCTAAGCCCTAAAACTTCCCTTGGGGAATCCTACGCTCAACAGGTCACTAACACAAACATCATGAATCACCCTCGAGTCACTATATCAGTGTGGAGATCTTTGCATGAAGACCTCCAAATTCTTCCTTAATCGCTGCAAGATCAGCAACGCACTGAGCGGCTGCCTGTTGTACTTCCTCGACTTTCTATGCAGAAACCGTTGTAGCTGAACTGCTACCCTAAACATTTTCCTGTGTTGTGTGTAGCTGCGCGAGCTTTGCTTTAATGGAGGCGGCAATGATGTATGCCTCATCAATTCATGGTTGTAAGCACGCCTTCAGAACAACTTCCTTATGTTAAGCAGCATCTACCTATTCCTTGAGTGCTTTCGCCTGCTACATCCTCGCGAGCCTCTATGTAAGGGAAACTGTCTATGCGGTCCTTTTTACTTCTTCGATCTTGTGCGCCTCTGTCTATAGGAACTGTATGTTCAATTCCTCCTCCAGGGTGGTGAGAACCTTGAACGACTACTCGAATAGCTTTGTGCAGTCTACCACTGCACTGTTAACCTTTGTTATTGCTGTTGTAATTGTGTTGGCGCACTGTTCCCTAACCTCTAGTGGGGTTGAAGTTTGTGCCTTCAATTGCAATTTGGCTATTTAAAGGTTAATTTCGAGCTAAACCCTAGCCATTTCTTCCTTTGCCTCGCGCACGCCTACTACTAATTTCCAACACGCACCTCCACTGGTTCCTCTGCTTGGATGGCCAACTCCAGGACCATCTGGTAGGCATCCTCCACCACCTGTATGAGCTATTCGTTCTGTGCCACTACCTCATCACGCTGATGCACTGCTCACCCATAACTTAGAGCGCATGACCCTCCCTGGCTCATAGTTCTACAGTAACTCCATCCTGCAAAACATAGAGCGTCTCTCGAGGAAGTGCAGCCATATTTATCCCTTTTCCCTTCAGCCCAATGACCATAGGCCTGTCGGCCTCATTTTTTGTAACTAGCGATCCCTCTAGTAGCATTATTGTGTTAGTCGTCTAAGCATGCAACATCTCTTTTGTCATGGCCATGCCTAGTGGAAGGTTGGTTGACACAATGCCAGCCTGTGGGGTGCGCACCCGCAAGTCCTGTATCTACACTCGGAGAGCTCCCAACACCATCTGGTGTTCCTTCGTGAATTGTTGTAAGGTCTCTGCGTTGACGTCCCTCACCATCTCCCTAATGTCGTGCAGATTCCCCTGAGTGAGGGTGATTGGATCGAAAGAAGTCTTTGAAGCCTTCAACTTCTTCCCCAACCCTACCTACTCTCTTGGGTATGGTCATTTTAGCTGGGTGGACATTGTCTGCGGGTCCACACCACCTTGCTCTATATCTGTCTCTTGTTCGAATGAAGGCGACTTTTCTTCTTCGGCTGCCTTCTGTTGTTCTTCTGCCAACTTCACAGCATCACACGATGCCTGGGCCTTAGCTACTGCAGCTTCGTTCCTACATTTTTCTGCCAACTGCAACATCCATAGTTTCGCCTTGTCCTTTTTCTGTTGTGCAGTGGAATTTTCTGCTTCAACCGCAGAGCTGGCTGGAGTGCACCACACTGGCAACCACAACTCAAGGACTGCGAATATGATGTCATCTGTCGCTAGGTACAGTAGCTCGCTCCATGCTTTCGCAAGGTCCTTCCGCGCCCTGATGTAAACATGATGGAAATCTACCTTGAGCTCCGCAAAGCTCTGCAGAATGTTGTAGACCATGGGCGATAACTACAGCTTGTGATTAATCACCATTCTGATGTTCATCTCCATGAACACCCAAAATATTTTACTGTCCCTTATCCTCTACGCATCTCGAGTTGCCCGCAGCGAAGCATACTTCACTACCTTCGGAAGGTCCTGCGCGATTGTTGGGAACTAGTTGTCTTCAGGTAATTCCCATGCCCCTGCTCCTGTGCCTTGCGGTAGTTCTCAAGGAACTCTCCGCATAAGTAGTTTTCCCAATTGAATTGGACCCCTTTTGCGCATTGTGCCACAAGTGCAACCACCAGTGTGGGCACCTCATCCATGCAACACTTCCGCATAACCTTCCTTGCCAATATCTGCATCGCGACTTTGACCACAAAGTTATTGATGTTGGAAATCGCGTACCCTCTCTTCCCCTTCTCCATCTTGAACTTCTTCTTCATGCCCCCTGCGATGGCCAAATCATCACTCTTATCCTTCGAGATGTTCGCTAGGTCCTCCCCTTTGCAAGGGAGCCATGTAATTCTGTGAATCAAGTGGTCTATGATGGGGATGGGCTCCTCCAGCCATAAGAACCCATCATGCACCAAGCAGAGCAGATGCCTAATGACAAAAATTGTCACTTGGGCACGATGGTAATGTGACACCCAAAGCACATTTAACAATCCTGCCTTTTCTACAACTCTCAGCCACTTACGCGGTTCCAACTCTATGACTCCGGTCGGCACGTCTTTATTTTGGCGCATTAGCTACGTGGTTGCCAAATGTGGGAACTTCTCATGGTCCGCGAGATCCCAATCCTCAAATTTTAGTACAGACACTTTCCCCAAGTGCACTCCTTCAAAAATAATGTCATCGGGGAGTAGCAGAGCAGAGTCTGCAGAGAGCTCATGCTCTCATTTATATCTTTAGGCACCTTAGCTTTACCCTTCCGCAGAGGAGCATATGCGGGCAACCTGGTAAGAGGGTCCGCACCCTAGGTGTCAACCTCCATTTCTACATCCTCCTCCTCCTCATCAGCCTCCAAATTAATAGCCTTCCCCTTTTCTTCCATGGTAGGGTTATTCCTTAACGGGTTTCTCGGGGATACGCGCACTGATACCATAGCCTGCTTATCTTTCTGGGACTTATACTTCCGTAATGTCCTATGCGGATTCCTCAGCGGTCATTACTCAGTATCCATGGCTTCCTCAAGTGCTACCATAGTGCTATTCCACAACTCCCTTAATGGCTCGGGTAAATGCTCAAACAAAAAATTTGCCTTCAAAGATCTAATAGATCTAGGTTCATGAATGTTTGTGTGCACAACAATTCAGTCCTCAAATTGCCAAGTGTTGTTTGTTGGACAACCCTTTGTATTTATAGCGCCTTTTGAATTTCAATTCGACTGTTCCCCCCATATTTGGTCGATTAATGCTCGATTGGCGGAAGATTTCAAGAGTCTAGCCCATGAAGTTCGCCTTAAATGCCTACAACCCACTCCATTTGGTCTCAAACCAAGCATCACATTGTGAATAGTGACTATAATGGTTACTTTCCAACCGACCCACATGGCAGCAAACTACCCTTGTGATGTTGCAAACCCTGTGACACTTCGCTACTGCGTGCAGTCCTTACATCACGCAGCTCTCGAGAAGAGTAGTTTATAGTCTCGTGCCTCCTTTTAGCTATTTGGAGTGCTAAGATTGTGCTTCTGTCAGCTAGTCAAATGGACAAGCCTCCTGTGTACACCTTCAAAAGACTACCATTGATTTTTCCTGGGAATATTTCTCCATTTAACTTCACCAATTGAACCACACCACCATCTGTGATCTCCTTAATAACATACGGTCCTAGCCAATGCATTCTGAGCTTGCCTGGGAGTTTATCGAACTTACTATCATACAACAACGCCAAATCATTCGCCTTAAAGGTGCACAACTTAATATGTTGATCGTGCCAAGCCTTTTCGCACTGCTTTTGGACCTGCTAGTGAAATCCAGCCAAAAATCGTTCTTCCTCCAGCTCCTCCAACTGCACGAGCCTCTCCTCCAGGGCTCTGTGATCTGTCATACCTGTGAGTGCTACTATGCATAGACTAGGCACAATGTATTCCATAGGCATTACAGGTTCCACTCCATAGACAAGCCTAAAAGGTGTTTGTCCCATCAGTTTCTTGCATGTTGTCCTATAAGCCCATAATACTATAGGTACACGCAGGTCCCAATCACTTTGTTGCACGTTGCATACTTTGTTCAATGCGTGGCATACCTTATTGAATGCTTCCGCATGGAGAACCATTTGCATGTTTGTTCTTTCTACGTAATGTCTTCCCAACATTAAGAGCCATTTGCACATCGGTCCCCCCAACACATGCTTATTGATCATACATTTCAACGCGGAGTTCATGTGCATCTGCATAGGTTGTTTTCCACATGCCTGCACCAACTTGGCCAAATGTGTGCATGTTTCGCCCCATCCATTATACTTATTTGTTAGTCGCACCCTAGGCTTCCCAAATCGTATGCACATCATTCCCGTACACTCACACCAGTCGTCAAAGATCCCTTTATGCGTACCCCACCACCTCATAGGCATAGTGCGTAGTACCCAGTCCAAGGCCTGGAAGTGTTGCTTTTTCGGCACCTCCCTTTCAAATTTGTTCAAGAAGGTATTTACCTCACTTAGACCATCATAAGTAGGCAGGTCTCTTACTTCTATCGATATGCAGTGTAATGACCTTGTCATCATATTACAGTTTAGTGTAGTTACCTCATGTAACTGATTCTGCCATCGCTTCATCTCCTCATCTGAATCCAAAGTACAAGAGCTTTTGCGCTCCCACCCAATCTTCCCATCCACAGTGGGATTCACCTAATCCTGGTTTCATGCTGTTATCGTATAGATGCAGTCCAAATCATCATCACTTTCATAGTCATGCATCGGCTCCGTATAGTGCGATCCTTCAGTAGGGTCCAGGGGTATAATTACGTGTAGTGACTTCTTTTCAAAAATGATTTTTCACTTTTCAGATTAATCATCCCATTCATGTCAGTGGCCCAATAAACTCCTACAAGTGCAGGGTAGGGATTGTTGTCATCAACAATCTCTATCACTTCAAAGTATGCCAGCGCACTCACTCCCTCAATATCCACGGTTATTCCCTACAATCACCCCATGGGTATTATTTTCTATTGGTTCACCATTCTTAGTTGAATTGGAGACCACTACAGTGTAGGTCACCCAATTCTCTTCCATGTCTGTTTCAGTAGAACATTCGCATCCGATACTAAATCCAAGATGACTTGATCCATCTCATTTCTCTTCATGTTCTCGTCTTATGTTTTTCGATCTTCCTGACTACATGCAGTTCTCATGGCGTAGTCCCAACGCATCTGTTAATGCATTCTTGTAACCCTTTCACCACCTTACTGTCACGTAGTATCTTCATACATGTTTCTAGGAACGTTGTGACCATAGATGGGTCCATTTCCAACTCCAGTTTATCTTTGCTTCCTAAAGTGGAGGCATCAACGAAGCTCTTCTTAGCTTCCATGAAGGTTTCTCGAGTGCACTCCAAATCAAACTCTACTTCCCTCGTCAGAGCTTTATGAACCTAAGTACTATCTTCTGATTGTTTTCCTTTGTCATATCCCATCGTGATTCCACTTCGAAGCACAATGTTCACATTCGGATCTTCCTCGCGCGGCTCAGACCTCGTCATTTGTAGGTTCTGAGTCAGGGGAGGTGGTAGCACTTCTTTGTCGCGTATCTTAGATATCACTGTAGGACAATCTTCTGTCTCATGATCAAACAAGTTACAATACAAACATGATGGGCACGTTGGATTTATGTAATCGCGAGCATAATGTCCTAGCCCTCCACAATTGTAGCATATCAACTATTCGTGACCTCTTCTAGGTCCTCCTCCACCTCGGCCTCCTCCACGCCCCTGAAATCCTATTCATGCCATTCCTATGTTTTGGTCAAGGGGCCGCGTTTCGACCTAAACTCTGTAGGTGGGAGTTCTATCCATAATTAACCCATAGCTTCTACAAGTGCACTCATCGTGTCCCACTAAACTACAAAATTTGTAGAACAATTGTTGCAAATTTTTCATATACTTCTGTAACAAGTGACAATTGTCTATGGCATGTTTTCCTACTATTTGACAAGTTGTGCACCACAAAGCAGGTGCAGCACTAAGTCCTACTTGCACTTCCGGCCTTAAGGGCATCGGTCCTCCTCCTGTAAGGTAATTTGTGAAAACTAGGTAGTGGTCCTTGTCATGACCTCGACCCTTGCATTTTATGCACCATACCTCTTCGTGCACTTCTGGTTGAGTTGTCCTGTCCTTTTTCAGACTCTGCATCTCAAGGCATAAATTCTTCAGCTGCACATGGATCTGTTGAACTCCTAAGTTAGGATCTTGCATCGAGGTCTCATGTAGCCTCATAACAATATCTAAGGCCTCCACCTGAGTCGTTATCTTGTGCTATGATAATGCACTTCTTAAACATGGCATTAGTGAAGCTACAAACCACTCGCGATGTTGTCCATCCATCAGATTCATATTAGCTTTGTGAATCGTACATTTCAGCCTCTTATCCAACTCCCAAGGAGTTCACCTAGTAGCATCGTGATCTCTTTGAATCCAATGATCAACTGTGCTTTAGACTTCGGCCTGCTAAATTATCTGTTTAGCGCTGCTTGGATATCCCTGATTCCCATGTTTGGATTATCATTGGAGTGCTTAATATACCAGGTCAACGCGTGGTCCTGCAAGGTGCTAACGAGTGTCACTTTCTTTATATTGTCATCTTTAACTCCTTGCACTTCCCATATAACCCTTACCACGAACCAGAATTGGTCTGGATCCTCATTTCCCAAACCTTTGAACACATGCAACTTCACTGTGCTTGCCATATTGAATCGTGGTGGTGGTGGAGGTGGTACAGGTGAAGATGGAGGTGAGGGTGGTGAATCTAGTGGTGGTGTGGGTGGAGGTGGTATTCGTGGAATTATTTACATTATCAGATGGATTGCACTTCGTAGTGAGACCTTTGTGATCTCTTCCTCGTCCCCTCGTGAAGATGAAATTAAAGGGCTAGTTAATGGTCCCTTATTTCCTTCATTCCTGTAAGCTTTTCCACTTCACGTAGCCCCAAACATCAAGGTAACTGCATAACCCTATTTTCGCAGAATAGAATTTTAATCCAAGTATTCAAAGACTTTACGTACTTATCTTGCGGTCCTTTGAGAAAGCGTCGCTCTGCCTCATTGTAGCTAATTGAGGTGTCAACTACGAAATCAGTAATGAATCCTCCTATAATACGATTGAGCCAATGATCAATAGAATGAACGATATTATCCTTAGATGCTTCCAATCTTCGCACTAACTCTGGGGTCTACACAATAGGATCGTCAAGTTTCCACCTTCCTTGGCTATCTGCTAGCTTCACGATCCATTCATATAACTCAGTAGGGAAGGACACGAAGAAGATTTCATGGATCTCTATGTATAGGTAGCAGTCTAACCACTCTTCTTTTGACATTCATGGGTTCCTATTCTCCTGCACTGCAAACTCGTGAATTCTTTTGTCCAACCAGCCTTCAATTTCCTTCTTAGTTGGATTCCAGTGATACGACATCAGACATCTCTATGCAGATTCTGGTCCCGCCAACGGAACCATTTGTGGGCTTGGTGGGGCCTGACCCAGGTTTAGAGTTATTTAGCTAAACAAATCCCTACACTATTGGCCCTTTCAACATCAGCCCATGGAGCGTGAATTGAAGTCTCACTGGAAGCAGTATGGGGGGATGCTGGAAGCAAGTTTCCGCACCCTTGAGATATTTGTGGTGTTGATTTAGTCCACTTGTGCCTATCTTCATGCAGGTTACTTCGTGCATTGTTCTAACCTTCAATACCCTCGTGGTCTGTTATAATCACCTTTCGTGCAGCCCTAACCAGGGGCTGAGATGCTTTCGCATTGATATGGCAGCGAACTGAACTATTTCCCCAATCTACACTGTGAATCTTACTTATCTTCTTATAGATGTTAATAAACTTCACGTAAACAGATAGTATATCTTGTATTCACTCAATCAATACAATCATATATATTCACACATCATATAAACAATAGAAGTGCAATTTATACCCAATATATTCAATGCATAAAATAGGAAATAAATACATAGAATAGATATGAAAATTCTCTTTATTAATACTTCCAAATGTTACAAAATTGACTCGCCTTGTGCACTCAGCTATAGAGGTTTGCGCACTCACTTGCGGACTACTAGGCCTCTGCACACTCAGCTACAGAGCCTTCTCCTACTCTACGACCCAAACTAGACTTTACACTTCTGTTCTGCCACTATGCTTCTATTCCATGATTAGATTCTTCTTCCACAAATGCCTTGACTACTTAGAGCCTCACTCTATTTATACAATCCCATGGTTTGCAGACCATGGGTAGGTCTCTAGAACCGACATTACATTACAAATTGAGGGCAGACAACCTTATGACCCTTTTACAAGCTATGTGCTCAGCGCCCACAAAATGTGGAGTCTTTACATCGGAGTTACAATTTTTTACCAAAATCTGGGCTCTAAGCTGCAAAACTTCCCTTGGGGGATCCCACGCCCAACAATCCCCTTGACATGTTAGCGGGTCCAGCACCATCAACACTAGGAGAAATCCAACCAACATTGATCCATCTCAAGCTACCTAACAATAAAAACCATGTCGAAATTTTCACCCTAGGGTTGCATATATATGACAACTAATGATTTTGGTTACTAGATCTTTACTAGGGTTATAAGATCTAATACTCATATTAGAAAAGGAAAGCTCTAGCTCAAATAACTCAATTAAAAATAAGGGAAGAGATTTGAATTTAACACCACACCTCATCAGCATATCATGACCATAATGCAAGTAACTGTGAAAAAATAGGAATGATCATTGGCTACAAGAGGGAGTATAAAGGGAAAAACTCGCACTTTTGATAGTAGTAAAGGCCTCAAAATGAAAGTCCAGTGTCTTCCTCACACCTGAGACTTTGCAAGTCCTCATGCAATCTTAGGTGAATAGCCAAAATTAGGTATATGTGTATGTATATATACACATAGATATATCAATATTATGTTCATATATATGTCAACATATATATACCAATATATGTAAAAGTATGTATATATTGGTATATATACACCAAAATAATACTATATAGATATCATTTATTATATATCAACATATTATGGTTGTATATATACCAATATATATACTCACATATTATGTTTATATATATAGTAGTATACATACCAACATTCATGTAGTAGTAATATATATTAAATACATATTATGTTGGTATACTAGTGGTGGTTGTCATTGGGTAAGCACAATACATAGATAGATTAAGAGATTAATAATTTAAATAGTTTAGGGTTTTGTTGAGGTAAAAAAAAACCCCCATTTTGTGCTTTATCCATAGAAAATGGGGACCCTTTTAAGTTTTCATATCCTACTTTTATATCTATATATATATCTATATATATATATATATATATATAATTTGATCGCTTTCCACCTTGTACATATTTCATAGACAAATCACTTATAAAGTTTTCAAAAAAAAAATGTCTAAGTTCTTAATTGTGTCATCAATAAACAATTATTCTTGTCTCCCAAGACATGAATATCTCAGACCACACTCTCTTTTATTGGAATACTTTTGGCAAAACCCCGAGGTGCAACAAAACCTTGTTTTTTAATTAACAATCTTTGTTCCCATCCTAACTCTCATTTCTCGAGCTGACCCTTCCACATTTACTTCTTGATCATCCCATGGCAAGGCACAAACTTTCCGGACATATTACTGATGTTTTCTCAGAAAATTTTATGTCAATCTCATTCTAGCCCATTCACTTGTCAAGTGTTTTACCTTACGTGAAGCCCCCTGGCAAGATGAAATTTTTTTCTAAAAAACCTCTTGAAACATTTTGTCTCTTAGATTCTGTTAGTTCTCAGACCTAAGCCCTTCTTAGATGTTGAAACCTAACTTCCTCTTGAGAAATCCTTCGTGGGATGACATGGGCATTGTTTCTACATGGAATGCTTTACACATGCTCTTATCAGATGCTACCATTTGTCACATTGCGCCACGTCAATATTTGACAACTAGCCATATTCTTTGTACATATATGCTAAAATTTTCGACAGACAATTCTTTGTCTCATCGTGGCCTTCTTATAACATATTACCTAAACCTGGCCTTACTCCCATGATGCGAATTAGGGTTAATCTTAACGAATGATTAATCAAATGGTTAACTTTAATATTTTATTTAATAATGACGTCTCCATAAGTAAATATAGGTCATTTCAACTTAAATTAAGTTTATCCATCGTTCATGTCAGTATCATCCTACATACAACCACTTCTTTTTTATAGTTAATATCCTTCATTTCAGCCTTAGTTTCAATAATTGTCTTGTTTCATAGTTCTAAATAAGCCCCAAACTCCTAAATTCTACCATAACTCTGGTTTTCCTCCTTGTTACAATCAGTTCATTCTGCTAGCTATGCAAGAATGTTGAACATGGGCAAGAAACCTAAAAAGAAGTAGTGGGTGCAAAAGTCGTCTCAACCAGTCCTTTAAGTGGTAGATGATAATAATTTGAATACATTTATGTTTTCAGACACATTAATCAGTAAGCCCACTAGTGATAGAGATAGGTACTCCTTTAATTCCTTTGAGACACCATTGTCTGATAAGGGAAGGGATGTGCATACCAAAAAGACCCTCAATGAGGAACCAACATGGCAACTCAAAGTAGATGAAATCTACATCCTATCATATGGGTCATTAATATAACATAATGTATGGAATGGTTTTCATGACAAGGACCCCACACATAGAGAAACATAGAAGAGTACGTAAAAGCCAAAATGAAATATTATATTCTTATAACTTAATTAATAAATTATCTTTATTTTGTAAAACTTTTATTAGATTATTTAAATTTTATATATTTTTCTTTCATTCTTAATTCTTTTATTTTTAATATTATATATTTTCATACAAAATTTCTATGCTAACTTGAATTAGTATACAAAGTTTTTTACAAATTTTAAATCCAATCATAATACACAGTCCATTTAGTTTTTTTTTTTAACAATATAATAAACCTAATTTAAATAATTCACTTTTTAAAAAATGACAATTAAAATAAAAAGTAAATAATGAAAAAAAAATTCCATCACCACATAAAACCTTACCAAAAAACAATGTATTAATAAAGGACCTCCTAATTAAATTGGAATGTTTTATATATTTCTTTAATATTTCGTCAAATATATGCCTTCTTACTGAAGTCGAATCAAGAAACATAGATGGATTATTTTATAAAGTGGCTTGGAATATTAATCTTAAAAATCCAAAAATAAATTACCTTGCTTTAATCAGAACTATTTTTCCCATTTATCTTATTTAATGGAAAACCATGTTTAATACATCTTTATGAGGAAACATAAAGTAATGCTAAACCAATTGATTTGAATGTAAAATGATCATCGAAAAGAGCAGTTTGAAACTATTATATTAGACACAACATATTCTTTATCATTAATATATAAGAAACTATCCAATATAAAATTAAAGTTAACTTCAAATAAGCAATAAATAAACTATTTGATCCAAGAAATATTTTCTCTTGTTTTTTTCCATGTTGTCATCAAGAAAATATTGTTTATTTACACACCCAATGATCTTACCATTTTCATGAAAGTGACAACCTTCTTGGAGCATGTACTGCTATGATTAAAAGTTATATTTATTTTAGTAAAACAATATTTTTTATTGCACATTTAATTTGTCAAAATTTGTTCAATTTGAAGTTTTGGAATCAATGAGGTTGGGTTCTGACTCATGAATCAATTTTGATCAAAATCACTGTAACATCTAACATAATAGTGTAGTCTCTCTCGATCAAAAGAGTTAACAGAGGATTTGAACTAAAAAGCTCGAAGGGAATGTTGCCAAGTACTCTATATCTAATCAAAAGAGTTAACAAAGGATTTGAACAAATAATTTCAAAAGGAATGTTTCCAACTAATCTCTATCCAAAGATTGGAAGAAAATTAAATATAAGAAAAAATGATTTTATACCCAGATGTGGGTAGATGTTTTAATTATAAAAAATTCACTTCCAACAACCGAATATAGAAAGTCCTTCCTCCTTGTATTCAGGACAAGCTCATGTTTTGGGATTAAAAACAATCAATGAGTCTAATTGGCAAGTTATTAGCAAATCAAAATGTAATGATTTTTCTTAGGATTAAGGGAAATTTTATAGATGAAATGTAATATGGTCATATAGACAAAGTAGAGTATGTCAAACAACAAATTCCAACTCATAAATTCTAACAACATTCTCAAGATTGATAGTTGGTAAAACAATATTGTAGCTAAACAATGATACGATTGATATGTAAACTCATCCAGAGTACATATTTTCCTACCAAGATCATCCCATGGACAAAAAGCCTTATATTTGAAATTAAATTGAGTAGCATTAATTCGGTACTCCATTGGAATTACTTGAATGGACCATGAGAATATTTTCTATCTGTTTGGCTACATCAGCCTCACCAAAGTGATTTTTTGGGATCTAGTAACCCGTTGCAGGATCCGTCATCCAAGACCTCTTTTTATAACATGCATCAGACTTGTCAATGGCTTGTTTTGGCTCTAGCCTAATTAATCCTCTACTTTCTGTTGTCAATGCTACCATGTTGTATCCTCACATGAAAGGGAACATCAAGTAAAAGGGAACAAAACCAAACAAATTAGTTTTTTATTTCTGATATAAATTTTAATTTTAAAAGTGGGGAGAACATTGTTGGAAGGGATTTTAGTGGTGTTACGAAGGGAGCTTACATATCCTGAATGACTATATTTGATCCCAAATCATATCCATGCACCCCAAATTGAGAAAGGGCACCTGCAATCATATCCTTCAGATGGAAAAGGGATCTCACGATGAGGACATCCACAATCAAGAAGATAAATCTGAGAAATTATAAGAAATATGTCTTCAAACTCCAAGGTTGATGTTTAGAGGCCAGACGAAAGGCCATTTAAATAGGCCCATTTGGGAACAAGAAATGAACTTTTTCAATTAACTTTCAGAGCCATAAAATTATTTACAGTATTTCTTTCATGTGGTCAGGTACAACACACACTTGTGGTGGCTTCCTTTACGCGTCCACTCTCCTAAACTTGGACAGAACTGGAATTTACTACCAACTTTCACACGATGAGGTTGGGGAGCAAATTTTTCAGTCATTCAAAAGATGAGGGTTTTGTGTCATGTCAAGGGTGCTCGATCTCAAGCTACCTCTTCAAGAAAACCCCAGCGGAGGTATGATTGAGAAATATTGTGAGTAGTGATATCAATCCTGGGATATAGAGGGATTAAACTAGGGTTACCATCAATGTTGTTGCAATTGGGGACAATGTTGATGCCGGTGGGCGAGAGCAGAAGTTCATCAATCCCATGACCAAAATGAAACAGGGAGCCATTGCCCTATTCAATAACCTGTGGCAGAAATTCGGCGCGAAGGTATTTGAAATCCTTGGTGCGGAAGTAGCATTGAATGCACTTAAGTTCACATCTTAATTGGCTTGTGAGAGTAACAATTGTCTAACGTGATGGAAATCAGGAGGGTTGTGGAATTTCCAGAAGATTGAAAGCAATAAAGGAACAGGCAACGAAGATGAATGGGCCCTATTGGCCACGTCAACTAGCTTGGGAAACCTACAATTGAGATAAGTTCAGCGCTATGTGAGTATATTTGGGTATTCTATTTTATAATTTTTGATATTGTTGTAGTTTTTTTGACCTGCTGCGTTTTTCCGTTCTTTGTTTCTATGTTTCCTATTGGGCATGGGGACATGCTCCTTATGCTGGCATGGGCGAGCAGTTATGATGATTTTTTGTAATGGGGATTATATGAGGGCTTATAAGTGTGGTATCTGCCTGTAGATGTTCTTGTGCTATAAAGAGAAACACACTACCAAGGGAGATGTATGAAAATGATATAGAGTTTGAGTAAATAATGTTGTTTTTTTTTTCTAAATAAAATAAAAATATAAAAACTTCTTTCCATATATACTTATGGTGTTAAATTAAACTTCTTTCTTATGGTATTAGATTTATAATTTTAATGGCTTATTATGTTTTAATAACTACTTACATTTGTCTTTTTGTTGAGTGTAAACTACATAGGCAATGAATCATAGAATTGTTAAATGTTATGGTGTTAAATTAAACTTCTTTCTTATGGTATTAGATTTATAATTTTAATGGCTTATTATGTTTTAATAACTACTTACATTTGTCTTTTGTTGAGTGTAAACTACACAGGCAATGAATCATAGAATTGTTAGTTTTCAAACAAACAATGAGTCATAGAATTGTTAAAGTTTTTAAACAATTTTACATTTTAATATTTTATGGATGTTTGATTTTCCGAACTTGGGAGAAGATGTTGGAAAGCTTATCTTATATACCATTTAAGGAATTTGTTTTAAATAAAATATTTTTTTTAACTATTATCATTAATGTCTTATGTTAAAATTTAAGTTTTCTTAAATGTTTATTATTATTATTATTATTATAATATTATATTATGTTAATTTTAAATTTCGATAAATATCTTATACTTAATTTTTTTTAATCTATTTAAATTAAATAATATTTTAATAAAATGATTTTAATCAATAATCACTTTTAAATATTAAATGATATAAAATGGGCATAATCAACACCAAGAATTGGGTTTGCCATTTCCCTAAGACGCCCTTCCTATTGTTGGCGATTATGGGATTCATTCAATTGATTGAAATGATATTTGGTCAATTAGTTCTCCACTTAGATTTGAAACTTGGTCCCAACCCAGTGGTGCATATGCGACTAGGTAGGGATTTACGCATTGTTTGTCTGGTTTACTAATTGGAATGATGCCCAACCCAAAAGTGTATGGTTTCCCTCATAAAAGACTTCATGATGCACTTAGCATCTAGTTTCCTCATAAACTGCTCCATGATGCACTTAGTCAAATGCTCCATATAATGCTTGAGTCTTAGCCTCCAAAATGGGTAGCTCCATGTTTAGTCAATTTAGTGTCCTAAATTGACTGCATAAATTATCAACCGAGGTTTGTAAGCTGATGAAGTGTAGTGCATTGTATGTGCTTAGTTAACCATTCTTACTTCGTTGTTTTGTATCTTATATTGTTTTTGGGGGTTTTGGTTCTTTGATTCCTAACAATGTACAATCTGAACTATGAGAAACTGAATCTAAACTTCCTAAAGGTGAACCAAGAGCTTAAAACTAGTCAAAATCTAAGTTAAAAGAAGGAAAAACAGAGCATCTGTCCTATCTTGTCATTAATCCTATGTCATGAATCTAATTCTTAAAATCAAAAGGTAATGTTGTAAGTCATGTTGAAATAAATATAGGGAATGAAATTAATTGAAGTACTTCTAGTTGCTCTAACCTTCAATTTTGAAAGATAACCTTCTTGAGATGGAATACAAGCAACATTTGTACTCCATGATCTAGAAACAAACTATATAAGAACATGCAGAAGGTAATTGATTGGTTTCAACCCGTATGTAAAGTGAATGTTTAACCATTTAGTTTAGGATGGATATCAGCTTGAAATGGTGATAAAAAACATTCATTAATACAGTGCATTGACAACCTGAACTAGCAAATAAATAACAAAAATAGTGAGTAAGCTAATCAACAATGCATCCTCATTACTTCCAATCTTACTCTGTTTAGAAACAAAGTCGTTTCCTTTATGAAATGGATTGGAGAAGCAAGACTACACATTTTAGTTCTAACATTATGCTACTGATCAGAACTAAAAGAAATCAAACTACAAGAAATCAACCTCAGTTACAAACACTGCTAAAAGCAAATGATGAAATTAAAACTGAATAGAAAAACAAACGAAAAGAAAACCTCCTTTAGTGCAGGGGCCCTATGCAACTGACTGGGTTGAGCTACTAACTTAATTCAAAATGCTCCTTCAAATGATCATCGGTCAACACACGACTTTATATTATAAACAGGAACAAAAAGTCCAAAATTACAGAGCTTGCAAGTCTGAGCTTAATACATCAAAAACTTTGAACCCCTTCTGATTTTGTATAACTGGTATTTAAAAGAAAATATTCATAACTTTCTTTTGAGGAAAATTAGCTAGAGGTGGTCTACACGTATCACAACCGGACTGCGTAAATGTTTGATCAGCTACAAGTGACTTGAATTCGAGCAAGATGGTTGCACAGAACCATTAACACAGGTGGCTGATCTGAGTTAATGCTTCAACAGAACTGTTGGATTTATCAATTAACCACGAAAGTGTAGACAAAGAGTCTTATTTACTCCTGGTTTCATATGTTTGACTCCACCTTTGACTGTGGTCTTGAGCTGGCTTTTTTATCAATCTGGGCTGGGTGACTAGGATAGAATCCATGTCGAGACGATTCCAGAGATGCCCATGTAGCCGGTTTCTTCGTTTGACCCCTGTAACCTGCCAAACCACGGAAGTAGCTATGGAACACACAGTTAGCTGCAGAATAGGCTACATTCCGTAGCTAATTTGCAAAAATTTATTCAAATAGAAAAAACATAAAAGTATAACATGTCAATCATTTAATGTCCTCCTTAAGACAAAATCTATCATTTATCAATGATGGGTATCTGTATTCTTATGGAAAAGCAAGGGAAAGAAGTGAGAAAAGTTGTCAAGGAGAGGGTAATTTTGAGATTCAACACTCCATATAAGGTTTCCTGACTCGCACCTTCTCAAGCTAACAAGTTAATCTATTTATTTCTGAATGACAATGGGAATGTGGAGGGCATGGAGATATGAGGTGTTTCTGGGCAACAAATTAATATGTTTCTTCTGAATGGCAGTGGGAACGTGGAGAGCATGGAGACATAAGGTGTTTCTGAGCTTTAAAGGCTCGGATGTTAGGAAAGGCTTCGTAGATCATCTCTATAAATCCCTCACAACTACCAAATAAACCCATGTGTTCCATGATGCCCATCAACTAAGAAAATGGGAGGATATGAATACGACCATAACCCATGCCATTGAATGCAATATTTTCTCCCCAGAGTATGCATCCTCAGTGTAGTGCCCCAAATAAGTGTCCTAGGTACACGAGAGGGCCATCTCGTTGTTTTACGAAGTGGCACTTGTTTTATTCAAAAGCCCATTTGCCAAGGAATTCCAACACCACAAGATATTGAAGGATGGAAAGGTGATATATGTATAATCTGTGAGGTTGGACATTAGCTAAACACTGGAAAACAAAGGGCTTAGCAGGAAAACAACTATCCCGAAAAAAAAACTTGCTCCTATCCATGAACATTATGGAAAATATGATAATCTAATTAACCCCATTAACACACACACACACACACACACACACACATATATATAATCTTCAAATTCATTCATAAAACTATAAAATCCAATCAATCAAAGATCAATGGTTTTAGCTTGTAGTTTCACAAAAGGTGTATGATTTACACGTATGTAAGATTGATATGTAATAGTATTAGCAGTTGGCATTGCATCTGAGGTTATTAAATGACAAAAACTGACCACAAGGTCAATAATTGGCTTGTTACAAATATGTAAATACAATAAACAATTCATTAGCATAATACATAATACATAATACTTTTTTCTTTTTGATATCTAGCTGAATCGGCAATGGCGGTGGTATCGTACTCACGTTACATGGGGTCGAATCCCACCAGCTACCACTATAACAGCTAGGAGGAACCGCCCAACCCGCAAAGAATGACCCCTTAGGGTAAGACGAGACTTGAACCCATGACCTGCACAATGGCACGAACGACTTAGCAGAATGTTCGCTGACCACGAGACCAAACCCCTGCAGGCTATAATACATAATACTTAATACCTAAGTTTAAAAAAATTATTTTCCCATTCATAAGATTTATATAATATGTCACTAACCCATTGTGCTCTACAATATCCTATACCACTATAAATAAATCTAACTTCAAAGTTAATTTAGATACTCATGATATTCTCTTCCTATTGCTCTATTGAAAGTATTTTATTATTTTGGTCTTAAGCACTCAAAACTTCAGAGTCATCGATTTTTCTTTCTGTGGGTTAACCTCATCTATTCATATTATTATGGGATTTTACAATGTCATTCGGATGTTACGAGGCTATTCTTAGGATTCATTATAGTTGAAAGTTCTTCTAAGTTCCTCTTTTCCAATGCATGTTATTATCATTCCAATACATGTTTTTTTTTTTTTTTTTTTAAGCTTGGTAGGACCTTCTTTTTCTATTTATAAAAAGCAAGTTTACACCACATATGTGAGATAGGTGGCCTAAACTTTCCCAGTGGGAAACCAAGTCTGTTGGCCACCTATCCTCGTTATAAGACATCCAAAAATAATATAGTTTCAGTCGATCTAACCAAGCTATATATGTATCAATATCATGATAAGAGTCTATGTGTCTATCTATCATAAGCATGCATCAGTAAAAGTAAATGCTACCCACAAGAAAAAAAAAAAACATCCAAGAAACTGACTAATCCTTCTGTTCTTCTGAGGTAGATTCCACTGGAGCCGGGTCTTTGGCTGAGTCTCCAGGTATGTCAACAAGCTCGATAATGCAAGGAATGTGCCTTTGGATTCGATCTAGGTGGATGTCCTGCTTACACAGCTGAAATTGAATTGTCTACAAGTCTTTTTGGTGATTGGGCATGTCCTGGGGGGCCATAGCCATCCCCACTGACATTTGATCCATTGCATTCCCCATGAGGCTCTTCATGAGACAGTACAGATATAACATCTATTTAAACTAGGTGAGTCTACCCCTAGTACTCCCAGGATCCGGGATTATAGCCCGCCAATTCTCCATTTCCTCATCAAACTCCTCCTCTTGTTTTAGCTTCTCCTCCCATTTTTCCATAATCTTATGAATGCATGCATCCATTCCTTCCCTATAAGTTGTTGCTACTTCAATGATGAGGTGTTCTACAGGCTTCCTCCCATGCCTAGGTTCCAAGGTGATTGGGTCTACTGCACAAGTTGAATCCCTCCCCCTTCTGCCGCATCCTCTTCCACGTGTAGGTCGGGCCATCTCTTCCCTTTTCTAGTCCTATTCACACACACTATGCATCAGCTCTCAGGGCGTGGTCTCATGCATCCCCTGAATGATGCATGTTCCCCTCCCCTCATGGTTCCCATCACAATTTCCTCTGCTTAGGTGCCCCTCTACCCCAAGATGAATTGCCTCTCCTCTACCTAATGTGTCTATGCCACTCTTCTGCCTCTCATTTTTCTTGCTCACCTACCTTGGGATAGCCTGACCACCCCTCTGGTTATGCCAATGCTCTTGCTTGCTCATAGGGGTGGTGTCTCAATGCTTGACCCAAATTATGCTTACAGCCCTCACCGCTAGCCCATCGGGCCAGGTTACCATCACTCCCACTCGCATTGCCTTCCCTCGCCCCTCTGCCTGGTGTTGCTGCCTCTCTTGTCTACTCTTCCTATGGCCTTCGCGCATGCTTAGCCACAGTCTCCCCACCCTCCCTAGTATATGAGCTATCTCGATCATTCACAGGGGGTTTCTCAAAGTCCTAGCCCCGGTATTCTCTCTCAGCTTTATCCTCTAGCTCTAACTCGATCACCATCCCCCCCTCGCTTATGCTGGTCTCCCCGGCCTTCTCTGAAATTTCCCTCCCCAGTCTTCACCCACACCCTCCAGCCATGAATTAACATAGGTAACATAGTAATGAGCTTGTAAGGCCAGGGAACATACCTAGAAATAGTTTGGAGAGGTCCTTACTAGTAGCTCCACTGTCTTACACCCTCGCTCCTCCTTCCTCCCATAATCTTGACTATACTCCTCTCTCTATCCCAACTTCCTTCATAATCCCAATCCACATTTCTCTGTCCCATCACCTGTCCTACCTTAACCTCCTCACCTCCCTCTCCACCCTCACCTTGACTGCCACTTCTCCCATTTTGTTTGTCAGGTAGCATGCGGGAGGCCACCACACCCATCATCATGAGCGTGTGGGGGGCGGTGGGTGGTACCTTTACCTTACATACCATAACTCCCATGTCTAACCCACTTCCCCGCCTTTCTTGGGCACACACCCCGATCGAGGGTATTGTTGTTTGGATTCTCATTTTCCTGACCATTTTGGGAATCTTGCTGTAGGATTTCCTCCAGAGCTTTGAATCTATCATCCTTGGGATGACTTGGCCATAATTGTTCCATTGGGCCATGTTGCTGATTGCAGCCCCAGTTGGCAAAGAAATCTATTGCTTTGTTCCCTTCTCTTCTTACATGCCTGATTATTAGGTGATCAAACTTGTGTATTAGCTCCCATATCTCATGGATAAGGTGAGTTTTCCTCCAAATTTAGCTTGGTTTGTCCCATGATGTTCCATTGTTAAGTTTCCTAATGGTGTTTATGACCAATCTAGAGTCTCCTTCCACCTCCACATTTTTGTATCCCAATATTACAACTATTTGAAGCCCATGTCTAGATGTTGTGAATTTGGCTTCATTTTTACTTGCAATTCCACATGAGTTTGCATATACGAGCCATGTGTTTTCTTGGTTATATCTGAATATGCCACCTAGTCATGATGCTCCCAGGTTCCCTTTTGAGGCCTCGTCAAAATTAAAATTGATGAATCCTTCTCCTGCTGAAATGAAATGCATCAGGGAATTAATATTCATCCTTCTCATTTTCCAAGCATTAGGGGGGATCATTTCCTTTAATAAGTTAAGACAGTGAAGTATTCTTGCTTCATGGGGAGGGACTTGAAAGTCTTCTGGGCTCCATTGTTCTGCTAGAATTGTTTCCCTGATATTTTTAACTAAACCTTCCCATACCTGATCTTGTGTTGAGGTTTTGTTTTTGAAAATTTTACAGTTCTGTTCTTTCCATATGGTCCAGAGGTTGAAGCCCGGGGCCAATCCCCATGCATGATTCAGGACAGGGCTTGAGAAGATGTTGTTGCACCATATTAGGATTGTTTCCTTTATGCTTTGATAGTCCCTATCCATCCTTCTGAAGACTCCTTGTATTTGGCCCCACTGCTGGTTCACAAATAGGCATGAGTTCATCATGTGCTCTATGTCCTCTTTGTCTTGCCAGCACATCCAGCAGAAGGACAGGCCTTGCATTACTTTCTTCTGTAACTGGTCCTAGGTTAGGATTCTCCCTTTATAAACTAGCCAGAGGAAGTGTGCTACCTTAGGCCACCATCCACCCTTCCAGATTTTTTTCCAGAGCAGTGCTTGGCCATCTTGTTCTTGTTATGATTTTAGCTCGTAAGCTTCTTTGATGGTGAAGGTTCCTTTTGTTGAGTACCCCCATCTCAGGATGTCTGGGCCCATTCTGATGGTTATTTGTCTTGTTCTCATTTCTTTGTCGAACTCTGTCCCTTGCTCTGTCGCTATATCCTGACCCCATTCTTCTACCTTTTCCCATTTTCTCCAGTTTTCGGTCCCTTGCCCTTCGTTCCATAATTGTTCTACATATTGAATGTTCCTATCATTGGTGAGTCTAAAAATATCTTGGAGATCTTGCATTTCTATCATTCTTTCTCTTTACTACCATGAGTCCTGCTAGAATCTAGTTGTTATTCCATTTCATATTTCCTAGAAAGCATGTTGGGCAATGAGCTCCCAGTTTTGTATTTCTAAGTTCCATATGGTTGAGCCCTTGAGTGGATCTCTGTACCAGAGGATTTCCTCCATTCTCTCCGACATGTTATACTTTCTTGTCTAGATTTGTTTCCATATGTCCCCTACTCCCCCTAGCCATCTCCACCAAAATTTTGCTCCCATTACTTGATTTAAGGTATAGGGGTCTCATAGGCTGAGCCCTCCTTCTAACATTTTCTTTTTCAATGCCTTCCAGGAAATAAGAGCCCAATTTTTCCTTTGTTGTGCCCCTCCCCATAGAATTTTTTGAAGATGTCCACCATTTTGGTACAGGCTCCCTTGGGGGTAGCCATACCTGACAGTTGGTAGATAGGGATTCACTGCAATACTACTTTTAGGAGGATTGTTCTGCCTGCAAGATTTAGGGATCAGAAGGCCCTATTTCCCAACCTTCCCTAAATCTTTTGGATAGTTTGTTGCCATCCTACCAATTTTAGAGGGTTTTCCAAAAGGGGCATTCCCAGGTACTTCGTGGGGAGGTTACATGTGTTGAATCCCATAATCCTGGCCAGATAGGATTTTACATTCCCTTGGGTATTGAAGAAGAAGGTACAATATTTTTCGTTGTTGATTTGTGTTCCATAGGATTGCATAAAGGTGTTCAGGATTTCTTTCATTCTACAGGCTTCTCTGAGAGAGACTTGGTAGAATAGCATGATATCATCCACGAATTATTGGTGGGTTATTGCAAGGTCATTCTCCCAGATCCTTAATCCTTTGATTTTGGACGCCTAGGCTTCCTCCTTGATGTATCTGCCCAAACCCTTAGTAGCAATAATAAACAGGAAAGGAGACAGGGGGTTCCCTTGTCTTAGGCCCCGTGTGGGGTTGAATGTTCAGGTAGGAGTCCCATTTAGAAGGATAGAAAATATGGGAGTGGATATCATAACACTTATCCAGTTAATCCATCTTTGGTTAAATCCATAAGCCCTACGGATACTCCTTAGATACTCCCAGCTCAGTCTATCATAGGCCTTGGAAAGATCCAACTTCATTAGCATGCCTGCAACCTTCTTCACCTTGAAGGAATGTACCACCTCTTGGGAGGTGACCATTCCATCTAGAATTTGCCTCCCTTCAACAAAGCCTGTTTGTTCTGGGGAGATAATGTTGGGGAGAAGTGGCTTTAGTCTTTTGGAAATCAGAGTGGCTATAATATTATAGATGACATTGCACAAGGAAATGGGTCTAAAACCCTACGGGTCTTCCAATTTTGAGGTTTTAGGGATGAGTGTAATAAAAGTGGAGTTAAGACCAGGGCATACCTTTTGATTCTGTCTTGATTCCTCCACAACCTCCAGGATGTATTTTCCCATGAACGACCAAGTGGCTTGGAAAAATTTAGTTGTGAACCCATCCAGGCCTGGGGCCTTATTCTTTTTCGTTCCTTTAACTATTTATTCCACTTCCTCAAGCGTTTCTGCTCTCTTCAAGGCTAGGTTTTTCTCTTGAGTAACCTTTTAGGGAATGTGCTGGGAGATTCTTTGCATTGCTTCTGTTCTATATTCTTGAGGTTCTATTAGGAGATCTTTGAAGTGGTTTACAAGGATTCCCTCCATCTCCTCATGTTGCGTGTTGTGATTCCCCTCGTCATCTTTGAGTGAGAATATTATTTTGTTTTGTCGATGTTGGATCATGGCCTTGTGGAAGAACCGGGTGTTCCTCTCCCCTTCTCTTAACCAATTCACTCTCGACTTCTGTTTCCACAAAATCTCCTCTTGCTTGCTCCTTTACTCCAGCTGACTGATGATCCTTCCCTCTTCTACTATTATCTCCTTCAATCTCCCTTCCCATATTATTTTTTGTTGCATTTCCATCATCTTTTGGTTTAGTTGTTGTTGGTACTTCATAATGTGGCCGAAGTCTTCTTTGTTCCATCCCCTTATTTTTTTTTTATTTCTTTGAGTTTAAGTTGGAATGTCTGCATGTAGTTCCTCCCCTGTTGTTCACTCTATGTCCACCATAGATTGATTTTTTTGATGAGGCTAGGGTCTCTGAGCCAAAAGGCTTCAAACATGATGCAAATGTTTTGTTTTGACATAAGGTATCATGACGACACATGGAGTGAAACCCTAGACCATGACCTGAAATGAGGAATTTAACCATTTCATGACCCAAGACACTTAAATGAAGATATGATACCTTGAAGAAGACAATGACCATCATGAGTGATGAAGACCATGAGTAAGTGAAGGGAACAGTAGTGACCTAGACACAACAACCAGTGACCAAATTTCTATTTGAAGACTGACTGAAATGACAAAAATTTGACTTCACACCCTAACAACACTTTGTAAGAGCATATTTGATCCAAGTGACAGGCTAAACCGACTGACACTAACACGATCAACAAAATTTCTCACCATGTCTGCTCTGTGTCAGCTACTAGGATGGATCCTTAACTTGTATAGGTGCAGTTTCATTTGTGAGTGCATGTTGTGCCCATTGTTGTTCCTGTTCTTTCTACAACTCATTTGTTTGTCTATGCAGTTTCGTGTTCTTCCTGAGTTGCTACTTCAGCACATGCAACTCCTTCTTTGTTCCATCTTCTGCCTTCATGCGATCTTCATCTTGCGTCGTCACTTCATAGTCGGAGTCTCCAAAGTTGCTTGCATCATCAATGGACCTTCTTGAGCTTGCAACCTTGTTCTGCCTCCATGTTTTCAACAGCCATCCTCTTGCATTCGTTGCATTTGGTGTGTTGTCTTCAGATAATGTTCATGATGCTGCTCGCTGTGATGTTGCTGCTATCATATCTGGATTTCCTTGTCTACGAACAACTTCATGTCTTCGTGGGTAGGCAAGTCCATGGACACTTGATCGACTGCATCCCTAAGTGTTCTCTAAATGATGTCTTTGTGTCTACTCTCCTAGAAACCATTGTACTTGTACTATTGAGAGGCAGATGAAAACCTGCAATACCTGGAGACATGGAAACACTCATGGCAAGCAATTTGTCAATTGAAAACCAAAATGAACATGAGAACTGACTCGTATCATACCTAGGTGAATGATCATGAAGGTTGTGAAATTTCGGCTGGGAGGTTGGGAGACCGACTGCCAAGACTGCACAAGGCATAGTCCAGGCTGTTGGGAGATTGATTGACTACTAGAACTACGTAATGCACAATCTAGTCTAGTTGTTGACTACTAGGATTATGCAATGCGCAATTCCAGCTGGGAAGGACTGCTGGCCTAGGGATAAATTTGCACAATTTCTTGGGCCATTCAGCCACTGTCCTCTAGAAGTGTGCAAAATATTCCTCGAGGCTAGTGCTGGGTAGGAATGCACAAATATGGAGAGGAAGGTGAGCCTTCCTTTCCCAAATTGCACAATGCAACCTTGGTGAAGGCAAAGCTTGGGCTAAGGTTGGCCCAACTCACTGATAGGCAACTGAAAGCAAGTAAGTTAGTGAATGCATGGTGACACTAAGTGATAGTAGAAGTGACTAAAAGTGCATGAAAAACATGAATGAAAGATTCATCAAACGATTAACATGTAGGTGGGTGAGGCAGTTCGCTAGTTAGGCAAATGTCAGTGCAAAACAGTTTCATGCATGCGACAATAGTGAGATAGCAACGAAAAATGAAACAGAGCTAGGACAAGTTAGTATACATGTAAACGACAACAAGGACTCAAAGAAATCAATAAAACAATACTCCCACAAGAAAAAACACAAAATGTGATAGAAATGCATCACAAGGCATGAGAAGCAGGCTTACCCCAAAATAAGTGAGCTGAATGTGCCGACTACTCCTAGATGTGATGTGGGATGTCAAAGTTGTAAGCTTGATGTGAGGAATGAGATCTACAGTGTCCGGTTGATGAGTTTTGATAACATTAAGGTTATGACACATATGCCACGAATCTAGGGAAAGCGACACTTGGTGGAAGGTTTCGGAATTTCTCCTTGCATGTAACCTCCAACTACTAAACATAGATCCCTGAAACAAGGGATGCCTTTGCATGCTGCCTTGGGAGAAGCAGCCCATGCATGCAAGTTTGTTTTGCTTGGTCTCGGAGGGAACCGGTAAACTCAGCTGCACATGCAAGATACTGCTCGACTGTTGCAGAAAAATGTTCATTTTTGGCTAGGAGCTAGGCTGGCTACCTAGGATATTTCAACAATTTCTAGGCAGAGCAGCTGAATTTTGCCCAGATTTACACAAATCCTAGGCTGAACAGCCTACTACTGGGAAAATTTGTGCAAATCCTACTGGGAGGGTTGGCTAGCAGGATTACGCAATCTTGGAGCCCAGCGGGTTGTCAAAGAGGATTGTGCAATTCCTGGAGGGAAGGTTGGTTTCCCTCCAGAAATGAGCAATTTTCAAGGGGAAGCTTCTCAGCCTGTAGCTCGACCAAGTTCGGGTGAGCAGCCTGTGAGGAGAATGGATCAACTGTGATCGAAATGCTACCTTTGTGCGAGGAAAACACTGAATCTTGAGTACTTGAAGAAGCATGAAAAAGTGTTGTGTATGGTTGGTAGGGAGGCTCCAAAATAGGCCAAGGAAAAATTTTGGAGGGTGGTTGTAGCCGCTAAAACACTTGAAAACACACTGGTAGAACTCCACCACTCTGAATGGACCTTGTTCGTGAAAAGCAAGTCCAATGCCTCTGGAAGTATTGTTTAGCTATTAGCTCATCTTGGCTTCACACTAGTTTGATTGTCAGATGTTGTATCTTCCAGACTTTTGGTTGATTGACACACATTCCAAGCCATGGAAACACAATTGTTTTGACTGGGGTTTGAAGGTTTATAGGTGCACAAGCAGTATAGTCATCAGAGTCTTAGTTTCATCTCTGGTGTTGCTCCACTACTAGCAGGCCTGGACATGGCCCCGATGGAGTCACATAGGCACACAAGCTTGGATCTACTACAAGCGAGCTTGGTCAGTACCTTGGTGGAGTTACTTGCATCACCTCCCTACATAGGAAGCCTTTCTCTTCTTTCGCCTTATTCATTTTTATTTTTATTTTGACTTTATATTTTTTTCATTTTCACTGTGCATAGCACTTATTCATTTCAAAGGCAGAAGAGGAATCTTGACTTATTGAGAGAAGAAGAGGTTGTTCCAATAGAGAATTAGTTTATTGTATCTTTGACGTGCCAGTTAAGGTTTTACTCATTACCTTACTCTACTTGACTGAGATGACAAGGTTTAACCCAAAAAAAATCTACTAGAGAAGGTGACATTAGTTAGCACACATGTATTGTGTTTACACCAAGGTTCACTTTGAACAATACGTATTTTCATTCAACGTATCATTGACTAAAAGTAACAAGCTCATCATATAGAGGCAAGATGATAGATAACCAAGTAGTGATAGTTGTACAAGCCCTCTTGTCCTTTACCGAGCTCGCTTCAAGAGTCATACATGGTTTCATGAAAAACTAACCTATGAACAAAACAACCAAACGAACTAAAAATCAACAAAGAAAAGCAAGAGCATAAGAAAAATGAAAGTGAAGCAAGTAAACAAACAAGCAAACAAATCACGTAAGCAAACAAGCATGCAAGAAAACAACTGAAGGGAGACACTACTCCTACTCCTACACTAATGGTACATGGGCCTGATCACATGAAGTGATACTTCCAATGCAGCCACCAGTGCATTGGTAGACCCATGTTGGTGAAGGCTTGGTCTGTGAGCAACCCAGTTGTGTGAACCAGCAAGCATGAAAGATATAACAATGAATACAACTACACTTCATGATTCAAAGTGCCCACGGGACATAAGTGAGTGTATGTGCATGAAGGGCAGTCTTCGGACTTATCATGGTGTTGTGTGACACTACATGAAACTTTGAAGCATAAGCACACTCTTGACTATGACATGCAAGCGAACGAAAGAAACAAAGATAAATTGCGTCGTGCATGAGTGCTTGCAATGTAAGACTCCTCCAATGCATGAGCAATGGGATCGTGTAGTTCGAGTGGAGGAAGTAAAATTTGAGTGTTGGGTTGATCTTAAGTGCATACAAATGAGTTATGATGAGCCTTGAGTGTTTGAAAATTTTCTTGATTAGAAATGAAACCAACCTCGAGACAAAGAGGGCCTAACATAACCATCAGATTGGGCTAAAGTGCCTCGATGGTCTATGGGGTTTTGACTTCATTAATAGATGGATCTTCATAGACCAGTGGCTTATATGGATTACCAATGAGTTAATCAACATCATGATCAGATGATGAGGTGGAGATATCACAACAACCAAGATCAGAAAATTTAAGACGCTGGTCGTCATCCTCATGGTTGCATGAATCACATAGAGGGGTAGATGAAAAGCGAACAAACTCATCCTCTGTGTTTCCAAAAAAGATAGATGAAGGATCAAGTGGATTTTCAATGAGTAACTTATCCTCTCCATTGTCAAATAATGGACTAACATCCGGTGAGTCCTGTCAATGATCAATAATGGTTGTATCAGTGGATGAAGACACATGAAAAATCATGGATGGTGGGTTCACCAAAGAGGTTAGGAAAGAATGGAGGGGACTCAGGTAGAAGGGAGTCATCCTTCACTGAGCATTGATGTTCAAGCTCCCACTCATACTCTTCATGAATGACAAAGCATGTTGGTTGTGCAACACCGACTCCGTTAGTGGGTTGTTCCTTGTTCACAACAAATGAAGAGTCCATAATGGACGAACACAAGACAACATCATCTAGAGGAACACCTGAGTGCGAAGATGGAGGTCTAAGAAAATAATTCATGTGATAACTCGAAGGATTCACAACCAAATCTATGTGAAAATTGAGTTGAGTGATGTTAGGAGAGTGTGAAGGATGACTAGGTGTGTGAGCATGATCCTCAACATCACTAGGCAGTGGTGGAGTTGCTGAATGAGAGGGAGGTGGATAGTTAGTTGAGATAGTGCCCACTCCCACATGAGATTTTGTAGTTCCATCAATGAAGAATGTTGAGTGAAGCTTGATATCAAGCTTCATCTTGGGATGGGTAGATTTTTTAAGGCAATACTTGAACCGGTCCCAAAGATAAGCAAATTTCGTCTGGCTCTTCGGAGCTTGAAACTGCAAGTCACAGAAGCACCACCAAAAATCAATAACGGATTCATGCGGAACCCTCTGTTTCTCTAACAACTTTCGGTCAAGATAGTCTGGATCAAAATGATATAACATGTCTTCAATGAGATCATAGAAGTGCTCAAATGGGTGCATGGTGTCAGCCAATAGGCTGAGCACCCAACGAAATGGAGATTCGCGAAGTGTGTATGCAAGCAGCAAACCCGCATGTTCATCAGAAAACTCATCTTCCGCATAAATCATGAAAAGAAAGTTATATAAGTGCTTAGGACAGGCCTCTTCGCCTTCACCATCATATGTGTGAGTGGACAAGAGATCGAAAAGCTTCCCCAAGATGAAGACATCTTCATGATTCGAAAAACACCTCGAGGGAAGAAGAGTGCAAGACTCCATGAAAGATATGCAAAGGTTCAAAATTGGATGAGAGGACACTGCTTGTCATCAGACCCTCCCTCTAGCACCAAAAATGTTGATGGTGTTGGACCTGCTAACATGTCAAGGGCATCTCCCCGATAAGAATTCCTAATTAGACCTCAGACCATTTGGTGTAGGAGTCCTAGCAGTGGGTCGTAAGGTAATGCCTTGACCGTGGTGTCACACATAGCCAAGTAGAATAACTCTGTCAGCAACAAGGGTGTGACTAATGCAGCGAGTCAAGGAAGGTGTATGAGAGGTTCCAACACTTCGATGGGGGAAGGAGGTGAAGGTGAGTTCCAGGTTCAAAGGGATCAATCCCAACTCGGCTAGGAACACACAACACAAAGGACATGCACAGCTTCCGGTGGAGCAGTCCACTCAGATGTGGCAGTCACATCATACAAGGTAAGATAACACGTACAATGCTCATAGATCAGTCCGAGACGAGTGTGATGATTTTTATAGCAAGGTTCAAGTGAAAGGAATGTCTGATGTCCGACAGAGCAGTTGACATAGACAATGACAACATTAACAACAAGATCATATAATTGCATGTCAATCAGTTCATACACAAGTACGTAAGTTAAACAACACATATCATTAAAGCAAATTGAGCAGTCCAACTACAATAACAACATATGCATGAAAATGTATTGGCTCTTATTATATAAAGAAGTATAAGTCACAATCATACAATACATCCATGTAAACCTACTAGCCCCAATAGTGGAATGTTACAGCCACATCTGCCTGCTCCTCCAAAGAGATGTACTAGCTTTGTGTAGTGGAGAAGCCAAGGCGCACTACAATACTATCCAAGCTTTCTTCAAAATAGTCTTAGTAGAAGCTTGGTTGACCTAAAGCCATTACAATGAGTTATGAGGGACTATTTATAGCAAAGGGTGGGGTGACCCTTAACATTCCCCTTTGTGAGAGTTCAACTACCCTCATGACTCTTCACCTACTCTATGACTATTACATCCAACCATTAACACTTGACTTACACTTGACATGACTCAACATTACAATGCACATGTACTCATGTGAGACAACATGACTTGAGCAAGCCTTGCAAGACATCACTGACACTTAGTCCGTTGTGACGATACCAACTCTTTGACATGCTTGTGATGGTGAAGGTGGTGAGTTGATACCAAGCTTGGTCATCTGTGATGGTGTGCATGCACCTCATGGTGACATCTTGCTGAAGTGAACTCTTGCCTCCATTGAAAATGGTGCATTGGTTCGACCCCTTCATCCAACTCGTCCGCTAACATGCACATGGTCTTCTTGGGTGTGGTTGAACCAACAATGCACTGATGCATGGTGTCTGTGTTGGTCTTCAAGTGTGTATTGGTGGTTATGTGCATTAACTTGCTAAAGTACATGTTCAGCTCCAGTTGGACTTGCTTCTTGTCTTCACCTTGGTGAGTGTGTTGAAAGGGTTGGATTGCATGCACACGCTCAATGACATCCATGGTGTCGAATCCCTTGCATGTGATTAACAATGTGACTACTCACCATGTCTACTTTGTGTCATCTACTAGGATGGATCCTTAACTTGTACGGACACAGTTTCATTTGTGAGTGCATGTTGTGCCCACTACTATTCATGTTCTTGCTGCAACTCATTCGTTTGTCTGTGAAACTTCATGTTCTTCCTAAGTTGCTGCATCAACACATGCAACTCCTTCTTTGTTCCATCTTCTGTGTTTGCGCAATCTTCATGTCACACCATCACTTCATAGCCAGAGTCTCTAAAGTTGCTTTCATCATCAATGGACCTTATTGAGCTTGGAACCTTGTTCTGCCTCCGTGTTGTCAACAACCCTCCTCTTGCATTCATTGCATTTGGTATGCTATCTTTAGCTGTTGTTCATGATGCTTCTTATTGTGATGCTACTGCTATCATATCTTGATTTCATTGTCTACGAACAACTTGATGTCTTCGTGAGTAGGCAAGTCCATGGACACTTGATCGACTGCATCCCTAGGCATGCTCTGAATGGTGTCTTCATCTCTACTCTCGTGGAAACCATTGTACCTGTACTGCTAAGAGGCAGATGAACACATGCGATACCTAGAGACATGGCAACACTCATGGAAAGCAATCTATCAGTTAAAACCAAAATGAATATGAGAACTGACTTGTATCATACCTAGGTGAATGATCATGAAGTTTGCGCAATTTCTTCCAAGAGTTCGGGAGACCGACTACTAAGACTGCACAAGGCGTAGTCCACGTTGCTAGGAGACTGACTGACTACTGGAACTATGCAATACACAGTCCAATCTAGCTATTGATTGTTGGGATTGTGCAATGCACAATTCCAGCTGGGAAGGACTGCTGGCCCAGGGATAGATTTGCACAATTTCTTGGGCCAAGCAACCATTGTCCTCCATAAATTCGCAAAACATTCCTCGAGGCTAGTGCTAGGTAGGAATGCATGAATCTAGAGAGGAAGGTGAGCCTTCCTTTCCCAAATTGCACGATGTAGCCTTGGTGAAGGCAGAGCCCGGGCCAAGGTTGGCCCAACTCGCTGATAGGCAATTGAAAGCAAGTAATTCAATGGATTCATGGCAACACTAAGTGATAGTAGAAGTGACTGAAAAAGCATGCCAAACATGAATGAAATATTCAGCAAACTGATTAACATGCATGTGGGTATCCGTGCAAAACAGTTTCATGCATGCGACAAACTGAGATAGCAATGAAAACTGAAACAGAGCTAGGATAATATAGTATACATGTAAATGACAACAAACGCTCAAAGAAATCAAGAAAATAGTTCTCCCAAAAGTGAAAACACAAAAAGTGACAGAAATGCAACACAAGGCATGGGAAGAAGGCTTACCCCAAAACAGCTGAGATGAATGTGCCGACTTCTCCTAAATGTGATGTGGGATGTCAGAGCTACAAGGTTGACATGAGGAATGAGCTCTGTAGCATCTGGTTGATGATTTTTGATAACATCGAGGTTGTGACACGCATGCCATGAATCTAGGGGAAGCGACACTTGGTGTTAGGTTTCGAAATTGCTCCTTGCATGTAACCTCCAACTGCTAAACATAGATCCCTGAAACAAGGGATGCCTTTGCATGCTGCCTTGGGAGAAGTATCCCATGCATGCAAGTTTGTTTTGCTCAGTCTCGGAGGGAACTGGTCAACTCAACTGCACATGCAAGAGACTGCTTGTGTGCATTTTTTGCTAGGAGTTGGGCTGGCTACCCAGGAAATTTTCACAATTTCTGGGTAGAGAATCTAACTACTGCCCAGATTTTATGAAAATTATACATTGAATAGCCTGCTGTTGGGAAAATTTGTGCAAATCCTGCTGGGAGGGTTGGCTGGCAAGATTGCGCAATCTTGGAGCCCAGCAAGCTGTCAAAGAGGATTGTGCAGTTCCTAGAGGGAAGGCTAGTTGCTCTCTAGAAATGTGCAATTTTCAAGGGGAAGCTACACAGCCTACAACTGGACCAAGTCTGGGTGAGCGACCTGTGAGGAGAATGGATCAATTGTGATCGAAAGGTTGCCTTTGTGCGAGGAAAAAACTGAAGCTTGAGTACTTGATGAAGCACGACAAAGTGTTGTATAAGGTTGGTAGGGAGGCTCCAAAATAGGCTAAGGAAAAATTTTGGAGGGTGTTTGTAGCCACTAAAACACTTGGCGACACAATGATAGAACTGTAGCTCTCTTAATGGACCTTTTTCGTGAAAAGCAAGTCTAACACCTTCGGAAGTATTGTTCAGCTCTCAGCTCATCTTGGCTTCACACTAGTTTTATTGTAAGATGTAGCATCTTCCAGACTCTTGGTTTATTGACACACATTCCAAGCCAAGGAAACACAGTTGTTTCGACTGGGGTTGAGGGGTATATAGGTGCACAAGCAGTATAGTCGTCAAAGTCTTAGTTTCATCTCTGGTGTTGCTCCACTGCCAATAGGCCTAGACAGTACCCTGGTGGAGTCACATAGGAACACAAGCATGGCTCCACTACTAGTGAGCCTGGTCAGTACCCTGGTTGAGTTACTTGCATCACCTCCCTGTGCCGGAAGCCTTTCTCTTCTTTTGCCTTATTCATTTTTCATTTTATTTTTTTACTTTACTTTTTTTTCATTTTCACTGTGCATAACACTTATTCATTTCAGAGGTAGAAGAGGGATCCCGACTTATTGAGAGTAGAAGAGGTTGTTCCAGCAGAGAAGTAATTTATTGTATCTCGGACGTGCGTGTTAAGGTTTTCCCCCTTACCTTACTCTACTTGACTGAGGTGACAAGGGTTAACCCAAAAACAATCGACAAGAGAAGGTGACACTAGTTATCGTGCAAGCGTTGTGTTTACACCAAGATTTACTTCGAACAATACGTATTTTCCTTCGACATATCATGGACTAAAAGTAACAAGCTAATCATACAGAGGCAAGATGACAGATAACCAAGAAGTGATAGTTGTATAATCCTTCTTGTACTTTACCCAGCTCGCTTCAAGAGTCATACATGGTTGCATGCAAGACTAACCTATGAATGAAACAAGCAAACGAACTAACAATCAATAAAGAAAACCAAGAGAAGAAGCAAAAATGAAAGTGAATAAAGTAAACAAACAAGCAAACAAACAAACAAACAAATAAAGCACGTAAGAAAAAAAGCATTCAAGCAAACAACTGAAAGCAAACACTACTCCGACTCCTACAGTAACGTACATGGGCCTGATCACGTGAAGTGATACTTCCAATGTAGCCACCGATGCACTAGTAGACCCATGTTGGTGAAGGTTTGGTCTGCGAGCAACCCAGTTGTGTGAACCAGCAAGCAAGAAAGATATAACAATGAAGAAAAACACACTTCGTGATTCAAAGTGCCCACGGGACATAAGTGAGTGCATGTGCATGAAAGGCAGTCCGCGGACTTATCATGGTGTTGTGTGACACTACATGCAACTTTGAAGCATAAGCACACTCTTGACTGTGACATGTAAGCGAACGAAAGAAACAAAGATAACTTGCATCACGCACGAGTGCTTGCAATGTAAGACTCCTCCAATGCATGAACAATCGTATCGTGTAACTCGAGTGGAGGAAGTAAAATATGAGTGTTGGATTGATTTCGAGTGCATATAGATGAGTGATGAGGAGCCTTGAGTGTTTGGACAATTACCTGATCGGAAGCGAAACCAACCTCATGACAGAGAGGGCCTGACATAACCATCAGCTCGGGTTGAAGTTCCTTGACGATCTCTAGGGTTACGACTTTGTTGATAGATGGATCTTCGTAGACCGGTGGCTTAGAAATATTAACAATGAGTGAATTAACATTGTGATCGAATGATGAGGTGAAGGGATCACAGAAATCAAGATCAGAAAATTCAAGATGTTGTTCGGCATCCTCATGGTTAGATGAATCACACAAAGGGGTAGATGAAAAGAAAACAAACTCTTCCTCTATGTTTCTAGAAAAGACAGATGAAGGATCAAGTGGATTTTCAATGAGTAACTTATCCTCTCTGTTGTCAAATGATGGACTAACATCTAGTGACTCCTGCTAGTGATCAATAATGGGTGCATCCGTGGATGAAGATACACATGAAAAATCATGGATGGTGGGTTTACCAAAGAGGTTAGGAAAGAACGAAGGGGACTTGGGCAGAAGGGAGTCATCCTTCGTCGAGTGTTGAGGTTCAAGCTACCACTCATACTCTTCATCAATGACATCGCATGTTGGTTGTACAACACCGACTCCATCATTGGATTGTTCCTTGTTCACAAAAAGCAAAGATTTTGGAATGGATGAACACAAGACAACATCATCTAGAGGAACACCTGAGTTTGAAGACGTAGGTTGAAGAAAAGAATGCATATGAGAACTCGAAGGAATCACAACCAAATCTGCATGAAAATCAAGTGGAGTGATGTTGAGAGAGTGTGAAGGATGAAAAGGTGTGTGAGAATGATCCTCAACATCACTGGGCAGTGGTGGAGCTGCTGAATGAGAGGGAGGCAGACAGTCAGTTCACACAGTGTCCACGAAGAAGGTTGAGCGAGGATTGATATCAAGCTTCCTCTTGGGATGGGCAGGTTCCTTAAGGCAATAATCGAACTGGTCCCAAAGATAAGAAAATTTGATCTGGCTCTTCGGAGCTTGAAACTGCAAGTCACGGAAGTGTTGCCAAAAATCAATAACGGATTCATGTGAAGCCCTCCATTGTTGTAACAGTTTCCAGTCAAGATGGTCTGGATCAAAATGATAAAATGTGTCTTCAATAAGATCACAGAAGTGATCAAATGACTGCATGATGTTAGCCGGTAGGCTGAGCACCCAACAAAATGGAGATTTGTGAAGTGTGTATGCAAGCAGCAAATCGACCTGCTCGTCAGAAAAATCATCTTCCTCATAAATCATGAAAAGAAAGTTATATAAGTGCTTAGGCCAAGCCTCTTCACCTTCACCATCGTATGTATGAGTGGACAAGAGATCGAAAATCTTCCCCGAGATGGAGACATCTTCATGATTCAAAAAACACCTCAGGGGAAGAAGAGTGCAAGACTCCATGAAAGATATGCAAAGGTTCAAAACAGGATGAGAGGACACTGCTTGTCATCAACCCCTCCCTCTAGCACCAAAAATGTTGACAATGTTGGACCCACCAACATGTCAAGGGGATCTCCCCGGTAAGAAGTCCCAATTAGACCTTAGACCATTTAGTGTAGGAGTCCCAGCAATGGGTCGTAAGGTAATGCATTAACTGTAGTGTTGCATAGAGGCAAGTAGAATAACTCTGTCAAAAGCAAGGGTGTGATTGATGCAGTGAGTCAAGGAAGGTGTATGAGAGGTTCCAACACTTCAAAGGGGGAAGAAGGTGAAGGTGAGTTCTAGGGTTAAAGGGATCTGGTCCAACTCGGCTAGGAACACACAACACAAAGGACATGCACAAATTTTGGTGGAGCAGTCCACTCAGATGCGACAGTCACATCATACAATGTAAGATAACACATACAACACTCACTGATTAGTCCGAGACGAGTGTGATGGTTGTTATAGCAAGGTTCAAGTGAAAGGTTTGCTTTATGTCTAGCAGAGCAGTCAACATGGACACTGACAACATTAACAACATATGCAACACATTAATAACAAGATTCATATAATTGCATGTGAATCAGTTCATACACAAGTACGTAAGTTAAACAACACATATCATTAAAGTAACCAAAGAAGTACAACTATAATAACAACATATGAATGAAAATGTGTTGACTCTTATTATATAAAGAAGTTTAAGTCACAATCATACAATACATCCATGTAAACCTGCTAGCCCCAACAGTGGAACATTACAGCCACATCTGCCTACTCCTCCAAATATATGTACTAGCTTCGTGAAGTGGAGAAACCAAGGCATGTTACAATACTATCCAAGCTTTCTTCAAAACAATCTTAGTAGAAGCTTGGCTGACCAAAAGCCCTTACAATGAGTTATGAGGGATTATTTATAGAAACGGGTGGGGTGACCCTTGACATTACCCTTTGTGAGAGTTCAACTACCCTCATGACTCTTCACCTACTCTATTACTGTTACATCCAACCATTGACACTTGACTTACACTTGACATGGCTCAACATTACAATGCACATGTACATGTGAGACAACATGGCTTGAGCAAGCCTTGCAAGACATCACTGACACTCCGTCCGCTATGATGAGACCAACTCTTTGACATGCTTGTGAGGGTGAAGGTGGTGAGTTGATGCCAAGCTTGGACGTCCGTGATGGTGTGCATGCACATCATGGTGACATCTTGTTGAAGCGAACTCTTGCCTCTGTTGCAACTGGTGCATTGGTTCGACCCCTTCATCCAACTCGTTTGCTAACATGCGCATGGTCTTCTTGGGTGTGGATGAACCAGTAAAAAATTGATGCATGGTGTCCATGCTCATCTTCAAGTGTGTACTGGTGGTCATGCGCATCAACTTGCCAAAGTACATGTTCAGCTCCAGTTGGACTTGCCTCTTGTCTTCACCTTGGTGAGTGTGTTGAATGGGTTGGATTGCATGCGTGCACTCAACGACATGCATGCTACCAAATCCCTTGCATGTGATCAAGAATATTGCTCACTGTGTCTGCTCTGTGTCAGCTACTGGGATGGATCCTTAACTTGTACGGGTGCAGTTTCATCCATGAGTGCATGTTTCACCCACTATTGTTCCTGTTCCTGCTACAACTCATTCGTCTGTCTATGCAACTTCATGTTCTTCCTGAGTTTCTTCTTCATCACATGCAACTCCTTCTTTGTTCCATATTCTACCTTCATGCGATCTTCATGTCGTGCCACCACTTCATAGCTGGAGTACCCATAGTTGCTTTCAACATGAATGGACATGCTTGAATTTGCAACCTTGTTCCATGTCTGTGTTGTCAACAACCCTCCTGTTGCATTCGTTGCATTTGGTATTTGTCTTCAGCTACTGTTCATGATGCTGCTTGTTGTGATGTTGTTGTTGTCATATCTTGATGTCATTTTCTACAAACAACTTGATGTCTTCGTGGGTAGGAAAGTCCATGGACACTTGATCGACTGCATCCCCAGGCGTGCTCTGAACGGTGTCTTCATCTTTCCTCTCCTAGAAACCATTGTACCTGTACTGCTGAGAGGTAGATGAACACTTGCAATACTTGGAGACATGGAAACACTCATGGCAAGAAATCTGTCAGTTGAAAACCAAAATGAACATGAGAACTGACTTGTATCAAACATAGGTGAATGATCATGAAGGTTGCGTAATTTTGGCCGGGAGGTCGGGAGACCGACTACCAAGACTGCACAAGGCACCATCTAGATCGTTGGGAGATTAACTAACTGCTGGAACTTCACAATGCATAGTCCAGTCTGGCTACTGACTGCTGGGCAATCCCAGCTAGGAAGGACTGCTGGCCTAGGGACCGATTTTCACAATTTCTTGGGCCGAGTAGCCACTATCCTCTAGAAATGCACAAAATAGGCCTGGAGGCCAATGTTGGGTAGGAATGTGCAAATTTGGAGAGGAAGATGAGCCTTCCTTTCCCAAATTGTGCAATGCAGCCTCGATGAAGGCAGAGCCTGGGCCAATGTTGGCCCAACTCACCAATGGGAAACTAAAGAAAATAAGTCAGTGAATTCATGGTGACACTAAGTGATAGCAAAAGTGATTGACAAAACATGAATGAAAGATTCAACAAACAGATTAACATGCACATGGGTGAGGTAGTTCGCCGGTTGGGCGAACGTCCATGTAAAATAGTTTCATGCATGTAACAATAGTGAGATAGCAACGAAAACTAAAACAGAGATAGGACAAGCTAGTATACATGTAATTGATAGCAAGCGCTCAAAGAAATCAAGCAAAGAGTACTCCCACAAGAGAAAACACAAAAAGCGACAGAAATGCATCACAAGGCATGGGAAGTGGGCTTACCCCAAAACAACTGAGTTGAATGTGCCGAATGCTCCTAGATATGATGTGGGATGTCAGAGCTATAAGGTTGATGTGAGGAATGAGCTCTACAACATCTGGTTGATGAGTTTTGATAACATCGAGGTTGTGACGCATATGCCACGAATCTAGGAGAAGAGACACTTGGTGGGAGGTTTCAGAATTTATCCTTGCATGTAATCTCTAACTGTTAAACATAGATCCTTGAAACAAGGGATGCCTTTGCATGTTGCCTTGGGAGAAGCAGCCCATGCATGCAAGTTTGTTTTGCTCGGTCTCGAAGGGAACTGGTCAACTTAGTTGCACATGCAAGAGACTACTCGACTGTTGGAGAAAAATGCACATTTATGGCTGGGAGCTGGGCTGGCTACCTAGGAGATTTGCACAATTTCTGGGTAGAGCAGCTGACTGCTACCCATATTTGCGCAAATCCTGGGCTGAAAAGCCTACTGCTGGGAAAATTTGTGCAAATCCTGGTGGGAGGGTTGGCTGTCAGGATTGCATAATCTTGGAGCCCAACAGGCTGTCAGAGAGGATTGTGTAATTCCTAGAGGGAACGATGGTTTCCCTCAAGAAATGCACAATTTTCAAGGGGAAGCTACTCAACCTGTAGTTGGACCAAGTCCAGGTGAGTAGCCTGTGAGGAGAATGGATCAACTGTGATCAACAGGCTGCCTTTATGCAAGGAAAACACTAAAGCCTGATTACCTGACGAAGCAAGACAAAGTGTTGTGTAAGGTTGGTATGGAGGCTCCAAAACAGGCTAAGGAAAAATTTTGGAGGGTGGTTTTAGCCGCTACAACACCTAGTTTAAACAAGAAAGGCGTTGACTTACAATTAATGCTCTAGTCAAATGCATGGTGGAACTGCATACAACACAAGCACAGTTGGATAATTAATCAATTTCAAAGTTTTGGAAAATGGCACGGATATTTTCATGCATGCAATGTCATGAAAATATCTTTTGCCAAAATACAAGAAATTACCCACATTAGTGAGAGCTATATTTTCCAATGGCATTACACCCTACTCTACTTTTGGGATGTAAACAATTAAGAAGTATTTGTGTACTCTGGAGGTATTCATGGTTCAATACACCCTCCCTATGCTATATAACATCTATAATAAGTAAAGGTCAAAGGTCGATGTTTATAATATTACAGGATTGGTCAAGAAAGAAATCAAATTGTGTATTGAAAAATTGTTCAAATGGTCCAATATGAAGGCCATATGTTGGTGTATATTGCAGTTCGATGACAAGGCATATGTGGATCCATGCTAAGTATATGCAGATTATCTTTAAAATTGTAATGTGAACTTGTGTATTCCTCTTTTAATATAAATGATGTTATTCTAAGTTTTATTTCATAGAAGTACTTAGACTATTGATCCAGAATGGATCTTGTTAAGTCAAGTCGAAGTTTTCTATATGTTTGAAGTCCAAGATGGACCTAGGTAGAAAAATTGTTCTTGACATGTGTAGAGTTTTAACATCCCAGTTGCTCACGAAATCAGTGCCAAGTCGAAGAGCTCGACGCATTGATTCTGGTGGTATCTCCGGATTCACATTTGGCCTTCGTATGAGGGAGAAAACGGTCGTTGAAGTTTATGGTGAACAGGTCAAAAGGGGCCTTGCTGACCATGTGGCATTCACGCAGTTCGACACGTGGCAATGGTCAAGTCAACAGGTCAAATTTCATCTCTAGTGCATATCTCCAGGTGAATGGTGAGATTTTGGGTTTTGGTTGGTTAAAGATTCATATTATAAGTCATGGGTGCATTAATAAGTTTATGGTGCAGTTGCAAACCTATGGTTTCTAAACCATATGACATACCATATATGAAAATAAAGGTGCACATTTTTTTTAATGTTAAAACATGCCTAAGGTTCAAATTATGTTTAAAAACCATGGTGGGCTCAAGGGATAGATATGTTTTACAAATCATATAACTATATGATAGATGGGCACAAAGAATTATGTTATCAAACCATGGTGGTAGAGTATGTAATGAATCTATGGTATGTAATGAACCTATGGAAAATAAGCAATATGGCGGAGTAAATCAAAACATATGGAAAAAAGTTATAAACTATGGTGAAGAATTATAACAAAGTATAAACAGGTTCATACATGGTGGATCCCAGTCTAGTCACATGGAACGAAGGTCCAGTCACATGGTGGCAAAGTTAATGGCCATGACCGCTGGAGGATGTGAGTCAACTTGCCAACAAAGTGCCGAAGATATGGTGTTAAACCATATTTCAAACATATATGTTAAAGTCTAATGAAAAATATATATTATAACAAAAACTATGGCTTTTATACAATGCGGAGGTGGAAACCATGTTGCCCGGTGATACAACACGACAGGGATGAGAGCGCACAATATGTGGTCCAGTCAACATGTAGGAGCAGGTTGAGACCACCAGGGTTAGATGCCACGGATCTGTCATTCTATAGACTGTCGGGTATGTGGTTACAACAAGTGTTATCCAATGCGGAGATGTGTCACATGACATGAAGATGCGGGCATAATTAAAAAAAAAATCGTCGAGCTGTTGCCATAACCATCGGAGGTTGTGAACGTGGAGTATTGACTCAACATTGCCATGGGATATGCCATCGAATCATTAGGAACAGGTAAGGGGTAGGTCCAGTAACTAGTTCACGTGGAAAACGATGTACGACTATGTGGCACGGGGTTACCGCTGAAAGCAGTTCACATGGCCGTGGGTTTCCATAACACTTGACTGCCACATCGATGGGAGCTGAGTTATGATATGGTCTTTCACCGAGTTATATGATAAAAATTTGGATTATCAGTGTAACAAAAGCCACCAATCCAATCTATATGCATCATGAATAAACCTTAGGATAATACATTACATCAATGCACGGAGGATATTGTATTTGGTCCAACCTTTGTAAACCATATGCATTATATGGTTAGACCATACTAAAACGAAATGCGCCAAAGTTAATAGTTGTTATAACTATAGCGCTAAGTGTAATTTTGTTATTGCACCAAGTATAGGTTTGTCCACCTAATTAAAACAACTTGCCATGTATAGCCCGGTAGGTTCGAATCTGGAACCTGGCTAAGGAATTATAAAAGGATTACCATTGCACCACTGTAGAGGGGGAGTTGAATAGTGAGCTCCATAATAGAGTCATATTGGTGCCTGTAATGTTCATTTGAGCATATCTTGGTCATCCTTGGGAATTTTTGTGAATGGAGACAGGCATTGGAAAGCTGAGAAATGGGCCTCCTTTTTGACAGTCACCAATAGTGCCTATGTGTATAGTTCAACTCGGTGAAACTATATGTAAAGAAGCAGTTGAAACCATCACAAGAAGTTGTCAAGTTAGTTTTTGGCTCTCTGGAAGCATCTGAAAGCTGATTTGGAAACTTGAAGAGCCGAAACGGGGGTTTTGACACGTTCCAAATTACATGACAGTACTTGTTTGTTAGTAGCAACAGTGAAGTCCGTAGAATTTTGTACCTGAATTTTGTCTCACTTAGACAAGTGGAGACGAGGTAAATAATCAATGTATTGATGAAACTCGAATTATCGATTTTAGTAGAGGTTAGAGTTATTGTTAGAGACTCTATGTTTTTACTATAAATGACAAATCCTTTGTAGAATGTCAAGTGAAATTGCGAGAGTTCGCTAAAGGAGAGAATTTCCATACTATGGAAATAGCTGCAATTGTATCAAAAAATTTGATGTACCTCTTCTTATTCATTGAAATACGAGTAGCCTAACCTTTTAGAGTAGGGCCCAAAGAGGTAGCCCAAGGGGGGTGAACTATGTGTCATGTCCTTTTTGGATAACTTGTTCAAATGTATTAAATTACTATTTTGAAAGGCCCATTTAAAACTTGCCAAGTGTTAGGTACCGATCTAATTCGCAATTTCATATCAACTATAGTTTTCTTTTGTAGTGCAAGTCAGTAGGTAAGGCTCCCTACCTGGTTTGTGTTGTGAATTCATTTATTTCATAGTTAGACGATCTAATTAGATAATTTGTATTTCTATTTATCTGTAGATTAATATTTTGATTCTCTGTAATTCTAGTTCTTGAACTTTCATATGTTATTCATTGCAAAAGTGTGGATTCCCTATAGAGGTTAGGCACTAAAGGTTTATGAACAAAAGTGCTTTTTAAGGAATTACAAAACTATTTGACACTTATGCAAAACAAAGTATTGTGATCAGAGATCATAAAATTGTTTTGTAAATGTAATCCTAGTGATCATGCAAGCATGTAGCATTTTACTTTCTTCCTAATTGAATTTTATCTTTCAAGTGTAAAGCGTGGATTCTCCCCTACAAAATTTAGGCATTGAAGGTTGAAGAATGAAAGTGCTTCTTAATTAATCATAGAATCATTCTATGACAAACAATGGAATATGATTGGGGTCCACAAAGTTGTCTTGAAAACATAAGCTCATTGATCCAACAAATCTTTGTATCCCTTTAATTTTCAGTCCGATAGTTCATTTTATTGCCAATGCATGCCTTGGAGCATTAGATTGTAAAAGTTCTTTCATAGCTTGAGAATAATTTATGTACTAGTTCCACACATACAATGTTGGTGTTTAAAAGTTTATGACCATAGATTGACAATTAAATATAATGGAATTTAAGTAGCTAAATTTCTTAACAATAACCTTCTCAAACTAAAGGAGGTTGTATACAATCAATTTTGAGCAACCTCCTCAAATCAAAATAGGTTACTATAATGTAAATTTCCTCAAATTTGATGTGGAATCTAGGAACCCTCTCCAAATTTAACAATAAGGGGTGACACCAAATCTATTTTAAATATCCTTCTCAAAAATCAATTTTGAAAAACCTCCTTAAACACATTTTATGTGGATAAACTTTCGAAAATCTAGGAAACCCTTCAAATTTGAGGATAGAATCTTAATATGAGGCATGTCAATCATAATAAACACATTTTAATTGAGAAAAAATTACAAAAGGACTCATTCTTCCTATCAATTTTAAAAAATCTCAAGAATTTCATGCAATCTTCTCAAATTTGAGGAAAATTTCTATAGTATGCCTACCATATATTATTAGATATATTATCATAATGCAATAAATAAATATCATGTGATAATTGTTCTATAGCTAATCATTAAAACATATTAATGATTACATTATATAATAATTGTCATATGCCTATTGTTATATAATATTTGTTTATTATATTATAATCATAAATCTGATAAGATATATAAAGCATATTACACTTTTATGGAGAATAAAAAAATAACTATTAGTTCTTAAGAACCTGTGTTTTTTCTTAAACAGATAAATATTCAAATATAAAGGGCTTTTCCATAAACTAGTGTCCCATACAACAATTTTGGTTCCAAACTTGGCTATGACTTTAAAATTAAATTATTATTATTATTATTATTTGTTACCTTTTTAATTAAAGAAAAACTATGAAAGATGTAAAACTAAATTTTCCTTTAATTGAGTAGAGTTATATTCTTAAACTTAAGTGTATAATTTTGCATATTTAAAATAATGAATATATATATATATATATATATAGGAAATATAGGAAAGAGTATTCTCTATGATAAAATAGTTTCAATATTCACTAGTATGGATTCATATTTAACCCGAAATCTATCAACTCTCGAGAGGGATTATAATCCCTTATGTGCTAATCTAATTTCTTGAGGGTAGTGTACATTTTTTCATTGTTTAAATTGCATCAATGCCTTGAAAATCTGGTTGAGCACTTGGATTATGTAGAGTGCACAACTTAAACTTACAATTCCAACAAATTTTTACTACATTTCAAATGATTGAAAAATATACTCCAAAGGAGCGAACATGTACAATAGTAAGACTAATTAAAATGTTTTAATCATTTTTATTGATATATTTGATTTAAAACTCAATTTTTTTATTTATTATTAATTGTTTTTAAATGCCACATTAATTTTATATTAAGAATTGAACAAATTGCATATGTCTCTTTTATTATTCTTATTAAGAAATAACTAGTTTTTTCTTTATTTCAATTATTTATTTTCTTTATACATTTAAATAATTTACCTAAATCTTATATTGAAATATCTTTGTGAAGTATAATAATTGTATATCTTCCACACTCAATGAAATATTTTTACCACATCTTTTGAGGTGTAATGTCAATAATAAATGGAGCTAGCATAGTGAGAATAAGATTATTAATATATTTTTTTAATTATAATTAACCCAATAGATATATTCACTTTTATTTTTAATTATAGTTAGCATTTTTTTATTTAAAAAATATTTTATTTTTCTTCTAAAAAGTACATGTGTCAATATGCATAATATGTTTGTGAGCTTAGTACTATTATTTTTTAATTTTAATTACTTTTATTATTTTTCAAGTTTGATATAAAGTTATATTATTTCACATGAACATTGAAACATTTAGTATGATATATTCTTACGCATCTTTTGAGTAGTAAGAATGCATTTAATTAAAATTACCGGCTAACTAAATAGATATCTTTTTTTTGTTTTTAATTATAATGAACATTTTTTTAAAATGAATTTTATTAAAAAACTCAATTAAAATGTTTAACATTTAACACATTTACCTTATTAACTTTCTAAAAAATTATAAAAATTTAATATTGGAATTTTTAATTTTATAAATTTTCAAATACACAAAAACTTTTCATAAAATTTCTAAAACCATTATTAACATAATTAAATTTATAAATAATACTAAATAACATAATTATTAACATATTAAAAATATTTAAATTTATAAATAATACCAAATATAACTTTTCCATAAATCTAAACTAATCATTCTTTAAGTTTTAAATAAAAAATTCCAATAGTTACATGTAAATTGGTTTAAATCACATGAGCGAGTGCATATGATATATATTATTTTTTTACCCAAAATTACAGTGTGTTAAACATTTAGCTCTACGGTGTTATTTCTTTGCAGGTGGTAGGACACGCGGGACGCTGTAGCTCCTTAGGTTGAATTGAGTTTTCCACTAGACGGCCCGGAGACAATGACACACTGCGGATTCCGACCATCCATAAGCAATTCCGATGAAAAGGTTAAGGTCCATTTATACATTTATACGGCATGATAAAGTTTTCCGACCATCCATAAGCAATTCCGATGAAAAGGTTAACGCCCATTTATACATTTATACATAATAAGGTTTTCCGACCATCCATAAGCAATTCTGATAAAAAGGTTAACGTCCATTTCCGTAAAAGGAGGCGGAGAAGTGGGCCAAAACAGCTTTGGGAAGGGAATCTGCCGCAATCAGATAAGGGTTGCCGAAACAGGAAAAAAAAAGGCTACAGCAACATAGAATACTGGAAAGGCAGAAACAGAGAACTGAAAAACAACGCAGCAGGCTATAACAATATCAATCATAAATTATAAAATAATAATACTGAGTTAAAAGATGGGTAATTAAAAGATTGGTTTAATGAATAGTAATTAAAAGATTGGTTAAAGTTAAATTTGAAGGCAACGGTCCAAAAACCCAAGCATAAAACTCAGGAATGCGCGCGGCCTAAATGAATGAAGAATGAGAGGGATCGGTGGTGATTGTGATGAATGAAGAATGAGAGGAGGAAATTCACATAGGAAGAGGAAGTGATGGTAATTTTTGCAATACAGTGCGAAAACAACAGCAGGGTGAGCTCGAATGGATTACTGGTAATTTTTCTGTTCCTTTTAATTTGTTTCTCTATTTCTAGACTGTTTGGTTAACCAGGGAAAGGGAAAGACTATTTTTATGTAACCTCACAAATCATTTTCTCTGTTCAGTCTACAGGTTAATCATCATGGGTGTTCTTTCTCTCTCAACCACTGTGTCTGTCTTATGGAGCACTCCATAAATGTTCTGTTCTGTTCTCCGTTATGTTTTGTTCTGTTCTCTGTTATGTGTTATGTTCTGTTCTTTGCTGTATGCATCAATGTCCTGTGGTTGTGTCTTGTGTAATTGTTTGCTTGTTTTGTGTGTTTGTTAATTGAGAGAGAGAATCCATGCAGAGGAGAATATGCACGGGTGGTTGAAGGGCCAACTTGATCAACAAATAATGGAATGCATCCAGAGTGAGTGAGTTAGTACTCCAATATTTTTTTGAATTATTTTTAAATTTATTCGGCCAGGCCCTCCTTCTTTATGTTTCTTTTTCTGATGAGTCGGAATTTTATATACAGAAGCTGGAGTAGCGTTCCTAGTGCTTTTGGAGCAGACAGAGAATGAGGATTTTCCAGCGCCCATCAGTTTGCAAAGTTTCAGTAGAAAATGAAAATTTCGTAAGAAGCAAGGTTAGTATGCTTTGGCCTTGTTGTGTTTATTTCTAATGCTGAGACAAACCAAATTTATTTAATATAAAATTTGTAATTCTGAGATGAGGGCTAACCTGTATTGAAGATATAAATCTAGAGTAAATTATATATATAAATGTTTATAACGAAGATATTTAATGTAGAGTTGTTGGGTGCGGAGGGTATGTACAAAACCGAACGCACACCATAGCTTTTTTCAAAAACTACGTTTATTCGGTGCTTTCTCCCACTATCGTCACTACCATGGTGCTTTTGGTGATATAATCGAGGAGAAGGTCATCCTTCCTTGACATTTCTATTTGTGAATATTTTTCTATTTAGATTTAGAAAATCTACCCACCCACGGAGTGCATCTTTCACATCCCTTCTATATCGAATTTCAGTTAGAATTTTTGGTGTTCAAATTATTTAATACCCTCAACTTTCTGTTCTGCATCGTGCTCATCACCTGTTCAACGATACCCATCACCTGTTCTGCATTGATATTCATCCCCTGTTCATCGATGTGTAGTTTCCAAGTCCCTCATGGATGTGTTGAAAGCCGATATAACTGGTTAGTTGTCAATGAATTGTGGTCTGGTGAAATTCCTTTTGATGCAGCGTTAGTAGTCTGGTCTTAACATTTTCAATAACGGCAAGAAATTGTGTGGTATTTTCCTCTACTTAGCCCCAGCACATTAACATTACCATAATAAAAGTTACTTTTCCGTCGGCATTAAATCACATCTCAACTCTTCTTTTTTATAAATTCTACAGAGAATCGCATGACTTTCATTGCATACGTAAACGTATATTGTTGTGTTGCATTGGAAGTTTCTAGAGTCACATCTGCTCCTAACCAGGCTCCTTACACTTATAATAACTCCATAGGCGAGTAGGGGTGTCCTCCGTCAGTTGTACTTTAATTAACCCGATAGGCCTGTCTATGTTCCAGAATTTTAATTTATATACCAGATTAAGGTAAGTCTATAGGCCTGTCTATGTTCCAAAAATGGGGATTTATTTATCTCCATTCTTCTTGTTATTAATACATATGTTCCAAAAATGGGGATTTATTTATCTCCATTCTTCTTGTTATTAATACATACCTATCAGTGTCATTAGCCCGTCTTGATCAAGCCGCTGCCATTTTCAGATGACCAGAAACACCCAAGAAAATGCAGAGAGAGAAACACCCACCCAACAACACCCACAAAGATAGAGAACAAAGTATAATGTAATGTATGATGCATTCCAAATACCTGTGAAAATATTTCATGTGGTTGTCATTACTCTGCATAAAGAATATGATATTTAACCTGCATGGTAAGTCATTACTCTGGATAGAGTTAACCCGTCATTTCTTTGACCATAGTGGTAGCATGAGTTGCTTCTTCATCCATTGTCATCCTTGATGAGTGGCTTCCTCATCAAAGTTTCCAAAGTAGATGTAAAACTACCACCTGCAAAAAAAAAATTATTTACCCCTATTGACATCAGCACTTACATATACTTTGCTTATGGTAATATAATTCTTAGTCACAATAGTTATATCAGCACTTTACATGCATCCTACACACGGCATTATTATACCTAGGCTCGGCACTTTATAAGTGTTTATCCATGGTAACATTAAACGTGCACATGTTAGTATTAGGCGTATGCGTGTATCATTGTCTATGGTAACATTATGATATTTGGTTAAAAGTTAAACTTAACCCTATCCACAGTCTCGAGAAGTATCCGATGGTTTGCATGGATGTACTTACCATTATGGTTTGAATGATTTGATATTTTATTTAAGTCATCATCCTGCGGATTCTGCAATTGCTATTTATGATCTCTAGTTGTGAACAAAGGCTACCCGTGTCAGCATTTATTCAGTCAGGTCTGGGTTTATGCGTTGCTTGGAAAGCTCGCTCCAATTAACGTTTTCCGACCACCATTTTTGGCGCTCTAATACCTAAGCTTCCACACGATGTCCACCTGGCGTGGTGCGGCGTGAAACTAGCCAGCTGGCTTAAGCTGCGGCATGCCGGTTGCTACCCAGTTACCAACGCTGAAGGCGGATCTTAATGCGCCTAGTACATGGCACGGATGAGCCCATGTGACAGCGTTCCTTCGGAAGAATCCCGCGCCCATTTCTACGGTGGAGATGGAATCTCCTAGATCGACGATTGATATCAATCCAGGTATGGATAAAAATCTTAAGGGTTTTCTAAGTCGCATTTGGCCCCATTGCCGCTCATTCTCGCAGTGACTCTCATCCTTAGCAGGTCTCTGGCGATTGGCATTCTTCGCACAGTGCAGACTACCTACATGTTTGTCCATGGTGGAGATAGAGGTTCCGCCTGCCAGCCATGGCCACGGTATACATGCACCTCCTTGCTCACAGTAAAACGCTTCTCTATTTACGTTTTTTAAATTCTTTTACTTACTATGGTTCTGGTACTCATTCGCTCTTTGTTTTTCTGGCTTCTCTTCCGTCTCAGGTGCGGAATACGGGTGTCGTGACTAGCGCATGGTGGAGAACAGCTCCTTCCATCCTCTTCCCGCTTCCTGGTAAGAGGAACCGACGCCATATATGTAGAATTATGAGAGGATTCTGAAAGTGGGTTCCGGCCGACTTTCTTCTTGGCAAGCTGCCGAATCAATGTTTAAGCTACGGTGTTTGTTTTGTTGTTGTTCTGAATCATCCCCTGAATGTGGGAGAAACGGTAACCCGCTCTGGTTTCCCCGTGGTATATTTGGGTTCCGCCCAGAACTGTTATGGCGGCGATGCCCAACCGGGCTGCGCTCGCTACATGTTTTTTTATATTTTGTATTTGGTACAGGGCCGAGGGTTATCCCTGCGGTGAACATTCATGTTTAATAGCGGTTACAGCGGTTGTAAATTTCTCTTATCTGGTTAATGAATATATATGTGTATTTTCATAGTAAAGTGTTACGGCTTATAATGGATTCGGAGTCTTCTGTTGGATTATTACCGATATCTTACTTTGATTTATGAATACAGTTGTTCATTGGAACTTTCGCTACATTTGTCTGTTTTGCAGAATTCTTGTAAATTCCTATTTCAAATAGGATTATTAACTCCGAAATTTGCATGTTGTGTTTGCTTGTTAAATGTGGTTTATTGCTTTCGTCTTGGTGACTAATCGCCACCTGTTCATTCCGGCTACGGCCGCCCATTTCACAATGGTGTTCCACATTTGATTTGGAACGTTTGGCACAGGGATAGGACAAGTTCCTGGTGTGAGCACCAGCCTCCTTAGCCCCCTTATCTCGTTACGCATGCCACATTTATATTACTAATTTCTGTATTTAGCGAAAGAGACCTGCAGTCACTGTTCAGAAAAATTATTCTAAGAGCACACGGTCTATTTATTTTTTTGTCGACCTGTTACTGTTTCCTTTGTTTTCGCAGGAATCGCTCTATGGATTTATATGTATCTAGGCTTCTATATTATCATTTTATTAGATTCACATACCGTGATGGTTGTTCACGGAATTCTTTTCCATTTAGCAGTTACTCAATTTACCCAGGATTCATTTCCAGAGGAAAATCAATGGTCCTATCTCTATTCTGGGTTTTGTTCTTTTCCTGTTTTGACTGTTCTTTCTTTATGGCAATCGTACAGGGGTTTCTTTCTGTTAAAAGATAAATGTCTAAACATAGCTCAAGTCTTTCACTACTTGCATTTTTCAGAAGATATTTCCTCTATACCATTCGCAGTTTCCTGCTCTGTCACAACTTTAAATTATTTCAACAGCATACACAGGCTACCAAATTCTCGATCATACATACCTGTTCAGAGGCAAACCTCTTAGTGCGCTTGTCAAACCTCCCGACCTTAGGAGGGTCCTCCTCGACCTTCCACCCCCAAGCACTCCTGCAAGATTCTTGCTGTCTACAGACCCTCTGGCACTACCAGAGTTACGCTATCTGGTCCTTACCAGACATAGCAGTTTCAGGGAGTTCTCTGCTTCCCAACATACGCTATCTGGTCCTTACCAGACGTAGCGTTCGCTGCCAAATTGCAACTTTTCTTGAGCCTTGCTATCTGGTCCTTACCAGACGTAGCAACCCCTTTTCCTTTTTTTTTTGACATTAAGTATCCTTCCTCTATGAGGGTCTCAACCGTCATCTGAAAGTAGTTAGGGTTTTTTCCCCTTTCTGACAGATGTCATATTTTAATTCTAATACCCCTCTGATGAGGAAGCTCTATAACCATTAACAGTTGTTTTTATTTCCAAACCACACTTAATGGCTACCAATAACAATTATCAACATAATTAATTAAAACAGTAACAGCAATAATAATTACTCAGTTTCACCAAACATAACCATAACCAACAGTTAAATTTACTGTTTTTAATTTAAACACTAACGATTAACTAGGGGCATTACATCTCCCCCTCCTGAAGTTCAACATCGTCCCGATGTTGTTCACCCATAAACAATTCGGGGTAATTTACTTTCATGCTCTGTTCATCCTCCCAGGTGGCCTCTTCTGGCCCAAAGTGCTGCCACTGCACTTTAACCTGGGTGATGACTCGTTTCCGCAGCACGACCCTTCTCCGATCTAATATGCTCACCGGCTCGACTAGGAATTCTCCTTCCGGTTCCACCTGAAACACACAACAATCTGATCAGTGTTTTCCCTGGCAAACACTTTTAGTTTAAGCTTCTCACAGTATCCACTTACCTGTATGTCCTGCCAGCTAATTATGTGTTTAGGGTCATAGACATATTTTTTTAAAACTGACACGTGGAAGACATTATGGACCCGGATGTGGCTAGGTAGGGCTAGCTGATAAGCTACCGGCCCCACTCGTGCTAAAATCTGAAAAGGTCCACAAAAACGGGGTGCCAATTTGGCACAACCATTCCATTGTAAAGCGCTTCTCCTTGCCCGAATTCTAACATATACATGTTCTCCCACTTGGTACTCCCTAAAGGTCCTTTTACGATCTGCAAAACTTTTTTGTCTGTCTTGGGCTACTTTTAAATTAGCCCGCACTCTCTTAACCATTGCCTCCATCTCTTTTAACATTTCAGGACCCAGCATGAGTCTGTCTTCCGGTCCACTCCAACTGGATGGCGTGCGACATTTTCTGCCGTAAAGTACTTCGAATGGGCTCATCCGCAAGGATGCATGATATCCATTGTTATAAGCAAACTCCACAAGATGCAAATACTCTTCCCACCGAGTGGGTTGTTGCATCACATAAGACCTCAGCATGTCCTCCAACACTTGATTCACCCGCTCAGTCTGCCCGTCAGTCTGCGGATGATATGCGGTGCTAAAATTCAATTGAGTTCCCAGACCTTCAAACAAGGTCCTCCAAAAAGCTGATGTGAATTTGACATCGCGATCGGATATTATAGTTTTTGGCAGCCCGTGGAGCTTAAATATGTTCTGCATAAAAACATTTGCGATTTGGGCTGCACGATACGTAGATTGAACTGGTATGAAGTGGGCTGTCTTACTGAGTTTGTCCACTACAACCATAATAGAGTCATTGTTCCTCTTGGACTTCGGTAACCCTGTAATAAAATCCATGGTAATAACTTCCCACTTCCATTCTGGTATGGGTAATGGTTGTAGCAAACCCGCGGGATGTTGATGTTCAGCTTTAATTAGCTGACATTCTATGCATCGTGCCAGATATTCCGTTACATCCCTTTTCATGCCTGGCCAGTGATATTCCTTCCGAAGCGAAGTGATTAACTTTTGATAGCCCGGATGTCCTGCATAAGGACTTTTATGATTTTCATCCAGAATTTTCCTCTTAATATCGCTCCGGTCGGGCACACATATTCTTTTCTTGTAACATAAAATGCCTGTTGCGTCCAATTCGTAACCTTGTTGCATGATGTGGATGTTTGAGTTCTGCACAAGTTGTTTCTTTTGCTGGTAGATTTGATCTTGCTCAGCAGCCTCTATAATTTCTTTGCTAAGGGTAGACCGTCCTTCACTAAGGCCAATTTCATAGAGACAGTGCGCTTTCCGGCTTAATGCATCCGCCACTCGGTTTTCTTTTCCTTTTAAGTGTTTGATTTCAAAATCAAAACTGCGCAAAAAGTCCACCCACCTAGCTTGTCTAGCGTTTAAAGTTGGTTGACTTAAGTAGCTAGTTAAGCTGTGATGATCTGTCATCAATAAAAATTTTCTTCCCACCAAATAATGGCACCACATTTTTAGCGCATGTACTACAGCAGTGAGTTCCAGATCATAGGCTGAATACTTCTGTTCATGTTCTTTCAATTTTCTGGATTCATACGCGATCACCCTCCCCTCTTGCATCAGCACCCCTCCTACACCCTCTTTGCTTGCATCTGTGCAGACTACGTAATCTTTTTCCGGGTCTGCAATGCTCAGCACAGGTGCAGTGGTGAGCAAGTGTTTGAGTTGCTCAAAACTCTGTTGACACTCCGCTGTCCACTTAAATATTTTCCCTTTCTTTTGCAAGGAGGTGATGGGGTATGCAACCCTGGAAAAACTTTCCACGAACCGCCTATAATATCCAGCCAGCCCCATGAAAGACCTGATATCTACCACGTCCTTTGGTGTTGGCCATTCCATTATGGTTTTAATCTTTTCAGGGTCCACAGCAATGCCTTTCTCAGTGATGATGTGCCCCAAATACTGGATCTGCTTTTTGTAAAAGTCGCATTTGCTAAATTTTCCATATAACTGATGTTCCCGTAGAGTCTGTAGCACAAGTCTGAGATGCTCCTCATGCTCTTTAATATTCCGAGAGTATATCAGTATATCATCAATAAAAATTAACACGAATTTATCCAAATACTGATGAAATACACTATTCATCAGACACATAAATGTCGCAGGTGCATTGGTCAACCCGAAAGGCAGTACCACGAACTCATAGTGCCCATAACGGGTTCGAAAAGCAGTTTTGGCTATATCCTCTTCCTTAATTCTGATTTGATGGTAACCAGATCTCAAATCGATCTTTGAAAATATCGTCGCCCCTTTCACCTGATCGAACAGTTCATCGATACGGGGTAGTGGGTATTTGTTTTTCACTGTCAATTTATTCAGCTGTCGATAATCTATGCACATACGGAGAGTTCCATCCTTTTTCCTAACAAACAGTACTGGGGCTCCCCAGGGCGATACACTGGGACGAATGTACTTCTTGTCCAACAGCTCTTGCAGCTGCATCTTTAATTCTGTTAATTCCGGCACACTCATCCGGTACGGTGCTCGGGACACTGGGGCTGCACCAGGCACCAGCTCTATGGTAAAATCCAAATCTCTTTTAGGGGGCAGTCCTGGTATTTCTTCGGGAAACACATCTGCAAATTCTTGCACTACCGGTATGCTTTCCAATGCATTATCTTTATCTTCAGATTTGGCATGACCCACTTGAACTGCATATACTTGACACTTTTTCCGGATGCATTTAGCCAGTTGTGAGGCAGTAATTGGCCGGATCTGTACTGGCTTCAGGATACCCTAAATTTCCTGTTCATTTCCCAGTTCATCCCGGTAGGAAATTGTCTTGGTTTTGCAATTTATTATGGACCACCGCCTTTCCAGCCAGTCCATTCCAATTAACACATCATAGGAGCCGAGAGGAAGTACATTTAATTCTGCTGTCACTGTCTGTCCAGCTATCTTTAATGGGCAGTTGCTGACCTTGGCCAGCACCCGCCTTTTGGCCCTGGTAGCTAGCTGAACCAACCAGGGACTCTTAAACTTAACAGATTGTAAATTACAGCTTTCCACTACTTTGGGGCTAACATAACTTAATGTAGCTCCTGGGTCTACTAAAACAGAAACAGTTCGATCAAAAATCTTACCTTCGAACTCTACCATCGTTGGCTGGTAATCAGCTTGACGGTCCTCGAGAGCGGCATTTATTCTTGGTATGGACCGAGCTACATCTCCCACTGTAGAAGCTTCATAAACCTGGGACACCTGATCACTACCCTTTCGGTGAGGGCAGTTCTTAATATAGTGTGGCCCGCCACAACCCCAGCACTGTACTGGCGGTCTAGCTGTCCCCTCATTATCAACTCTGCCCGGCTGCTCGCTATATTTGGGCTCATTAGGTGGTTTTAATCTGAGCTGGTTTCTAGACTGATTCCTACTGCTGGGCCCTTTTGAGCCTCCTTTGCTGAAACTGCCACGAGCTCCCTTAACTCCCATAGTGGTTTTGCCGCCCTTTCTATCCACCCAACGCTTCCCAAAACTTTCTCCCTTTTGTTTATTCTGCTGATAGCATATCCTAGCTTTCCGAATCGCTTCATCCATGGTCTTCGGGTTATCAAATTCAATCCTTTCCCGCATCGTTTGGGGTAGACTGCTAACAAACCGCTGCACCTTTGCCTTTTCCTCCCGTATGTATGGTACATAGCGGAGTAGAGATGTAAATTTGGTAATGAATTCATCCATGGTCTGCTGCCCAAGCCGCAGATCATGAAATTCCCGTGCTTTTTCATCGTAGAAGCGTTCAGTCAAGTATTTCTCCTTGAAGTATTTCTGAAAAATTTCCCAAGTTATATCCTGTTCACTCACTCCCCGCACCATCTTGACTTCCTCCCACCATAATGTAGCTTTGGCCTGCAGCTGGAAAATAGCCAGTCGTGCCTTAAGATGGTGGTCGTATTCGTAAACTTGGAAATATTTGTTCATGTTTATTAACCAGGCTTCCGCAGCCTCCTCGGACTCCCCATCAAAATGCGGCGGCTTAATCTTCCGAAACTCCCCTTGTAGTTCTATCCGCTGTCTTTTTGAGGTTTGATGTTCAGAAGCATTGTCAGATTTCTCACCTCGAGCCTCCGCCCTTCCCTCTGTTTCTTCCTGATCAGTATGATAATCTTGTTCTTCTGATACATGCTTTTGCTCTGGACTGGGGTTGGGCTGGTGCTGGTTTTGTTTATCTGATAAACTTTTCAGGATCCTTTCCTGTTCCATGGTTAATCTGGTGTTGTCCTCACGCAAACGAGCCATCTCGTTCTTCAATTCCTGGACCGTCTCCAATATGGTCAAATTGGTGTTGCGTGCCTCCTCCCCTAACTGCACCCAAATCTCTGGATTTCCCTGAGGGTGCGTGACGTTGTCTGGTCTGTCCACATTTCCATGAGGAGCGCTGCTCGTTCTCCTCATTCTGTTGTCACCTGTTCAGAAGATTAGTTCCTTTTCCACAGATATTACATGCAATACATCGTTGGATGACCCCTACTTGCTCATTAATTCAATTATTTATATCAGTTTCTCAGTTATGGTTGACCCGAGGTCACAGAGTTGCAACCTCGCTCTGATACCACTTGTAAAACTACTACCTGCTAAAAAAAAAAAATTATTTACCCCTATTGACATCAGCACTTACATATACTTTGCTTATGGTAATATAATTCTTAGTCACAATACTTATATCAGCACTTTACATGCATCCTACACACGGCATTATTATACCTAGGCTCGGCACTTTATAAGTGTTTATCCATGGTAACATTAAACGTGCACATGTTGGTATTAGGCGTATGCGTGTATCATTGTCTATGGTAACATTATGATATTTGGTTAATAGTTAAACTTAACCCTATCCACAGTCTCGAGAAGTATCCGATGGTTTGCATGGATGTACTTACCATTATGGTTTGAATGATTTGATATTTTATTTAAGTCATCGTCCTGCGGATTCTGCAATTGCTATTTATGATCTCCAGTTGTGAACAAAGGCTACCCGTGTCAGCATTTATTCAGTCAGGTCTGGGTTTCTGCATTGCTTGGAAAGCTTGCTCCGATTAACGTTTTCCGACCACCATTTTTGGCGCTCTAATACCTAAGCTTCCACATGATGTCCACCTGGCGTGGTGTGGCGTGAAAGCAGCCAGCTGGCTTAAGCTGCGGCATGCCGGTTGCTACCCAGTTACCAACGCTGAAGGTGGATCTTAATGCACCTAGTACATGGCACGGATGAGCCCATGTGACAGCGTTCCTTCGAAAGAATCCCGTGCCCATTTCTACAGTGGAGATGGAATCTCCCAGATCGACAATTGATATCAATCCAGGTATGGATAAAAATCTTAAGGGTTTTCTAAGTCGCATTTGGCCCCATTGCCGCTCATTCTCGTAGTGACTCTCATCCTTAGCAGGTCTCTGGCGATTGCCATTCTTCGCACAGTGCAGACTACCTACATGTTTGTCCATGGTGGAGATAGAGGTTCCGCCTACCAGCCATGGCCACGGTATACATGCACCTCCTTGCTCACAGTAAAACGCTTCTCTAGTTACATTTTTTAAATTCTTTTACTTACTATGGTTCTGGTACTCATTCGCTCTTTGTTTTTCTGGCTTCTCTTCCGTCTCAGGTGCGGAATACGGGTGCCGTGACCAGCGCATGGTGGAGAACAGCTCCTTCCATCCTCTTCCCGCTTCCTGGTAAGAGGAACCGACGCCATATATGTAGAATTATGAGAGGATTCTGAAAGTGGGTTCCGGCCGACTTTCTTCTTGGCAAGCTGCCGAATCAATGTTTAAGCTACGGTGTTTGTTTTGTTGTTGTTCTAAATCATCCCCTGAATGTGGTAGAAATGGTAACCCGCTCTGGTTTCCCCGTGGTATATTTGGGTTCCACCTAGAACTGTTATGGCGGCGATGCCCAACCGGGCTGCGCTCGCTACATGTTTTTTTATATTTTGTATTTGGTATAGGGCCGAGGGTTATCCCTGCGGTGAACATTCATGTTTAATAGCGGTTACAGCGGTTGTAAATTTCTCTTATCTAGTTAATGAATTTATATGTGTATTTTCATAGTAAAGAGTTACGGCTTATAATGGATTCGGAGTCTTCTGTTGGATTATTACCGATATCTTACTTTGATTTATGAATACAGTTGTTCATTGGAACTTTCGCTACATTTGTCTGTTCTGCAGAATTCTTGTAATTTCCTATTTCAAATAGGATTATTAACTCCGAAATTTGCATGTTGTGTTTGCTTGTTAAATGTGGTTTATTGTTTTCGTCTTGGTGACTAATCGCCACCTGTTCATTCCGGCTACGGCCGCCCATTTCACAATGGTGTTCCACATTTGATTTGGAACGTTTGGCACAGGGATAGGACAAATTCCTGGTGTGAGCACCAGCCTCCTTAGCCCCCTTATCTCGTTACGCATGCCACATTTATATTACTAATTTCTGTATTTAGCGAAAGAGACCTACAGTCACTGTTCGGAAAAATTATTCTAAGAGCACACGGTCTATTTATTTTTTTGTCGACCTGTTACTGTTTCCTTTGTTTTTGTAGGAATCACTCTATGGATTTATATGTATCTAGGCTTCTATATTATCATTTTATTAGATTCACATACCGTGATGGTTGTTCACAGAATTCTTTTCCATTTAGCAGTTACTCAATTTACCCAGGATTCATTTCCAGAGGAAAATCAATGGTCCTATCTCTATTCTGGGTTTTGTTCTTTTCCTGTTTTGACTGTTCTTTCTTTATGGCAATCGTACAGGGGTTTCTTTCTATTAAAAGATAAATGTCTAAACATAGCTCAAGTCTTTCACTACTTGCATTTTTCAGAAGATATTTCCTCTATACCATTCGCAGTTTCCTGCTCTGTCACAACTTTAAATTATTTCAACAACATACACAGGCTACCAAATTCTCGATCATACATACCTGTTCAGAGGCAAACCTCTTAGTATGCTTGTCAAACCTGCTGACCTTAGGAGGGTCCTCCTCGACCTTCCACCCCCAAGCACTCCTACAAGATTCTTGCTGTCTACAGACCCTCTGACACTACCAGAGTTACGCTATCTAGTCCTTACCAGACATAGCAGTTTCAGGGAGTTCTCTGCTTCCCAACATATGCTATCTGGTCCTTACCAAACGTAGCGTTCGCTGCCAAATTGCAACTTTTCTTGAGCCTTGCTATCTGGTCCTTACCAGACGTAGCAACCCCTTTTCCTTCTTTTTTTTGACATTAAGTATCCTTCCTCTATGAGGGTCTCAACCGCCATCTGAAAGTAGTTAGGGTTTTTTCCCCTTTCTGACAATGTCATATTTTAATTCTAATACCCCTCTGATGAGGAAGCTCTATAACCATTAACAGTTGTTTTTATTTCCAAACCACACTTAATGGCTACCAATAACAATTATCAACATAATTAATTAAAACAGTAACAGCAATAATAATTACTCAGTTTCACCAAACATAACCATAACCAACAGTTAAATTTACTGTTTTTAATTTAAACACTAACGATTAACTAGGGGCATTACAGTAGATGCATTGTTTCCGAATAGTCAAGCAGCTGTCATAACTGCTGGTTACTAGATGAAATAAAACATGCACGCGCACTCCTAGAATGTCATGATGAAATAAAACAATCATACAACTTGACAACCATTTCCTGGTCACCTGGCAACTCGCATATAACCAAAGATTCTTTTTCCCTTTTCTTATTAATTACATTACGTAGCTGTATTAATTATACAGCAAGAAGTTTTCTCTTTCAACGTGCTTTTTTTAATTAAATTTCTAATATTTACTGATAGATATATATTTACCATTATTTAGTTTTATTAATTTTTTTTGCCTCGATATGTTTTTTCTTTCAACTTTTTTTTATTATTATTAAATTTTCCAATATTTACTCAGAGAAATATATTTACCAAGAATCTGCACTGTGGATCACATGTACCAGGTTATTCATAATTTTATTTTATATTTTAATTTGAAAAATATATAACATTTAATTATTGAAAATTTTATTTATTAAATGAAATTTCACTGATTTTAGTAATAAAAATATGTTATTGTTATATTGAAATTAAAAATTATTAAATATGGTCTTTTTATTTACATTTAATATGTAATAGTTAGATTTAATTGTTATTATGTTAAATTTATAAATTATATCATACTTGTATCACTTTATATTATTAATATTATATTCATGTTTTTTCTTAATATTTTTCATGTATTATAGGTTTATGGTTATATATATATATATATATATATATATATATATATATATATATATATATATATATATAGATTTCTTTTTCTTTTTTTTATGAATTGTACATTTAATTATGTTACAAGTTGTTAGGAAAGGTTTGTATACTAACAATATCATTTCAATGTTGTATGTTGCAGAAAATTTATCAATACCAAAGTTGCTCGTGGGTGGCTGGAAGACATTATCTATTTTTATGTTTTGTAATGTTGTAATTAGAAAAAATTATATATATTTTGTTTAGATGGGCCCATCAAAGAATGTACATGAACACAAACTATCATTAATAAAATGAGTAGACTTTTTTTTGTTGTTGGAGGGGAATTCAACCCCTCCAAAAGGCTCTTAGGAAGGTTAAATGGTAACCCTCCTTTGAGTTGTGTTCCTTGTGCTCATGGTATGAAAATGTGCTCATGGTATGGTTTTCATGATCTTTAGTTTATAGTAACTCCAATATGCACAAACACAAACACATCTTTTTATTATAATAATACTTTATATACATGTTTTAAACATCTTCCCAACATACACACAAATGGAAAAATCAATTTTATTCACATATATCATTTAACATTTTTTCAATGTTTTAAATATCTTCCCCACATACACACAAATACCAAAGTTGCTCTTATATTTCACATAAATTACTTAACATTTTTTCAATATTTTAAACTACTTCCACACATGCACACAAATGAAAAAACCAATCTTATTAACATAAATTATATAACATTTATAACCTAAATTTATTTATATTTTTTAATTTCTATAATTTTTTGGTTGTTTTTTTTTTTGAAGATTTTGAATTTCTTTTGATTTGTTTTTATTTGTTTACTTATATATTTATATTATATTTTTCCATTCTTTTCATATATATATATATATATATATATATATATATATATATATATATATATATATATATATATTAATATTTACGTTGATATTTTTATAAATTTAAATTAAATATTAATATATTATTTAGAGTGTTTGTGTTTGTAAATATTTAAATAATTTTATTATTTATTTATATAAATTTACTATATCTAAATATTTGTGTATCGGTTTTATTATTTATATATAATAAATATATTCTTTAAGGCTTATATATTTATTTTTTTGGGTTATAATGTATGCTTTGGATTCTTTATTTTGTATGTATATATGAATATATTATTTTCAGAATATATGAAATGAGAGTGTTTGCATTACTTGTATGTACTTCTTTGGAATGTTTATTCTTCTATGCTTATGAATGTCTCATTTTGTATGCTTTTGAGTATTCTTTCCATTGTTTATTTGTATGTCTATGAGTGTATTGTTTGAGTATGCCTTGAGTGTTAGAGTGGTGGTTTCATTGCTTGCATGTATATACAGTTCTATGAGCTTATTGGCTTATTGTTTGAGTATGCCTTGAGTGTTAGAGTGGTGGTTTCATTATTTGCATGTATCTTGAAGAGTTGCTTGTATTATCTTGAGTGCTTTTCAATATTCCTTCATTATTTGCTTTGTGTGTGTATTCTTTGAGTATTCTTGTGTATGGATATTGTTTACTTGTATGTGTATGAATGTATTCTTTGTTGTATTTGTATGAGTATTATTCACTTGTATTCTAGATATGTGTATGAATGTATTCCTTCATTATTTGCTTTGTGTGTGTATTCTTTGAGTATTCTTGTGTATGGATATTGTTTACTTGTATGTGTATGAATGTATTCTTTGTTGTATTTGTATGAGTATTATTCACTTGTATTCTAAACATGTGTATGAATGTATTCCTTCATTATTTGCTCTATGTGTGTATTCTTTGAGTATTCTTGTGTATGGATATTGTTTACTTGTATGTGTATGAATGTATTCTTTGTTGTATTTGTATGAGTATTATTCACTTGTATTCTAGATATGTGTATGAATGTATTCCTTCATTATCTGCTTTGTGTGTGTATTCTTTGAGTATTCTTGTGTATGGATATTGTTTTTTTTTTTTTCCACTGGAAAAATCCGTAAACTTTTCATTAAAGATGAAAGGTTACATATGTAGATGCATGCCGCATATGCCATTTGTTCACTGGTATCTCTGTACATTTTACAAAATAAATACATATATCTGCTGTTGCATTATATCGTTGTATGGTCGGTATAGTTCATAGAGTTGATGCCTTATGGCATCCATCTGATTACAAAAAATTTACAATAATAAACACAGTTCTGTGTACTGCTACTGTCATACTGCCGTTTTAGATTAAGTCTCATGCAGACCCACAGTAGGATATTGTGGGTCTATGTATGGGCGATGATAAAACTTTTGTTCATGTTGATCCAAAATCTCGGTTATCTCCCAGTGTCCTTTCTCCATCAACGCGGCCTCCTTGGAAAGTTTGTCAGCATCCTGGTTATGTTCCCTGTAGATATGAGAAGCGGAGATGTGATTAAAAGCTTCCTTGAACTGTAGTACTTCATCAAGTATGTTATTGAGTGAGTGTATATGACATGTAGAGATATTGTTGAACCAATTTATAATGTTCTGAGAATCCCCGAAGATGTTTATGCTGTTACATTGATGACTTAAAGCAAAATGAAGCAGATGACGAAGAGAAATAAGCTCAGCGAAGTTGTTGGTCCCGGCCCCCAAACCGGCTTTGATGAAGTAGGAGTGATTTTCAGTTTTGTGCAAAATGAACCCACCCCCGCTGCTTTGGACATTGGCAGCCCCGTCGAAATAAGCCCAAGGAGTTTCCCGATCAATGGAGGGGGGAGGATTTGGTCTGCGGGATTTTGGTGGAGGCGGATCAGGTAATTCATTGAAGGCACATATGATACGGGCTTCAATAAGTGGCCATTGTAAGGCCTTCTCTTCGAAAATCAGTTGGTTCCTTGCTTTCCAGATGGACCAATTTATGATAATAGGCAGGTTTACAAATTTTGTGCCTTTGTGACTGTTGCCCCATTCAATCCATGCATTGATAAGGTCGATTCCTCTCCATTCTCCCGTGTATTGTATAACCAGTTTTATGTTGTTCCATACTTGCAGTACCGCGTTACAACGCAGAAAGAGGTGCTCTGTGGATTCACTAACATCTTTGCACAGAGTGCATCTCGTCGGTCCAAATTGGGCTCTTCGCATGAGATGCTCACCCGTGGGTACCCTGTTTCTGAGAATGCACCAAGTGAACAATTTCGAGCGAGGGGAGGCAGATAGCTTCCATATGCTATGCCACCATCGATCAAGAACTTCGGGTTTTCTCTGCCATATGATATGAACGTATCCCTCTTTTGGTGTATATCGCCCACTGTCCGCCAGGTGCCAAATGATTTCGTCCGATCCCTCAGATATTCTGACATGTGATTCCATCAGGGCCGCACAGTATTCCCTCCATGCATCGTGCCATCTCTGCGGGAGATTGAGATGAGCGGCATTCTTCCAAGCCTGATGGAAAAGGTCAGTTTGCTCTTGATCCACGATTTGTGAGATGACTCTAATACCTTGGGCAGATAGATATTGCACCAGATCTTGTGGGAGCATGTGTCTCCCCCCATAACCGCTCCAAGGATCTATTCCAATGCGGACTCTGCTTCCGTTTCTTATTCTCCATACTATATTGTTCCTGATCAGCGGGAGAGAATGTAGAAGGGCTTTCCATATGGAGGATATGCCAGTCTTGTTCCAAGATGGGAGCCTAGCCCAATCCAAGATGTTGAGAGGCCATATGTACTTGTGATATGTAATGTTTGTCCATAGACTTTGAGAGGAGAGCAGTGCCCAACCCATCTTGGCCGCCAGAGCACTAGCAAAGGAGGGAAGATCCTTCAAACCCCAGCCCCCCCATTTCTTGGGCAGGGCAATCTTTTTCCATCCGATCCAGGCAAATGTGCGCTTTTCTTTGTTGCCAGCCCAAAGGTATCTGGAGCAGAGCTGCTGGAGTTTTGAAAGGATGTTCCGGGGAATCCAGGCGAGAGCCATCCAGAAGACTGGTGTGGCTTCAAGAACAGATTTGATCAGGGTAAGTCTTCCCGCTCTGGATAGATATCTGAAGCTCCAGCATGTAATCCTTTTTTCCACTTTGGTAATCAGCCAGGCCCAATCTGCCACCTTCTGTGTGGTGGGCTTTAGCCAGTAACCCAGGTATTTTAATCCCCTGTCCAAGGGCTGTGCGGTGAAAGGGAAGGCTTGGCAGGCAGAATATGATTCATTTACCGAGGTGTTTACCAAAGTGATAGAAGATTTGGATCGATTAACCTCCATTCCAGTGGCATGTGTAAATAGCTTTAGAATCCTGTTGAAAGTCGAGGTGTCTTGTATACTGCCATCGAGCAAGATGAGTACATCATCTACAAACAGCAGATGAGTAATGAAGCAGTCCTCTGATATTTTAAGGCCCCTGATAGTACCTTCCCTTTTGGCAGAGATGATCAGTCGACTCAAGGCTTCCATTACCAGGAGAAAAAGAAGTGGGGATAAAGGACAGCCTTGTCGAAGGCCTCGCTCAGAATGGAAGAAGTGGGAGGCTGCACCATTTATCAGGATACTGTAAGTGGGGGATGTTATGCAAGCCATGATCCAATTGATGAGGGGATGAGGAAAACCCAAGTGGATGAGAATCATCTTGATATAGAGCCAGCTGACTCTGTCAAAAGCCTTGGAGAGGTCGATCTTAAGGAGAATGCTTTTCAGACGTTTAGTCCAGATGGAATGAATGGCTTCCTGGGCAGATCCAATGGCTTCATGGATTTGTCTGTCTTCTAAGAAAGCAAATTGCTGAGGGGCAATATGCTTGGACAGGATTGGCCTGATCCTATTGGCAATAATCTTAGATATAATCTTTTAAAGGACATTACACAAGGAGATGGGGCGGAAATCGTCAAAAGAAGAGGGGGAGTCAGATTTGGGGATGAGGGCGATGAAAGTGGAGTTGATCGCATTGTAGATTTGTCCCGAAATTCTGCTTTCCTCTACCACCTTTAGGATATCACCTCCTAAGATGTCAAAGAAGGCAATGTAAAACTCAATAGTCCATCCATCAGGTCCCGGGCTCTTTTCCTTCTGAAACCATTTGATCGTACTTTCGAGCTCTTCCATGGAAACAGGGTCTGTAAGAGCTTCAAAATCATCGTTGTTTACAAACCTGGGAAAGTGCGATGCCACATTGATAATCTCAACAAGATTGGTACCAGCCGGGCTCTTGAAAATCCTTCTGAAGTGTGATGTTCCAAGCTGAGATAATTTATTGAAGGTATCTGCCACTCCCCCATCAGGAAGTGGAAGGTCCCAAATGGTATTGGACACCTTCCTTCCTTTGGCAAAATTATGGAAGAATCTAGAGTTTTCATCCCCCGCTTTCAGCCATAGTGCCCTGCTCCTCAGTCTGAGCGATTCCTCCCGGAGTTTTAGAATATTTTGCTTTTTCTTCTCAAATTCAATAAGTCGAGTCTTACTATCCTCGGAGATGAACCCCAGACTTCTCTCATCCAGAAGGGAGTTTAAGTCTTCTTCAATCTTGATGAGCTGCTCCTCTTCTCTGGCCTTTTTTGCCTTGGCCCACTCAATCACTATGTGCTTGAGCTCAGTCAGGTTTTTTACAAATCCCCTGGCCATCGATGCTTCTCTATCGATAGGATGTGAATGCCAAAAGTCCGAGACCAGTTTTGAGAAGCTAGGATCCTGTAGCCAAAGGTGATTGAACTTGTAAGGAGCTTTTGGCTTAGGTAGGGGTCCCTTGATTTCCATTAGAATTGGGGAGTGATCAGAGATGCCCCCAGATCCCACCCATTGCTTATAGTGGTGTAGTTGGTGAATCAGCGGACCTTTTATCAGAAATCGATCCAATCTGCGGGCCAAGGCCGCTGTCCCAACCCTCCTGTTCCTCCATGTTGGTAGGGGGTTCTGCATGGGAATGTCAACAAGGTCATGCAGTTCTAGCATATTCCTCATGAAAGCAGTGATAGTATCTACTTGCGCCCGAGATCCCCATGTTTCACGATACCCCAAGGAGAAGTTCAGATCCCCCCCAGAATGATACGGTCCAGATTCATCAGGTTCCTGCTGAGAAGCATCCTCCAGAAGCTTTCTCTCTGTTGGCAAGGGCCATAAATGTTGATGATGCGGAGGGAGAGGCCTAAGTCCAGTGAGAATATGTCAGCCCCCATGAAACCCTGACCCCCCCAAGAAGAGTCCAGTCTTATGGATTTTGGATTGTATCCAATCGCCAGGCCTCCTGATCTACCATTGGCATCCATAGCAATGTACTTCCATCTGGACGAGATATTTTGCAGGGAGAGGGAGATGGATTCCGCAGGACCTAGGGTTTCTTGCAGGAGGATGATATCAGGGGATTCGACCTCAAAAAGTCGTTTGAGGGCTAGCTTTTTGGGGGAGCTAGCCAAACCCCTGCAATTGAAAGAGAGGCACTTCATGGAGGACCCCTTTTCGGGGGATTTGCTCTAAGGGCCCCAACAATGGTGGATTGTCGACCTGATGCGACTTCTGCACCAGCTCTTTTGATGGCTTTGTTTAAATCTGATTTCCTTCCCCTAGTAGAAGCGGAGCTCACGCCCGAGGGAACAATGCCCAATCCCATATGGTTCTCAGAGGATTCCGGGAGGGAGGTCCGGGGGCGGAGGGAGTATGGGTGTGGGGGAATCTTATTAACAGGGGTCTCAATGGGCGGAGACGGGGGCGGAGACATGTTGAGTGGCAGAGTGGGAGGAGCGATAGAAGGAATAGGAGGGGGCGAGGGAATATTGCAGTAAGCCATGGAACATGATACAGAGGAAACATAATCAGAAGATTGTGCATTAGAGATAAAGGGAGAGATAGAACATGTACCCGAAGCTTGTGCGGCTGCGGCAGCTGCCCGAGCCCGAGTCAAAGGAGGCGATGGCGCCTCGAGGGAGTTCATCTCTGTATACTCCTGAGCTCCAATGGGAACGGAGAATCCTTGCGATGGCTGAGGTACGATCGGGGAAGTCCGCCTGGATGCTATGGGGGATTGTTTTGGAGTGCTGTCCAGTCGCTTGTTCAAAGGGAAATCCTTGTAGAGATGACCCACTTGGTGGCATCGATTGCACCGAAAGGGTACTCCTTCGTAATCCAGCATCTGAGTACGCCTGAGCTTACCCCATTGCAATGTAATTCTTTCCTCCAATCCTTCTCTGGTGTCCAGATGCACCAGAATGCGAGCTACAGTCTTCTTCCGGGTATCGAGGTAGCCACGATCATGATCCAGATATGTCCCAAGTGCATTACCGATCCTTTTGAATGATTCTTCGCTCCAATATTGTATGGGCAGCCCTGGTAATCGGACCCATAAAGGCCCTACAGCAATTTGCTCGCACTCAGGATCGAATAACGGACTCCATCTCTTCAGAAGCACAGGAGCAGTTTCTATATGCCAGTATCTTTCGAGGACCGCATTTGTGTGTTCTTCGTTTGCGAATTGAAGGGAGAACCATCCACGAGGTAGAACCTCAACCTCTGGCACCTGTGTGAGGAGTACTCCCCAAATTTCTTTCACCCAGCGCATCAATCTGTCCACCGTGTAGGAACGCCCCCGCACGTGCCCTACCAACATTGTGCGAGCTAGAGCCATGGTTGCTTCAAAATCCGGAGAGTCACCGTAGATAACCGTGGTATCTTTCGAAATTGCCCTAACGCATTTCGACCTCTGCTTCTTGGATCGGGGGGCCGACGGATGCTCAGATAGCGGGTTTGTGACCCCGGGCGGAGGTGGTCCAGAGGGTTTAGGGTTAACAACCGGGGTGCTGAAAGCGCCTGAGGGTTTTGCCCCAAAATCCGGGGAGGGATTTGTCACATTTGTCCGAGGAACCTCTGGTGCAGGCTGTGGATCAGGAGGCGGGGATGGGATCTGATCCAGATCAGCAGGATCAAGCAAATGAGAAGCAAGGAAAGAAGCTGTGCCGGGAGAGAGTGGCGGGGCTACCAGTCCAGATGAAAAGGGATCCGGCAAGGAGATAACCGGAAGGATATTCTGGGCACCTGAGATATCAGAAAGCGGAGGAACGAAACCCGGGGGGGCAGAGTTAGGGTTAGTGAATAAGACCTGACCCTCCAACGGATCCTCGGAGTAATCCACGAGGTCCGTTTCCGGTAAACCTTCCATGCCGGACAGCGATTGTAGCCTCCCGTCGCTGGTGCTGATCTGTCGATCGCTCGCAACCCTAGCTGCCGAAAACTGCTCCATCCTGTGGTCCTGTAGCTGCGGTCTGCGGCTAACCTTCCCTTTGCGGTTATTTTTGTCGCACGCCGTCAGAGCCTAATTCCATCTCTCACTTGTCGTGTATGGATATTGTTTACTTGTATGTGTATGAATGTATTCTTTGTTGTATTTCTATGACTATTATTCACTTGTATTCTAGATATGTGTATGAATGTATTCTTTGTTGTATTTCTATGTATGTGTATGAATGTATTCTTTGCTGCATTCCTATGTATGTGTATGAATATGTTCTTTATGTCTATATAAATCTATTCTTTTCTACATTTGTATGTCTCTTGTTTACTTGTATTCTTGGTATGTGTATGAATGTACTCTTTGCTATTGTTTACTTGTATTTGTATGAATGTCTTCTTCAACTCTGTATGAGTCTATTCTTTGCTACATTCGTATGTGTCTTGTTTACTTGTATTCCTTGTATGTGTATGAATCTATTCTTTGCTACACTTGTATGTGTCGTGCATAATTGTATTCTTTGTATGTATGTGTCTTCTTTACTTGCATTCTTTGTATGTATGTGTCTTGTTTACTTGTATTCCTTGTATGTGTATGAATGTATTCTTCATGTGTCTATGAATCTATTCTTTGCTACACTTGTATGTGTCTTAAATATATTATTTAGAATATTAACTTGTAAATACATTATTTTAAATATTTGTGAAAATATTATAAATTTTATTTTTATTTTTATTTTTATTTTTCATTCATTTTTTATTATTTTGTTTTTCACTTTTGATTTTTTTCCCTATTTTTATCATTTTTGAAACAAAAAATTATATATATATATATATATATATATATATATATATATATATATATATATATATATATATATATATATATATATATATATATATAACATAATGTTAGCCTTCCAGACACAACTCACTTAATGATTATCATGTTATAAAACATTGCAAACCATGAGACTCAATGTTCAAATCCCCTATAAAGGAACAAACAATAACATGACATTCATAATTACATCAATTTTTAATAACACATATCAATTAATTATTTAATATTAAAATCAATACAATAAATAAATTAAATAAATTTTATTTAAAATTCATTAATTTTAATAATTTATAAAAAAAAATCATAACACCAAAATATTAACTTATACAATAAATGCAATTTTCAACATAATATCTATACTAAATCTTCATCACATATATAAAATAATGTTAATTCTAAAATTTGGAATAAGCATTAATAAATGTGATGTGTGTGAACATGTGAGTCAATATGTGTAATGTTTGTGGGTATGTGTATGTTTGTGTGCACCCTTTGTTTGTTGTATGAATGTATGCATGTGAGTAATTGTGCCTCATTGACAATGGATTGTGTGGGTGCGCGTCAGTGGTTAGTCCCATGTCAATGATGGACCGTTTTTGGGGTCATATAAGCTCTCGCCTTCACGTGGTTGACCCTATTAGTAGAGATTTTACATCTCCAAACCAAGAGGAGCTTTCTATATAATTCTTTTTAATTAATTTAAAACATAACATTAACTTTAAAACATTAAAATAGTTTTTTAAATAATATTTAAATATTTTATTATTATTTTATAAACATTTAAATATACAAACTTACTATAAAATAAATTGAAATATTCATTGATATATATATTACAAAATTATGTAAACTATATTAATTATTAAAATAAACTAATATAATTAAACAAATATATAAAATATATAAAATTATTTATATTAATTATTAAAATAAACTAATATAATTTGAACAAACATGTAATTGTTGATTATTATCATGCCTGGTTATAACATATATTATAAGAAAATACAAATATCAACAATATGTTATTATATTTCACAATTAATTATTAAGTCATAATAATAAAATAAAATAAATTATTAAAATAAATTATAATTATAATAATAATAATAATAATAAAATCTAAATTGGTTATATTAATTTCCTACTAGAAATTTTACATCTCCAAATCAAAAATTTTTCCTATATAATACTTTTTATTTTATTTAAAACATAACAGTAACTTCAAAATATTAAAATTATTTTTTAACAATATTTGAATAATAATTTTATTATTTTAAAAACTTATAAACATAACACAATAAAATATTTATTTATTTATTTTAATAAACATCAATAATATATTATATTTATCATACCGATTTAATTAAATAATAATAATAGAACAAAATAAATTATTTTCTTATTTATTTTATTAAAATTTAAAATATATAAAATGTGATTAAATTGTTTTAAAATTAAATTATTAAGTAAGCTCCAATTTTATTTATTTATTTATTTATTTTTAACTAAATGATAAGATAAGTCAAAATAAAATAAAATAAAATGAAAACAAAAATAAAAATAAAAAATGATCTATAGTATTTATGTGGAACATAGCCTATTTAAAGGGTGAAATCATCCATTTTAACTTTCGACATCAAATCTCCTCTAAAAGAAGTTTCCATCTCAAAAAATTTGAGCCCTCTTCGTTTTTGGTAAATTTAATGTTAAGATAAAATCTAAATTGGTTATATTAGTTTCATACTTAATAGAAATTTTAGTAGAGATTTTACATCTCCAAATTAAAAAAAGCTTTCTATACAGTGATTTTTAATTTATTTAAAACATAACATTAATTTCAAAACATTCAACTTTTTTTTAATTATTTAAATAATATTTTTACCAACTTAATCAAACTAATTAATTAATTAATTATATATATATATATATATATATATATATATATATATATATATATATATATATATATATATTTTTTTAAAAATGTGAATAAATATATAACTATTTAATTAGTGTGATGTTTTATTATAAAAACATTTAAAAAAATTTATAAATGTCAATAATATATTATTATATTTATTATTCACATTTAATTATTAAATAATAATAATACATTATATTTTTTTTGTTATTTATTTTATTAAAATTCAAAATACATAAAATGTAATTAAAAAATATTTAAGTTAAATTATTAAATATTATTTTAAATTAAAAATAAAATAAAATATATTTTATTTTGATGATGAATTTTAGTTGAAGATTAGAAATGTTAATCTTCAAAATATGGATGGGATGAATCCTAAAAAACTATTACAATAAGTTAATAATCCTAGAAATCTTAAATCTGAAAATATATATTTGTTTTTAGAAGTGCTTTGTAATCTATATGGTAAAGATGTTGTTAAAAAAAATTGTTTTTAAATAAAATAAAATGAAATGAAAAGATTAATGTAATGTAAACTTTTTAACCAAGACAAAATAAAATAAAAAATGAAAGTAAAAATAACAAAATAAAAATAAAAAATGGCACATGGTATTGAAAACTCATGGTATTCATGTGGAACATTGCTTGTTTAAAGTGTGAAATTAAACTAGACTAGATCCATTTTAACTTTGTGGAACATAGCTTGTTTAAAGTGTGAAATTAAACTAGACTAGATCCATTTTAACTTTGGAACTACAAAGCATCTAGAGAGATCAAATCTCTTTTAACTCTAAAAAGTTTCCACCTCAAAAGATTTGATTCCTTTCGGTGCTTAATAAATCCAGGGTTAAAATAAAATCTAGATAGTTATATTAATTTCCTACTTTTCCATTTTATCATATATTTTATAATTATAAAATAAATTAATATAATTTCAACAAATTATAAAAATATAAACATATATCATTATTTTGAGTTATATATATATATATATATATATATATATATATATATATATATATATATATAATACTTTTAATTATTAAAACATAATCATAATAACATATAATAAAATTAAAAAATTGGAAATATAAAATATTTATTTAAATTTGAAATATAATTAAACCCGTATTCACTTTAACATTAAAACATTTGAAAATAGAATAATTTAATAACATATTAACAACATTTTATAAAATTGTAATTTAGTAAAATTATAGTTTATATATTCAATGGAAAAAAATATATATTATTACAAATATAAAACACTATTGATTATTAAAACATAATCATAATAACCTATAATAAAATTAAAAAAATATAGAATATTTATTTAAATTTGAAATATAATTAAATCAACATTTAAAAATCGTATCATTAATTATTAAAAAAATCATTTCATACAAACTATGAAAATCATTTAAAACACATTATTAAGAAACTTCATTTGAAAATTGTAATGGCTAATTAAATTGATGTGAGTAATCGAGAAATGTTACGATAAAATTACTCTTTTACTCTTTTTACAATAAATGAATATTTTATTTATTTTATTGTTTTGTAATTTTATTAAGTTTATTAAATTGATATATTATAGGTTTTTAAAATAACAAAATTATTATTTAAATATTATTAAAAAATTATTTTAATGTTTTGAAGTTATGTTATGTTTTAAATAAATTAAAAAATATTATATAGAAATTTTTTTTTGGTTTGGAGAAGATAAATCAATTAATATATTCAATTTAGATTTCATCTTAATACCAAATTTACCAAGCCTAGATGTTTGATCTTGATGAAATATCTTTGAGATGAAACTTTTTTTACAATGAAAATATATTTGATCTCTCTCAATGTCATGTAGTTTAACTTCACTATTTAAATAGGCTATGTTCCACATGAATACCACTAGTTTTCATTTTTATTTTGACTCAGTTAAAATGTTTACATTACATTATTATTATTATAACATCTCTACCATACTAAATTAGAGAGCACCTTTGAAAACAAATATATATTTATTATAACAACAAATATTATAATTTATTTTATTTTATTATTATGAGTTAATAATTAATGGTGAAATATAACAACATATTATTGATATTTGTATTTTTTAATACATTTTATAATAAGACATGATAATAATCAATAATCACATATATGTTCAAACTATATTAGTTTATTTTAATAATTAATATGGTTTACAATCTATCTATATATATATAAACATATAAACATTTATATATATTTGTTTAAACTATATTGTTTATTTTAGTAATTAATATAATTAATTCTATATATTTGTTTAAATCATATTAGTTTATTTTACTAATTAATATAGTTTACATAGTTTACACAATTTTGCAATATATATATATATATATAATTTTGTAATATTTATATATATATGAATGAATATCTCAATTTATTTTATAGTAAGTTTGTATATTTAAATGTTTATAAAATAATAAAAAAATATTTAAATATTATTTAAAAAACTATTTTAATGTTTTAAAGTTAATGTTATGTTTTAAATTAATTAAAAAGTATTATATAGAAAGCTCCTCTTGGTTTGGAGATGTAAAATCTCTACTAACAGGGTCAACCACGTGAAGGTGAGAGCTTATATGACCCCAAAAACGGTCCATCATTGACATGGGACTAACCACTGACGCGCACCCACACAATCCATTGTCAATGAGGCACAATTACTCACATGCATACATTCATACAACAAACAAAGGGTGCACACAAACATACACATACCCACAAACATTACACATATTGACTCACATGTTCACACACATCACATTTATTAATGCTTATTCCAGATTTTAGAATTAACAATATTTTATATATGTGATGAAGATTCAGTATAGATATTATGTTGAAAATTACATTTATTGTATAAGTTAATATTTTAGTGTTATGATTTTTTTTTATAAATTATTAAAATTAATGAATTTTAAATAAAATTTATTTAATTTATTTATTGTATTGATTTTAATATTAAATAATTAATTGATATATGTTATTAGAAATTGATGTTATTATAAATGTCATGTTATTGTTTGTTCCTTTATAGGGGATTTGAACATTGAGTCTCATGGTTTGCAATGTTTTATAACATGATAATCATTAATTGGGTTGTGTTTGGAAGGCTAACATTATGTAATATATATATATATATATCTATATATATATATATATATATATATATATATATATATATTTTATTTTTTGTTTTAAAAATGATAAAAATAGGGAAAAAAATCAAAAGTGAAAAACAAAATAAAAAATTTGAATGAAAAATAAAAATAAAAATAAAAATAAATAATAATATTTTCACAAATATTTAAAATAATGTATTTACAAGTTAATATTCTAAATAATATATCTATGTATAGAAATAATGATAGAATATATATATATATATATATATATATATATATATATATATATATATATATATATATATATATATATATATATATATATTCACACAAATTACATTCATATATCTACAAGTAAATAATATATATACAAATATAACAAAGAAAGATTCATGTACACATAAAGAATAGATTCATACACATAGAAAGAATACAATCATACATACAAGTGTAGCAAAGAATAGATTCATACACACATGAAGAATACATTCATACACATACAAAGAATACAATTATGCAAGACACATACAAGTGTAGCAAAGAATAGATTCATACACACATGAAGAATACATTCATACACATACAAGGAATACAAGTAAACAAGACACATACATACAAAGAATGCAAGTAAAGAAGACACATACATACAAAGAATGCAAGTAAAGAAGACACATACATACAAAGAATACAATTATGCAAGACACATACAAGTGTAGCAAAGAATAGATTCATACACATACAAGGAATACAAGTAAACAAGACACATACGAATGTAGCAAAGAATAGATTCATACAGAGTTGAAGAAGACATTCATACAAATACAAGTAAACAAGACACATACAAATTTAGCAAAGAATACATTCATACACATACCAAGAATACAAGTAAACAAGAGACATACAAATGTAGCAAAGAATAGATTTATATAGACATAAAGAACATATTCATACACATACATAGGAATGCAGCAAAGAATACATTCATACACATACATAGAAATGCAACAAAGAATACATTCATACACATATCTAGAATAGAAGCGAATAATACTCGTACAAGTACAACAAAGAATACATTCATACACATACAAGTAAACAATATCCATACACAAGAATACTCAAAGAATACACACACAAAGCAAATAATGAAGGAGTACATTCATACACATATCTAGAATACAAGTGAATAATACTCATACAAATACAACAAAGAATACATTCATACACATACAAGTAAACAATATCCATACACAAGAATACTCAAAGAATACACACATAGAGCAAATAATGAAGGAATACATTCATACACATGTTTAGAATACAAGTCAATAATACTCATACAAATACAACAAAGAATACATTCATACACATACAAGTAAACAATATCCATACACAAGAATACTCAAAGAATACACACACAAAGCAAATAATGAAGGAATACATTCATACACATATCTAGAATACAAGTGAATAATACTCATACAAATACAACAAAGAATACATTTGTACACATACAAGTAAACAATATCCATACACAAGAATACTCAAAGAATGCACACACACAGAAAATAATGAAGGAATACATTCATACACATATTTATAATACAAGTGAATAATACTCATACAAATACAACAAAGAATACATTCATACACATACAAGTAAAAAATATCCATACACAAGAATACTCAAAGAATACACACACAAAGCAAATAATGAAGGAATACTGAAAAGCACTCAAGATAATACAAGAAACTCTTCAAGATAAATAACTATATATACATGCAAACAATGAAACCACCACTCTAACACTCAAGGCATACTCAAACAATAAGCTCATAGAATTGTATATACAAGCAAACAATGAAACCACCACTCTAACACTCAAGGCATACTCAAACGATGCACTCGTAGACATACAAATAAACAATGGAAAGAATACTCAAAAGCATACAAATTGAGACATTCATAAGCATAGAAGAATAAACATTCCAAAGAAGTACATACAAGTAATGCAAACACTCTCATTTCATATATTCTGAAAATAATACATTCATATATACATACAAAATAAAGAATCCAAAGCATACATTATAACCCAAATAAATAAATATATAAGCCTTAAAGAATATATTTATTATATATAAATAATAAAACCAATACACAAATATTTAGATATAGTAAATTTATACAAATAAATAATAAAAATATTTAAATATTTACAAACACAAACACTCTAAATGATATATTAATATTTAATTTAAATTTATAAAAATATCAATGTAAATATTAAATTATATTTATTTATATATATATATGAAAAGAAGGGGAAAATATAATATAAATATATAAGTAAACAAATAAAAAAAATCAAAAGAAATTCAAAATCTTAAAAAAAAAGACAACCAAAAAAATTATAGAAATTAAAAAATATAAATAAATTTAGGTTATAAATGTTATATAATTTAGGTGAATAAGAGTGGTTTTTTCATTTGTGTGTATGTGGGGAAGTTGTTTAAAAAATTGAAAAAATGTTAAGTAATTTATGTGAAATATAAGAGTGACTTTGGTATTTGTGTGTATGCGGGGAAGATATTTAAAACGTTGAAAAAATGTTAAATGATTTATGTGAATAAAAGTGATTTTTCCATTTGTGTGTATGTTGGGAAGATGTTTAAAACATGTTTATAAATTATTATTATAATAAAATGATATATTTGTGTTTGTGCATATTGGAGTTACTATAAACTAAAGATCATGAAAACCATGAGCACAAGGAACACAACTCAAAGGAGGGTTACCATTTAACCTTCCTAAGAGCCTTTTGGAGGGGTTGAATTCCCCTCCAACAACAAAAAAAAGTCTACTTATTTTATTAATGATAGTTTGTGTTCATGTACATTCTTTGATGGGCCCATCTAAACAAAATATATATAATTTTTTCTAATTACAACATTACAAAACATAAAAATAGATAATGTCTTCCATCCACCCACGAGCAACTTTGGTATTGATAAATTTTCTGCAACATACAACATTGAAATGATATTGTTAGTATACAAACCTTTCCTAACAACTTGTAACATAATTAAATGTACAATTCAAACAAAAAAAAAAAATCCATATTATATATATATATATAACCATAAACCTATAATACATGAAAAATATTAAGAAAAAACATAAATACAATATTAATAATATAAAGTGATACAAGTATGATATAATTTATAAATTTAATATAAAAAAAATAAATCTAACTATTAAATATTAAATGTAAATAAAAAAACAGTAATTTTTAATTTCAATATAACAATAACATATTTTTATTATTAAAATCAGTGAAATTTCATTTAGTAAATAAAATTGTCAACAATTAAATGTTATATATTTTTCAAATTAAAATATAAAATAAAATAATGAATAACCTGGTACATGTGATCCACAGTGCAGATTCTCGGTAAATATATTCTCTAAGTAAATATTGGAAATTTAATAATAATAAAAAAATTTGAAAGAAAAAACATCTTGAAGCAAAAATTAATAAAACTAAATAATGGTAAATATATATATCTGTGAGTAAATCTAATAGAAAAAAGCACGTTGAAAGAGAAAACATCTTGCTGTATAATTAATACAACTACGTAATGTAATTAATAAGAAAAGGAAAAAAAGAATCTTTGATTATATGAGAGTTGCCAGGTGACCCATTTTTTAGGAGATGGTTGTCAAGTTATATGATTGTTTTATTCCATCATCATGACATTCTGGGAGTGCGCGTGCATGTTTTATTTCATCTCGTAACCAGTTATGACCGCCCCTTGACTACTTGGAAACAATACATCTACTTGGAAACTTTGATGAGGAAGCCACTCATCAAGGATGACCATTGATGAAGAAGCGACTCATGCTACCACTACGGTCAAAGGATCCAGAGTAATGACTTGCCATGCTGGTTAAATATTATATTCTTTATCCAGAGTAATGACAACCACATGAAATGTTTTCACAGGTATTTGGAATGCATTTCTCTATCTTTGTGGGTATTGTTGGGTGGGTGTTTCTCTCTCTGCATTTTCTTGGGTGTTTCTGGCCATCTGAAAATGGCAGCGGCTTTGATCAAGACCGGCTAATGACACTGATGGGTATGTATTAATAACAAGAACAATGGAAATAACAAGAAATAAATCAATATTAAAAATATAGTTGTAAGAATTTCTCGGTTCTTCTCTATTTGAAGCTGGACCTTCCTCGCCACAAAAACTTGCCAAGTAAAAACAAACTCCTGCTAATTTAAAGAACAAATGGCAAGAAAAGTAGCAGAGAAGAAGAAAGTAGAAACAAGTGGGATTTCGACATCTTGTTATGTGGGCTTTCAACCGCCGGTCGGGCGGGGAAGGGCGGCCCGGGGGTGGCGTTGTGCGGGCGCAACGCCACCCCCGGCCGCCCCGCCCCGCCCGACCGACGGCGGGTCGATTCCGGGAATCGACCCGCCGCCGGTCGGGCGGGGCGGGGCGGCCCGGGGGTGGCGCTATGCGGGCGCAGCGCCACCCCCGGCCGCCCCGCCCCGCCCGACCGGCGGCGGGTCGATTCCCGGAATCGACCCGCCGCCGGTTGGGTGGGGCGGGGCGGCCCGGGGGTGGCGCTGTGCGGCGCATCGCCACCCCCGGGCCGCCCCGCCCTGCCCGACCGACGGCGGGTTGATTCCTGGAATCGACCCGCCGCCGGTCGGGCGGGGCGGGGCGGGCGGCCCGGGGGTGGCCCTGCGCGGGCGGAGGGGGCCGGGGAGGGGCAGCGAAGGGGGAGGGGGAGGGGGGGCGGGGTGGGGTGGCTGGGCGGGGATGGGGTGGGCCGGGTGGGCGGGGAGGGCGGGTGGGCTGGGTGGGGATGGGGTGGACCGGGAGGGCGGGGTGGGCGGGTGGGGATGGGGTGGGCCGGGGAGGGCGGGTGGGGATGGGGTGAGCCGGGTGGGCGGGGAGGGCGGATGGGCTGGGTGGGATGGGGGGTGGGGACGGGGGGGTGGGGGGAGGGATGGGGGGGGTAGGGGTAGGGGTAGGATAGGGGGCGTGGGGGGGGGAGACGTGATGGGGGGGGGTGGGGGTGTAGGGGTAAGGTAGGGTGGGGTAGGGTAGGGTAGGGGGGGTTGGGGTAGGGAGGGGTAGGGCTAGGGGCAGAAGGGGGGGGGTAAGGGTAGGTGGGGGGTAGGGGTAGGGGCAGAAGGGGGGGGGGTAGGTGGGCACGGGGAAGGAGTTAGGGGGTGGGGCCCATGGGGCCGGCGTTAAGGAAGGGGGGAGGAGTTGAGATTGGAGGGAAATGGGAGTTAGGGGCTTGGAAAAATTATTAATTTAAAAAAAGAAATCTTCTTCAACGTTAAATTAATTTAATATGAAAATTTTGAAAAAAAAAATTTGAACTTACCTTTCAATTGCGATAATTCTTCGTTGAATATGTTGTTGATAGCAATATAGCTGCTCCACAAATTCACGTCTTTCAACGAACTTCAGAAAACCAGGATGTGAGGTAAGTAATAGTGATAACGAAATTTAATATATAAGTGAAAATACGAAGATGTTTTTCTGTACGATTAATGTGGGATAATTTGTTTTAAATTATTATAGAGCGAATATTGTAGAGTTATTTTACAATGGATTGAATGTGGGATTAATTTGTTTTAGAATATATTATAAAAATTAAAAAAAAAAATTAGTTGTTTAGTAAATATTATATACTTTAACTATAATTTGTTTTAAATTATTATAGAGCGAATATTGTAGAGTTATTTTACAATGGATTGAATGTGGGATTAAAAAAAAAATTAGTTGTTTAGTAAATATTATATACTTTAACTATTAGAATACTTAATATAGAAGTTGTTGTTTACAGTTTGAATTTCAGTGATTGATTTCGTAAAAAAATTAGTTTATGTTTTTCAATGAATTGTAGAATAAAATAATAAAGGTAAATAAATCTAACAAACTTTTGGAGGGAAATATTTTCGCGAAAATTTTTGGAGGGAAATATTTTCGCGAAAATTTTTGGAGGGAATAATTTTGGAGGGAATATTTCATTCTTTAAGCTATATAATATTCTTAGGAGACTCCATTTGTATCATTCAACATCTTCTATTTGAAAGGGATGGATTGTTCTGATGGTGAAGTTTCGGTTTATACACCATCAACATCTTCATCGCGTAACAACTCTATTCATATTGATGAATATAGCGGGAATTCTTCCACTATGAATAGAAAGTCAATTCTTCCACTTAGTCCCGATTCTAAGGACTATGAAAGCAGCGGTGATGAAGAGCATGATGGTGAAGTTCAAAAGAATGGAGTGTCACGATGTCCACTTAGTCCTAATTCTGAGGACTATGAGAGTAGCAGTTTTGAAGAGCGTGATGGTCAAGTTCAAAAGAATGGAGGGTCACGGTGTCCACTCAGTCCTAATTCTGAAGACTATGAGAGCAGCAGTTTTGATGTGCATGATGGCGAATTTCAAAATAATGGAGTGTCACGGTGTCCACTTAGTCCTAATTCTAAGGACTATGAGAGCAGCGGTGATGAAGCGTGGGATGATGATTTTCAAAAGAATGGAGTGTCAAAGTGTCCAGTTAGTCCTGATTCTAAGGACTATGAGAGCAGCAGTGATGATGAGTGTGATAATGAATTTCAAAAGAATGGAGTGTCAAAGTTTCCAGTTAGTCCTAATTCTAAGGACTATGAGAGCAGCGATGATGAAGCGCGGGATGATGATTTTCAAAAGAATGGAGTGTCAAAGTGTCCAGTTAGTCCTGATTCTAAGGACTATGAGAGCAGCAGTGATGAAGCGCGGGATGATGATTTTCAAAAGATTGGAGTATCACAATGTCCTCTTAGTCCTGATTCTAAGGACTATGAGAGCAGCAGTGATGAAGCGCGGGATGATGATTTTCAAAAGATTGGAGTATCATAATGTCCTCTTAGTCCTGATTCTAAGGACTATGAGAGCAGCAGTGATGAAGCGCGGGATGATGATTTTCAAAAGATTGGAGTATCACAATCTCCTCTTAGTCCTGATTCTAAGGACTATGAGAGCAGCAGTGATGAAGCGCGGGATGATGATTTTCAAAAGATTGGAGTATCACAATCTCCTCTTAGTCCTGATTCTAAGGACTATGAGAGCAGCAGTGATGATCCAATGATGGAGATGTTGCCAAGAAATATTGTATCGAGGAGTAGGAGCAGACCTTTTCGTATCAATGCAAACTATTCTAGTTATACAAGGGGTAGAGCAGAATATCTGACGAGAAGAAGTTCTATCAGCGCTCTCATTTCAAGTGAATGTTGCCAAAAAAATTGCTTGAAACGTATGGATTTCACATTTGCATTAGAAAGCAGGAAGAGATATTTGTCAATGAATAAAAGCATGCAAAACTCATATTTAGTTGGCTGCATGCAATCTACATTGTCAGGTTATGATTATCATATTAGGAATTTATTATTGTGTAGAAAAGCTTTCAAAATGTTTCATTCAATTGGGAATTTTCGTCTCTCGAGAATTCAAGAAAATTTGGAAAAGGATCCCACATTTTATTCAGAAGTACGTTATAAAAGACAGTTTGGGCCATTATCAAATACTGCAATGTCATGGATGAAAGATTTATTTTCAAAGCATGGAGAGTGTATGCCAAATAGAGAGACAATACATATTCCAGATAATTTTTAAAGACGAGAAATCTACAACTTATACAAAGAATATGCAGAAAGTGTTGAGGGACAGGGCCAATTTATTACATATCAATATTTTGTGAAGATATGGAAGAAAGAATTCAATAATGTTCGTATTCCTAAGAAGACAAGGATGGGGATTTGCAGTACATGTGCTTCTCTTAAATTAAAAAGGGACAAATGTGAAGGCTCAGAAAGAGGTAAGTGTTCATAACTTTTACTTTCAAAATTTTATAGTCATCAACTATGAAAACATATTTCTTAATGAATTTCTTTTATGTTGTGTAGATTTAATTGTCAAAGAACTTCAGGAGCATCGCGAACAACAAACAAATGAAAGGAAGAAGTTGTACAAGCATCGAAAGAAGTGTTATGATAATCCAAATAAATATTTGGGTTTGGTAATTGATGGTATGGACCAGAAGAAAACACTTTTACCACATTTTGTTCGCACACCCAAAAATCTACAAGAGGAAAATTTTATTCAGTTTCACTTGGTCGGTTGTATGGTCTTCAATGGGAAAATGTTGCCAAGGGTGTACTTCACAGCTCCAAATATTCATAATGATGCAAATCTGACCATAACCATAATTCATGATGTGATTTCTCATTGGTCTGGTAATCTTCCTGAAGTTTTGTATCTACAATTGGACAACACTTGCCGTGAAAACAAAAATCAGGTTGTTTTTGGGTATCTGAACATGCTTGTTGAATTGAGAATTTTTCAAAAGGTAAAGGTTGGTTTCCTTCTTGTTGGGCACACTCATGACCATATTGATCAGATGTTCAGTCGTTTTTCAGTCACATTGAGGAGGAAGGAAGTTGGGAGCTTGCCATCACTAATTGAATGTATTAAGAAATCATACATGCCAGAGCCTGCTTTTGAAGTGTTGGAAGAAACTATTGACATGCGAAGGTTTATTCTAGGATCATATGGTGAGGGGAAATGCATTGAACAACTTAATGATATTAGCTTCCAACATCAATTTCGTATAAAAAAAATTGATGGGAAAACACTAATATGGGGCAAGAAGTTTTCAACTACTACAGAATGGGCACCGTCATCAGGTTTGCAATTTTTGAAGTTCATTCCAGATCGTCCAATATTTGCATCAAAAATATTGTTATTACAATCAGTTGGTGAAGTTCAGAATGCACGCAAACAGAATAGACATATAAATTATTCTGATTGCCTAGAAGAAATTAAAAAATGTATTAGATATACATATGAGTACTTTGACATTGCTGATTCAGTTTGGTGGGAGTCATTTTTCAATAATCAAAGTGATATCATTTCAACAACAACCAATGAAGATATACCTTTGAAAAATCCATTTATTTGGCCACAAAATGTGTCGAATGAACAAGAGGAAGTAAACATTGTTGAACAGCAACAAACTCAAGGTATTATTAATTCTTCACAGGCAATGGAAAGAGAGATGTATATTGGTTCGAGAAGATCTCGTGCACAACGTGAAGCCATGGAAGACCTTTATAGGGGTTCAGTACATGATATTAAGGAGGGTTTCATGATTGCAGTGCTAGCAGATGGAGATCCTAAGGCTATCCATTTTGGGTTGCTAAAGTTATAAAGGTCTTTACAGAAAATGAGGATGTTACAAGTGTTGAAGTACATTGGTATGCCACAAATACACACCCATTCAATGGTGTGTATAAGCCAGAGATGGTAGTTGACAAAAAAAATGGTGGAAAAAGAAAAAGAAAGGGTACAAATATAAATCACCGCCGCACAGACATATTACAATTGGAGGATGTTGACATACTTGTTTATGACTTCAATTTAACAAAGAGATGAACTCTTCGCTTCAAGACAATAGAGATTCTGAAAAGGTTGTTACCAGAAGGAATAGTGTTGACATGGGAGTCTACTGAAACCAGTCGTAGATCTAGAAGACTTTTGAAACCTGGAATGTTGGGCATGCATGTGGACTTAGATGGGGCACTAGTTGATGAAAGAGAAGAATATGGAACATCTTTGTCAGCATCCAGTCACTCATCTGAAGATGTGAATTGTGATGGTGTGCAAGAAAATATGAGTGATTTTGAATAATTGTTTAAGACAGATTATATAACTGATGTATGCATCATATCTTCAAATAAAATTAATGTTTTCCATATGTTGTTAAATGAGAAGTTATGAAGCATTTTTATGTTGTTGGATTATGTCTTAAGTATGATAAATTTTATTGTTTAAATATCTACAATGCAATATCAAATTAGAGATATAATGTCTGTTTTATTCAGTATACAAATAAAGACTTTTGATTTCATTGAGTGATATACTTTGTTCATAATGTCATGGTTTTTTAATTTTATAGTTGAAAAAATTTCAATTTCTTTTGTATCTAGCATGGTGTGGTTGAAAACATGTTAAATTTATACTTAGGAAAGAAAAATGATATTCTACCAGAAACATTAATGTGTTTTTTTCCTTAAAAATTAACTTTGTTTGAGACATAAAAAAATGGTTTTATTAGCATTTTTTAAAAAGTTTGAAAATTGACCCTAAAAAAAAAAAAAACGTTATTCCAGTAGCATCACTTTCGTTTTGAAGCTATATTTTGCACGAAAATTTCGTAGTAAATTTCGTAGTCACGCCATTTTTAAAACACGTTCAAAATTGGCACCTAAAAAAAAAAAACATCGTTCCAGTATACACACTTTTCATTTTTAGCACTGTTTTTGATGTTTTTTTGGGGTTTTTGGGCCAGAGTTCCCGTTTTGAGTTTATAGTTCCCGTTTCAAAGTTTACATTGTTGTTACACAAAGCTTCAGCTCACAAGCTATCCAACGCTCAGTACAATCCCTCACTGCTGCTCATAGACAGAATAGACAACACATGTGCCTTCCTTCAGTCCTCCAAGCCTCATATTTCCTTGCGCAGTTTCTCCTGGGTCCTCCAGCTATAACCTATGTGATTCTCACCTCACACACAACACTGATCTCTGAAATAACTACGCAATCCTAAAGGAGATAATTCCTTCTTCATGGATGAGTTTCCTACATATGAAAATTCCTCCAACTGATAGTACAATGTCCCTATCTTTAATCTCAACTGGGTCTTTGTCCGAACTAACATGCATGAGTTATTTATGAGAGAATCCTCAGTTATCTGGAGTACACTAGTTGCATGCATGCATGCATTAACTGACTGAACTCACAATTAGTTCCTCAAACTGTTTAGAACTAATTTAACCAAACTTAACTCAGTTAACTAAGCTAACTAATTACAACTCAAATACAACTCATCCTTATCTACTTAATTAAGGCATAATCTCCTTAATTTAAGGGATAAATGTTGCATGACTTCACACAGACTTCTAGCTTGAATTTATCCAACTAATTAACTCAAGATGAATTAATTAATTATTTTTCAAGCAACTGATGAGACTAAATTCGAATTTTAATTCAAGGACAAATTAAAATTGGAATATACTAAATGCTATTTTTAACATTTCTATTTTTAGCATTTCTTGTTGCTATTCTCAACAGAACGTTGAAGTATTTAAAGATTATGCCATAGAGGAGGATGAACATGAGCAGGCTCTATCAAAAGCATCTCAAGCACTGAAAGGAAACACCATGCCAAACGGCATAGTGTCCCTGGATAAATTATATTAGTTGGAGAACTGGTTTATAGGGTCAAAAAACATAAATACTCATAGTTTAAAGCTCACATCCGAACAAGTCAATTTGGGAACCCCATAAGATCCAAAGTATGTTAATCTCAGTACCTGTTCAACTATTCAAGTAGTATCAGGATGTGTTCGCTTGGACATATGATGATTTAAATAATTATGATACTTTCATCATCCAACACATGATTTCTACAAATTAATGGGTGAAACAGTTCCAGAAGCTACAAAAAGTTCATTTGACACTGGAGCCCCTTATTCATAAGGAATTGAGAAAGTTGTTGGATGCTTGGATCATCTTTAAAGTCAAACATTCCACATGGGTGTCCAAGTTGGTCCCAGTAAGAAATAAGTCTGGTGAAATACACCTATGTGTTGATTTCTTAAATCTTAACCGATCTTCTGAAAGAAAACTATCCAGTGCCATCCATGGAGTAGATACTCCAGATAGTCTTTGGGTCTGAAATGTTTTCACTACTAGACAAATTTTCAAGCTATAATCAAGTACTAGTAGCAGAACCCAATAGATTGAAAACTACATTCCAAACTAAATGGGGAATGTTCACATTCAAAAGAATGTCGTTTGGGCTAATCAACACTAGTGCAACCTTTCAAAGAGAAATGGAAATCACCTTTTGAGGCATTATAGGTCAGAGCACTTTTGTCTACTTAGATGATGTCACTGTATTTTCTAGGAAAAGGTAAGATCATGTATGCCATCTAAATCACATATTTGAGTGGTGTCGAAAGTATGGAATTTATTTGAGTCCGAAGAAGAGCATATTTGGTGTGTCCGAAGGGATCTTGTGAAGGCACATCATAGCAAAGAGCGGTATCAAGATTGACCCTGCAAGAATCAAGGATATCATAAAGATATCATTCTCAGTGAATAAGAAAGCCATGCATTCTTTCTTAGGGAAAATCAATTTCCTCATAAAATTCATCTCTGATTATGCACAGATAGTTAAACCCATACAAGAGATGGTTAAGAAAGATGCAGTATATAAGTGGGACAAATGGGAGAAAGATGCTTTTGCTCAGATTAAACAGGCTATTGTCGATGCACCTGCACTTTTCAGTCCAAATTATAGTAAGGATTTCCTGCTCTATACATTTTCTTCAAATTTATCGATTGTCGTTGTATTAACTCAGAAGGACAATGAAGGAAATGAGCATCATGTCTCTTTTATGAGTGCTAGTATTTAGGGACCAGAATTAAATTACACTTCCATTGATTAAAAAAGTGTATGCAATATATAAGGCAGTGAATTATTTCAGGACTTACTTATTGAAATCTCACACCATTGTATTCGTACCTCACCCAGTAGTAAGAATGCTACTTGTGCAACAAGAGTTGGGTGAGAAGAGGGCTAATTGGGTGACTTTTCTTCAAGAATGTGATCTGGAGTTCAAACCAGTTCATACTATAAAGGGTTACGACCTATGCAGGCTAGCTTTTAAAGAAAAAGATACCCCCGAACAAGATTTATCAGGATCGAAGAAGTAAATTGAAATGTACGATATCGATCACATTCCTTAGTCCACGTCCACAACACCCTGGTATGCAGAGTTATGGAAGTTTTTGAAACATAGCACCTTACCCTCACACTCATCAAGTAAACAGAAAAGGAAAATCTTCTTAAAATATCTATAACACCAACTGGTCCATGGAGTGCTTTTCCATAAGCACCATAATGGAGTTCTATTAAGGTTCATTGAGTTGCAAGATATAAAGAAGGTTCTCAAGGATCTACATGATGAACTCGAAGGTGGCCACTATGCCAGTGACACCATAACCCACAAAGTCATGAGGGCCAGTTATTGGACCACTCTTTTTAAGGACGCTTGTTCCTATGTCCACAAGTGCCAATCTTGTCATAAATGTGTCAGTCGTGATCAAAGGATAGCTACCCCATTGCTCCCAATAGCAGTCAGAAAACCATTCTAACAGTGAGGCCTTAATGTTATCGGAGAGATTTTTCCACACTCGTCAAAGAAACACCAGTATATCCTCATAGCTACATATTATTTCACCTAGTGGTCAGAAGTAGTTTTACACAAACAAGTAAATGGCTAGGAAGTCATTCATTTAATACAAACAAAACATCATCTCTAGGTTTGTCATTCCTACGTCACTTGTCTTTGATAATGCAACTTATTTTTCATCATTAAAATTTTATTAGTTTGCATTGGAAAATGAGATTGTTGTTAAGCACGCATATAATTATTGTCCCCGATTAAATGGTCTAACTGAATCCACAAATAAAAATCATATTTGCATCATTAAGATGACTATTTTATTTGAAAAGAAGAGCCAACATACTGCTTTTACTAATGCACTTTGGGCTAACCATGTTACCCCCAATCCTTCCCTGAAGACCTCTCCATACTTTTTGGTGTATGGTAAAGAATATATCCTACCTCTGAACTTGTACCTCCCAACCTGGCAACTCTCTCAAGAGTCACAAGGTAAACCTTGCCTATTGGTTCAGAATAGGATAAACACTTTACTAAAACTTGAAGAAGAGCGGATCGAATCCAAGGGCTGATTTTTCATTCATTAAAACTGTATAAAGTGTTGTTTTGATAGAAAATTTGTAAGGGTGATTAGCTTTGAATTTTTTATGTGGACAACCTAGTTCTTAGATGGGATAAACCCCATGAAGACAAAGGTAAACATACAAATTTTTAGCAATTGTGTATTTGACCATTCACAGTTTAAGAGGAACTTGGCCACAACACTTTCAATCTCAAATATTTGGATGGAAGGTGATCTAAAAATGGAGGAGGTGATCAATTTCCTCTTCTCCAAAAACAAGGACCATTCTCCAATGCTTTGCAAGGAAAAATGGGTCTTAACACAAAACAGGTTTTCCAAATGGTCTCTTCAAGTTATGAGTTAGTTTTCACATGTAAACTTGAGCATAAGCAACACAACATCACATAACTCACACAAGCTTACATGAACAACACAAAAAGGGATTTGGACACAGAGTTCACCACTCCTGGGCTACATCTCTGGGCCTGACAATATATCTAGATCACTCCATATATTCAGTCGAAAAGGAGTACACAATTTTTTTTTGATAAAAATGTGGTTATTTCCCCTACAAGGAAATGTACTCTTGCAAATAATTCTCACATAAAAAACATGACAACCTACATTCATCATGAAAGTATCAGCAACACAAGGTGTCTCCTACAAAGACCCTATACTCCAACTAAAAATAAGCATACATGAGCATATAGCACTTCAATTCCACATTAAAGGGAAAATAGAAAACTTTCCTCAACAAGACATTGTGAGAAAAGTATAAAAGATTTGAACCCTGCAAATAACAGTTGTTGCAGTAAAAATTTGAAGGTAATAAAATATCTACAAGGCCTTCTCCATGCTCAAACACCTTCAATAACTACACCAAAAAAATGATTGATCCATACACCCATGAACTTGAACATGCAAAATTTCCTTTAGATGAGGTCAAATCAGCAAATAAAGGTCATCATTAGATCTAAAATGTCCAAAAACCCCTAGGTAGACTCTTCTTTATCTCCAAAAGGATAAAAACTCACAAAGATATGACTCTACAACCTCTCCATCTAGTTTTACTATTATCCGTCTTACAAATCGAACTAACAGTCTAAATGTCCTACAAATTCACCCTATTTTCCACTATGAAGGATACAATTTCACCCTCCAACGATGTAATTTATTGGACAATTAAATTCCCCAATAACCCTGTGGGAGAAAAAAAATGCCACATGGGCCATCTGGCCACGAGCTGGACCTTAACGCCCGCCCCTGTCGACTTAGCACCTTAATTGTCGGGTTATGGTTATATTGGGTCCACGGGACCGAGGGCCAGGCCAACGGCCCGCCCTTTGACCCGTCGGGCCCCCATCATAAACATTCCATGGTCACATTATATTTCAAAACCATGGGATGTCCCCCTCCATATGTGCTTTTCTGAGGTTCTATGCGGGTGATATGCCCTTGGGATGGGGCTAAGGCTAAGCCCCTTCTCCATTGCACCTTCCACTAATACGCCTGTGGTCGCATCGATGGAAAGTGACTAGGGATTGGGGCTGGCCCCTAGACCCCATACCTTGCTGTACCATGGGTAATCTGGTTAAGCCGTGACTGGGGATGAGGGCTGGTAGCCTGACCCCTTCTTCCCAATTGCGGCGCTAATAAGCTTGAAATAAAAAAATTGTGCTATATGGGTTAAGACCGCCCGTAGAGCAGTTTGTAAAGCATTTCAATGCTACCCCAAAGGTTGGGGGTTCAAGTACCACCAGTCCTCTTACCGACCATACCAAAAATTTAATGTACCCTGGGGGTGCCATGTGGGAGCCCGTGATTGGGCCATGTGGCACCTTCCTATTGGTCCATTCAATCATTCACAAACTAATAAAAAATGAACCAAAACTGACGAACCAAAAAATTCTAAGTGTCATCACCTGATTAGTTTGTACCTGCACAATCACCCTACAGAATAAACTATACGGTCGCCTAGTCAGCTGCCCAATCAGCAGACCTACTCATTTTTTAGTTGTTAGGTCAAATGGTCAGAATGCAATAACTTGAGCATATGGTGTTAGATTGAGTTGAAATGAACATTATTGGATTCATAACGATGAACACTTTGATTTGACATTCTTTTCAAGATTTTTTGGGCACTTTCACATTTGAGCTAAAATTTGATCACCTGATCACACCTCCCCACTAGGAACTTTTGGACTCCAAAAGTTTACTTCTCCTAGTAAATAAGATGAAGTTGAAACTCAAAATCACCCAAAAATTAAATACAAAAGTGCTCTCTTTTCAATTAGTTCTCTTCAAGCCCCAATCAAGGCACTTCACCTATCTTCTTCATGAAGACTTATTGTCCTATTAAGGATTGAGCCAAAAATTCTTATCGTTGATGCAGGAAAAAAACACTTATGAGTGGAATATTAAAATTCTCTTTAATCTCATCTTTTCACAGCTCAAAATGACTTCATATTGAAGTTCAACTATTGAAGACAAACTTGAATCCATCTTGGAAATCAAAAGCAACATAAAACTTGCTTTACCATCCTCAAACTGAGCTTGTACTCAAAAGTACACTGTTGCAAAATTGTCAATGACATAGTTGGCTTTGCCTACAAAAACATAGTCATATTTTACAATCTTAAAACCAATATTCTATTCGCAAAAAGTGTCATATTTAATACTTGCAATGATGAGTACATGACAAACTTGGATGACAACTTGTACATTCCAAAATTCCTTGAACATATGGACTTATAAACAAACCAATAGATAACATCAATGAGAAACACATACTTGTTGCACATAGTGGTTATCATTGTTCACTTTATAAAAATACCCAACAAGTAAACAACAAAAAGTAATTACAAATTTACAAAGAAACATTACAAAAAGTTTATGCAATCTATGCCTATCCTAGGCTTATGGGTTCTCTTTTTGCATCAACTTTTCCTTGAATGTTTCCTTAGCATTGTTGTGAATCCTCGTTGTCACCTCTTTCTTCCCTTGCATTAGATTTCACAATCTCTTTTCCCTTCTTGGAACAAGCTTTGGATGTAATTTCCAACATCGTTCATTTCCATGCCCATGCATCTTGCAATGGGTACAAAAGAAATTTCTCTTGTTTGCCAACAAAGAAGTCCTCTCATGTGAAGGAGATTCATCATGCTTGATGCCTAGAATTTGATCCATTCTTTTAACCATTACCATGTGTTTCTCACACACAACCACACAATGGTAAAATACATCACAGAAAGTAAAAGGGTACATGTTACATAAGTAGTCAAAATTACCATCATTTTAAAAACAACCATGAGATATATACTGTCTCTCGGGTTGTAGCTTTGACAAAGTGAGGCGGACAATGACATGCAATGTCCCTTCAATCATTCATCTCACTTGGGAGACAAATAAACATTGTCACCACCACCTTAGTGTGACATATCATCCTCAGATGATTGTTGTGCCTCAAACCATTTAGAGCATTCTACAAACTCCCTTTAACCATATCCCAATCCTTGATACTTTGGTCTCTCTTAACCCATTATTGGATTGGTGATCCCTTGGTCATTGATGTCGTGGCCTCCTCCTTCATAACCCATTTTAGAAAGTAGTTTCATACCAATGCCTTTGGTATGTTTCTCAAATGTTGCAAAAGAGGTGTTATGAACATAAACAGAAGGAATTGTACTTGAAATTCTTATTACCTCCTTGAACTTTCCATTCATCTTTTCAGCTTTTGATGATGATGACAACATTGTAGATGACTCTAGCCACCCATTTTTACCAACTGGCATATGGTGAGAATCTTGGAGATGCTTGCAAAATGCACATGCATAATTTTCCTCATAAGGTCCATAACCATTGTTTGAACCATGACCACATATTGGTTTCATTTTGGAGGTGTCTTTTGTTGTCATAGGAGTGGAACTTTCAGCAACTTGTTCCTCAAGCACATGCTACAACTGAAGGTGCATATGCCTCTTCTCCTCTTCATCCATTTCTAGCATTCTTCTCAACTCAATTTTCTACATATGAAGAGATAAATTCATCTCCTCTAGCTCTTGGAGACTCTTACTGCCAATTATTGCAACTTGGTCAGATGAGGCTCTAATACCAATTGATCTGAAAAAGGAGGAGGTGATCAATTTCCACTTCTCTAAAAACAAGGAATGTTCTCTAATGCTTTGCAAGGATAAATGTGTCTTAACACAAAACAAGTTTTCTGAAAGGTATCTTCAAGTTATGAGTTAGTTTTCACATGTAAACTTGAGCATAAACAACAAAACATCTAATAACTCACACAAACATACATGAAGAGCACAAAAAATTAGTTGGTGCTTGTTGGGCATGGGATCCCCTACAACAGGTTTTAGGGCTTAATGCCTGAGTTTTGGTCAATTGTATTGTAAGACTCCACGAAGTATGGGTGCGGAGCACAAAAGTCTAGGATGAGTCATAGGGTTGTCCGCCCTAAGAATTGTAAAATAATGTAAAGTTGTGTTGAATTACCCATGGTTCGCGGACCATGGGATTATATAAATAGAGCGAGGCTCTAAGTGTAAAGATAGTTTTTTTTGGAAAGCAAGTAATAGATAGATGCGAAGGCATGGTTATAGCATAGAGGGAAAGTTGAAGTGTATTGCATCGTAGTAGTAGGAAGACGCTCTGCAGCTGAGTGCGCAAAGGCCTAGTAGAGTCCGCAGCTGAGTGCGTGGACCCCTGCAGCTGAGTGCGCAGGGCAGAGTCGGGTCTGTATTTGGAACTGAAAGTTAATAAAGAAGACTATTCTGTGCATCTGTTCTTGAATCCTTATTTTGATGTTATACATTGTTGTTACTCTATTTATTTACTGCACACACTGGATGAATACTCGTATGAATGCTTGTATGTAAATTTAATCTAAGTAATCAACTAACAGAGACTAATTAAGGAAGACTTGGGTAAATAACATGGGTCACGCTGTGACTAGAACTGCACGAAGACAGTATCACAGGGCATGGGGTGCCCACAAGTGCACGTAGCACAGTAAGTGTGAAGGTTGGACCACGTACCAATCACCACATATCAGACATCCCCAGGGTGTAGAAACCTAGTTCTAGCACCCTCCCATACTACTTTGGGTGAGACCTCAGTCCGCACTCCACGGACTATTGCTGAAAGGGCCAGTAGTATCGAGATTTGCTTGGCTAAATCACTTCCGAACCTAGGTCAGGCCCCACTAAGCCAACAAATGGTTCCATTGCCGAGACCGGGATCTGCATAAGGGATGTCTGATGTCATGCCACTAGAACCCAACAAAGAAGGAAATTGAAGAGTGGTTGGATAAGAAGGTTCACGAGTTTGCAACACAGGAAAATAGTACCTCACAAGTATCTGAGAAAAAGTGGTTGGAGCACTACGTGTATACAGAAATCCACGAGATTTTCTTTGCATCCTTTTCGTTTGAGTTGTATGAGTGGATCGCAAGGTTAACCGAAAGCTAGGGAAGGTGTAGGCCCGACCAACCAATAGTGTGGACTCTGGAGCTAGTGCGCAGACTAGAAGCCTCAGAGGATAAGATAGCGCGAGCTATTGACCACTGGCTCGACTGAATAATAAGAGGATTTATTACTGAGTTTGCAGTGGACATGACCGTTAGTTACAGCGAGGCATAGCAACATTTTCTCAGGGGACCGTGAGGTAAGTATATAAATCTTTGAACGCCTGGATTAAGATGTTGTTATGTGAAAAGAAAGTTATGCGAATAAATTAATGTTTGGGACTACGCAAAGCATAAAGATCTACACAAGCAGAAGTAATGAAGAATCAGAAAACAATCCCTTAATTTCACCCTTGCGGGAAAGCGAGGATGAGCTCGCGAAGGTTTCTCCGAGAAGCACGGTCAGTCTGATAAGGCACCGGATTTTGCAGTTACCACCTCCACCCATACTGCCACCTACTTCACCTCCCTCACCTCCATCTCCACCCACTCCACAGTTCAGTATGGCATGTGTGATCAAACTACCAGTGTTCATAGGAGTAGGGAATGAGGATCTGGACCAATTCTGGTTCGTGGTAAGAGCAATATGGGAAGCACAAGGTGTCACGGACGAAAATATTAAGAAGGCTACATTGGTGAGTGCGCTACAGGATCGCGCATTAATGTGGTACATCAAGCACTCTAATGACCACCCAAACGCAGGGATAGAAGAGATCCAGAATGCGTTGAATAGAGAATTTAGCAGGCCAAAATCAAAGACGCAGTCAATCATCGGGTTTAAAGATATCGCGATGCTTCCAGGCGAGACTCCTTGGGATCTGCACCAAAGGTTGAATAGTATGATCTGCGAGTCCAATATGATGTTAACGGATGCACAACATCGCACATGGTTTGTAGCATCTTTGACACCACACTTGAGGACAGTGCTATCACAACAGAAACTTTCTACCTAGGCTGAAGCGTTGGAATGGCGATGAGATTACATGAGACCCTGATACAAGATCCTGGGTTGGGATTTCAACAAATCCAGTGCAACTATATAATTTGTGTTTGGAAATGCAAAGCTTGAAGTAGGATAGGCCACCGCAGCAAGAGGTGCGCGAGGAAGTATGGTGCATAAAATTCAAAGGCCAGGGTCATGACAAGGATCACTGTCCAGTGTTCGCGAACTACTTGGCAAGAGGAGGGCCAATGCCGTTGAGACCAAAGGCGCCGGAAGGGACGAGCGTGGCACCTGCTTTATGGTGCATGATCTATCAAATAGGAGTGAAACACACGACAGACAATTGATATTTTCTACAAAAATATACACAAACATGCCAACAATTATTTTGTAATTTCTGCGGGTCGATAAGCCATGATGAGCACACTTGCCGCAATTATGATCTAATGATGGATGGGACCCTAGCCTATAGGATGCAAACCAAAACGCAAGCCCTCAACCCAAATGTGGGGATGATGCATGCTGGATTTCAGGGGTGAGGTCGAGGACGAGGAGGAATGGGACCAGGAAGGGGCTGCGAACAGTTAATTTGTTACAATTGCGGAGGACCAAGGCACTATGCCTACAACTGTACCAACCTGACGAGGATATCCTATACGTATTGTGCTCAGTTTGATCATGAAACAATAGATTGTCCTACATTGATCACAAAGATGCGTGAAAAAGGGGTATTCTAGCCTCCCCCGACTCAGAATATACAAATGATGAGGTTTGAACTGCACGAAGAGGACCCGAATGTAAACATGATGCTCAGAAGTGGTGTGACCATGAGAGAGGATAAGGGAAAGTAGCCAGAGGAAAGTACATGGGTTCACAAGGCTCCTGCAAAGGAACTCGAGTTTGACTTAGAACGCACAAAGGAGACATTCATGGAAGCTAAGAAGAGCTTCGTGGAGGCCTCCACTTCAGGTAGTAAGGATCAACCAGAGCCAGGAATGGATCCTTCAATGCTTACTACCTTTCTGGAGACATGCATGAAACTACTACGTGACAACAAGGCGGTTAAAGGACTATAGGAACTGATCACCAGGTGCACGGGGTTAGGGGAACTATGCGTCGTCTGGAAATTGGGGAAGCATGCATTGCGCACTAGAAGAGAAATGAGGTTGACTGCACAGATTGGGGAATATGAAATGGATCAGGTAATCCTAGATCTAGGTTCGGACGCAAATGTATTACCGAAGAAAACATGGGAATGTATGGGCAAGCCCGCATTACAGTGGTCCCCTATTCAATTACAAATGGTGAACCAACAGAATATTTTGCCCATGGGAAGGTTGCAAGGGGTAACAGTTGATATTGAAGGTGCGAGCACATAGATGGATTTCGAAGTAATAGAGATTGTCGATGACAACAATCCCTATCCTACATTGTTAGGAATAGACTGGGCCACCGATATGAATGGAGTCATCAACCTGAAGAAGCACAAGATGATCTTCGAGAAAAAGTCATTACGCGTAGTAGTCCCATTGGACCCAGCTGAAGGAGCGCGCTACACTGAACCAGTGCACGACGACGATAGCGACGATGATCTCGATTGTATTTACAAGATAACTGCATGAGACCAGGATTGGGTGAATCTGACTGCATATGGGATGATCTCGTGGGAGCACGAAAGCTTCCGCACTTTGGATTCAAATGAGGAAGTAGAGCGATGGTAGAATCAGTTGCATGAAGTGATGACACTAAATTACAACATGATGGTTAGATCAATGTGTTGCATGACAATAGAGGCAAGAGAGCTGCCAACATATGATGGATTGACAGAGGTGGATGAATTCCTGAGTAAATTTGAAAGCGCAGTACCAGAATAGCAACGGTTCAATGCGTTGAAGTGGGCACTGCATGCAACACCTGCACGATGGTGGGGTACTCATCAAGGAAATTTTGAGGACTAGCGTGGATGCAGAAGGATGATGTGCCTACGGTTTGGGAAGCCACAGCTACGGTTAGAAGACAAATATGATGGACGAGATGACCCATGTACGCACCTCGCGAAATGGACCAAGGTCTACAGGGAAGAACCACAACCCAAATGGGTACATACCTTGGATGTAATACCCATGAACTGGTATACTGAGACAAAAATCCAACATGGTACGAGTGAATGGGATGTCTTGCTCAAGGGATTTTTGTTAACATTCACATTTGAAGATCGGTGGTCGGATACTATTAATGATTCACTACAAGCAGTAAAAGCCTCCATCTTCAAAATACCAAGGGAGCCATTGGAAATGTTGCAACCAGTATGGGCAACCTAGTTAAGCAGCGCCCTAGAATTTTATAATGTGCAGGTGGAGGAGGATGATGACGACCCCTGAAATATTGATATTCCAGAAACTGAAGGCTGTCGTGAGGTTCGAGGACCATCAATTAAGGATCTTGACATCACTACGCCACTAAAAACAAAGCAGGTAAACATTGGCACAGAAGTGGAGCCAAAGTATGCGATGCTGGGAGACTATTGGGATGATGCTATGGTAGATAAGGTCGTTGAGTTACTCCGTGAATACCAAGACTTGTTCCTGAACAAAATCACAGACTTAAAAGGGATCATTGGCGACTTAGGGATGATGAAGATCACCCTGAAACCGGATGCGAAGCCAGTTAAGCAGCAACCTTACCGCTTGAACCCAAAGTATAAAGAAAAGGTCTGCGATGAATTAGACAAAATGCTCGCAGCCAGAATTATTGAACCAGTGGAAGAATCCAATTGGGTGAGTCCTATGGTAGTGCAGGAGAAAAAACAGAAAGGCAAAATAAGAATATGCATGGACCTCAGGAAGCTCAATGACACCTGTGTTCATGATCCATTCTCGACACCATTCATAGATGAAGTATTGGAGAATGTTGGCAGTCAGGAAGCTTACTCATTTACGGATGGCTTCTCAAGGTACCATCAGATTAAGATCGCGCTAGAAGATATGACCAAAACAACCTTCACAACAAAATGGGGCTACTTTCAGTACACCGTTATGCTCTTTAGACTAAATAACGCGCCAATGATATTCTCGCGCATAATGGTGGCAACGTTCAAAGAATACATCCACAAGTTCTTGGAGGTCTATCTAGATGATTGGACTATTTTTGGATTAGTTAAGCACCATGTGGTGAGCTTTCGGTCGATGTTGGATACTTTTCGTCGACACCAGATTGTGTTGAACCTTAAAAGGTGCACCTTCCTCGTTCGCTTTCGCAACCTGCTAGGCCATGTGGTCTGCAAACAAGGCCTAATGGTGGACCCTATGAAGATTGTTGTTATTCTGAATCTAGAAGCACCGCGCAGTGTCAAACAGTTACGCGCTACTTTGGGACACACTGGATACTATAGGAAATTTGTCAAGAGTTATGCCTAAATAACCGCACTGATGGAAAAAATATTGAAAAAAGAGTGACATACTGCTGGAGTGACGATTGCATGAAGAGTTTGGATTTTCTAAAGGGGAAACTGGCCTCCACGCCAATCTTGGTCTTCCCGAAATGGGACATAGAATTTCATGTACATGTTGATGCGTCATGTATCGTGTTGGGAGCCGTACTCACATAGGAGGGCATGGAGGGTTTGGATCACCCGATCGCATTTGCAAGTCGAAGATTGTCCAAAGTAGAAAAGAACTACTCTACCACCAAACACGAAGGGTTGACAATGGTGTACGTGCTCCAGAAATACCGACACTATTTACTTGGAGGAAATTTCAAGATGTATACCAACCATTCCACGTTGAAATACTTGGTGAACAAGCCTGTGTTGAGGGGCACATAAACGCTTAAACACAGGACCATACCACTTGTCACGAATTGAGACGGGCGAGGAACCAACAGATTTGGAGGAGGGACTACTTGATGCACATCTCTTTGTAGTACGCATAGCAGATGGACACTTCGAGGATACAATCCATTTTCTAACAACAGGGATATCACCAAAGGAGTACTCAATCCAACATAATAAGGAATTGGTGGTGTGCGCGGCGGAATTTTCTGTCATCGCAGGGCACCTTTACAAGATGGGCAATGATGAGATATTGCAAAGATACGTACCTGAATTTGAAAGAGGTGAGATCCTCATGGAAGCACATGGGGGTGCTGCAAGAGGGCACTACGCAGGTTGTGTGAGTGTACAAAATATTCTTCGCACAGGGTTATGGTGGCCAACCCTGCACCAGGATTCAAAAGCACATTGTAGGGCTTGCGATATATGTCAAAGGGGATAGGAAAACCATCACAAAGGGACAAAATTCCACTAAATCCCCAAATGAAACTGCAGCCATTTGAGAAATGGGAAATTGAATTTGTAGGCCCAATCAAAACTCAGGGAAAGATGGGTGTGCACTACATCATCACCGTGACGGAGTACTTGACATGATGGGCAGAAGCACAACCATTCAAGGACTTCATGGCTGCCACGACTGCCAAGTTTTTGTTCGAAAACGTGTTGACATGATTTGGCTGCTCGAAATCTTAATGAGCAATAGCAGAACACATTTCTTGAATGAAACCATCAGCGTGTTCACAGAGGAGTTCTAGGTTTATCACTAAAAAAGTACACCATACCACCCACAGGCTAATGGAACAGTCGAAGCATTCAATAAAATACTGGAGACTGCGCTGATCAAAATATGTAACGCACAGTGGGACAACTGGGACCTACGTGTACCCATTGTGTTATGGGTGTACAGGACAATGTGAAAGAAATTGATGGGATAGACACCATTCCGGCTAGTCTATTGTACGAATGCAGTAATGCTAATGGAATACATCATACCTAGTCTAAAAATAGCAGTGCTCACAGGCATGACAGGCCACGAATCTCTGGAAGAGAGGCTCGCGCAATTAGAAGAACTCGAGGAAGAATGATTTCTGGCTGAATTTCACTAGCAGGTACAAAATAACCATGAGAAAGCCTGGTGCGACTGCCATATCAAGTTGCGAACCTTCAAGGTAAACGACTTAGTGATGTTGTATGACAGCAAGTTCAATAAATTTCCTGGAAAATTCAAAATGCACTGGTTGGGACCATATGTCGTAAAAGAGGTCACAGACGGAGGCACAGTCTATCTAGTCAAACTTAATGGAGAACCCTTCCGAGGAAAAGTAAACAGCAATCGTTTGAAGCCCTACAAGGGTGGACCGTCTATCTGACTAACCGCATGAAACACAATCTTCGTGACTCAAGGAGCCAGACAAGGGTGTAGGACTATAAACACAATCACTAGAAGCCGGTACAAAAAACAAAACAAAAACAAAAACAAAAAACAAAAAACAAAGAGAATCAAGTCAAACATAGATGATTCAGAAGTAGAAATGGAGCAGATCTAGCAGAAGACATAACAGTGCATTGTGGACCTTCACGCAACATAGGCATAGTTGGAAGGGCTCTGTGCCAAGATCGCACACTAGTAGAGTGACTCAGTATGAGTCACGATGATTGTGTCGGGTGCCTGTTGGGCATGGGATCCCTCGCAGCAGGTTTTGGGGCTTAAAGCCCAAGTTTTGGTCAATTGTATTGTAAGACTCTGTGAAGTGTAGGCACAGAGTGCGAAAGTATAGGATGAGTCATAGGGTTGTCCACCCTAAGAATTGTAAAATAATGTAAAGTTGTGTCAGCCTACCCATGGTCCACGGACCATGGGATTGTATAAATAGAGCGAGGCTCTAAGTGTAAAGATAGTTTTTTTGGCAAGCAAGTAATAGATAGATGCGAAGGCATGGTTAGAGCATAGGGGGAAAGTTGAAGTGTATTGGGTCATAGTAGTAGGAAGAGGCTCTGCAGCTGAGTGCGCAGAGGCCTAGTAGAGTCCACAGCTGAGTGTGCAAACCCCTGCAGTTGAGTGCACAGGGCGAAGTTGGGTCTATATTTGGAACTGAAAGTTAATAAAGAAGACTATTCTGTGCATCTGTTCTTGAATCCTTATTTTGATGTTATACATTGTTGTTACTCTATTTATTTACTGTGCGCACTGGATGAATACTCGTATGAATGCTTGTATGTAAATTTAATCTAAGTAATCAGCTAACGGAGACTAATTAAGGAAGACTTGGGTAAATAACACGGGTCGCACTATGACTAGAACTACGCGAAGACAATATCACAGGGCGCGAGGTGCCCGCAGGTGCGTGTAGCATAGTAAGTGCAAAGGTTGGACCACATACCAATCACCACATATCAGACATCCCTAGGGTGTGGAAACCTGGTTCTAGCACCCTCCCATACTACTTCGGGTGAGACCTTAGTCCGCACTCCGTGGACTGTTGCCGAAAGGGCCAATAGTACTGAGATTTGCTTGGCTAAATCACTTCTGAACCTGGGTCAGGCCCCACTAAGCCAACAATGATAGAGTTCACCCCTCCTGGGCTACATCTTTGGCCTTCCAACATAGCTAGATTGCTCCATATATTCAGTTGAAAAGGATAACATAAAATTTTATTGATAAACATGTGGCTATTTCCCCTTCAAGGAAATTTTCTCCTGCAAAGAAATATCAGATAAAATAGCATGACAACTTATAGTCATCATGAAAACATCATCAACACAAGGTGTCTCCTACAAATACACTATACTCCAATTGAACATGAGCATACATGAGCATATAGCACTTCAATTCCACATTGGAGGGAAAATCGAAAACTTTCCTCAATAATACATAGTGAGAAAAGTATAAAAGATTTGAACCCTACAACTAACAGTTTTTGCAATAAATTTATGAAGTTAATAAAATCCCTACAAGGCCTTTCCATGTTCAAACACCTTCAAGAACTGCTACAAAACACTGATTGATCCATACACCCATGAAATTGAACCTGCAAAAAGTTCCTATAGATGTGCTCAAATTAGAAAATAGAGGTCATCATTGGATCCAGAATGTCCAAAAATCCTTAGGTAGGCTCTTCTCTCCAAAAGGACAACCTCACAAATATATGGCTCTACAAGCTCTCCATCTAGTTTTTCTATTATTCATCCTAAAAATCAGACTAGCAGTCTAACTTTCCTACAAATTCGCCATGTTTACTGCCGTAGATGCAACAATTCCACCTTCTGACGATGTAATTTGTTGTACAAATAAATTTCCCGATAACCCCTTTGTGTAAAATAACTAGGCCACATGGGCCATGTGGCCGCAAGCTGGACCTTAACGCCTGCCCCCGTCGTCTTAGCACCTTAACTATAATGTTATGGTTATATTAGCTCCATGAGACAAAGGGCCAGGGCAAGGGCTCATCCTTGCCATCGGGCCTCCTTCATAAACACGTCGTCGTCACATTGTATTTCGGAACCAGGGGCTGGCCCACTTTATAAGCACCATTCATAATTGCTTTGCCAAGTTTCTATGCGGGTGATATGCCCTTGAGATGGGGCTAAGGGTAATTTCCCTCTCTGCTACACCTTCCATCTATAAGCCTTTAGTCTCATGGGTGAAATGTGACTAGGGGTTGGGGTTGGTCCCTAGGCCCCATACCTTGTTGCACCATGGTTCATGTGTTTAAGCCTTAACTGGGGGCCAGGGTTGGCAACCCGACCCCTTCTTCCCAAATTTGGTGCTAATAAACTTCAAATATAGGTTTTGTGCAATATGGGTTAAGACCACCTATAGAGAAGCTGATAGAGTGTTGAAATGCTAACCCGAGGTCGGGGGTTCGAGCCTTTGGCCGACCATACTAAAAATTTTATGCACCCTGGGGTGCCACATGGCAGCCTGTTATTGGGCCATGTGGCACCTCCTATTGGTCCACTCAATAATTCACGAACCAATAAAAAATGACCCAAAACTGACAAACTAGAACATTCCAAGTGTCAGCACCTAGTTGGTCCATACCTTCATAGCCACCCTGTTGACTCAACTATACGATCGCCCAGTCAACAGACCTACTCATGTTTTAGCTATTGATCAAACGATCAGAACACAATAATTTGAGCATATCATGTCAGATTGAGGTGAAATGAATGATGTTGGATTCATTAAGACAAGCACTTCAATTTGACGTTCGTTTCAAGACTTTCTAGGCACTTCCATTTTTGAGGTTAAATTTGATCACCTGATCACATCTCCCCACTAGGAACTTTTTGACTCCAAAATTTTCCTTCTCCTAGTAAATAAAATGAGGCTAAAACTCAAAATCACCCAAAAACTCAATCCAAAATTGCCTCTTTTCAATTGGTTCCCTTCAAGCCCCAATCAAGGCACTTCACCTATCTTCTTCATGAAGACCTACTGTACTGTTGAGAATCAAACCAAAAAGTCTTATCCTTGATTCAGGAACAAAACATTGATGAGTGGAATATGAACATTCTCTTTAATCTCATCTTTTCACGGCTCAAAACAACTTCATCTTAAAGTTCAACTGTTGAAGAGAAACTTGACTCCATCTTGGAAATCAAAAGCAACATAAAACTTTATTTACCGTCCTCAAACTGAGCTTGTATG